>JAHQIW010004880.1:0-395324 GCA_019055375.1 Parelaphostrongylus tenuis | reverse complement strand
AGGGATAGAGGCGAGCGGGTAGTGGGGCCAAGTGGATGTTTGTCCCCGATTTATAGATCGGTACGTTATAGAAGGAATGCACGCCGAAGGTCGGCCGGCTGCGATCTTTTATTGGAGTAGCAAAAATCGGCGAGGATGCACACGCGGCGAGGGGAGGGGACGAAGTCCAAGTATTGGAAGTATTCAGCCAAACACAAAGATAGTTAATGGGGCGGGTGGCAGGAAACTTTGCGGATGTTGTTCTTGTTTTTTGGTGTTTTTTTGTTGATTATTTTTCATACATTTGAGTTTTATTCTTGCTATCGTTTAGAGCAGCTTTTTCTGGTTGTTGATATATAACGATTATACATTTGTTTGAGATGGAATTGCTCCGAGAGAAAAAAAAAATGATTGTGGTTGCTACACGAATATCGTTTGGGTTCAAGTGCTGCTTTGGCGCGCAACGATGCTCGTGTAACATCAGCAATCGTTTCTGCTCTCGGAACAATTCCATCTTTGAACGTAAGTATAAGTGTTCTATATCAAATAACCGTAAGAAGCTGCTCCAAGCGATAGTGAAAACAAATGCTTAAATGCTCGAAAATTAATCAATTAGGCGAAAAAGTCCGGAAAGTTTCTTGTCAACCTAATAAGTTACATTCTTAAGAAATGTAATTCTCGGAAGGTGAAAATAAGAGTTCCAGAATCTCTGAATTTCAGAATGGCATGTTTTTACCAAAAATTCTTATTATCATTAATCTTAAGCATGTCACTGTTCTTCATCGAACAATCTTGAGTGATATGTAGAACTTTGAACGTCAGACGGGAATCGTGCCCGCATTTCATCCTTTCCGAGGGCGTCTGCTAACCAAGCGCTACCGACGCTGCTGTTCTGCTGACTTTATTTGATATACAAATGAGAACTGTTTTTGTTGCAAATCGTTCTGATAAAGTCGTTTTTCGATATACCCAGCGATGTAGAGTGATGTGCAAACTTTTTGCGCTAGTTTCGCGCGTCATTCTGCATCAGTGTTCATCTCTATGACATCATACAACCACTAAAAGCGGTTAAATAAGTAGCTATTTGAAGTCGTTTACTGTATAGATATGGTTTTCTGTGTAACGCTCTGATATTTTATAGCCATAGAAAGAAAACCTCTAGAAAAACTTGAAAAGAAAGTATCCAAAAGATCTACAGAAGTAGTATAGTTGTCGTATCGCCGTAGGCGGACAACGATTTGGATTAATTCAATAGAGAGATGAGAATCCAATTTGAGAAGTCACAATGCTGGGTGATGTCCCAGTGTTTAGCGAAGCGCGGTGCGTTGCTGATCTCTCCAACGGTCCAGCAATCAATAAACGAGCGCGCTGGCTTGGTTATCCTCGAGATTGCATGGAGACATGCCCGACCAGTTTCTACGACTTTCATGAAGAAGGCGAGTTCGTTAAGCAAGCGAGGATATAGATGCTAGAAGTACTGAGACCCGTACAATGGAATGTGAATGCAGGTCATATAAAATGAATAGTGGAATGAATACATATGAATATATCTGCATCATTGCCTTGCCGGCCTAGAATCCACGTAACTAAGCATGTGCCTATCTATCTGTGAAAATGTCCCCAGTCTCCGCTCTTTTTGAAAGGCCATCTCAGTTGTGCATAGTTTCAGGCTGCCTTAACATTTTGAGCGCAGGAGTCACCCCTTTTGTTCTCAGACATGGTGGCGTTGAATATGAGATGAGAAAGATGAGGACTCTATAGTTGTTCATAGTATAATGGTCAGGCATCTGCTTATACTCTACCAGTGTACTCGGATAGTAAAATCGACTGTTGGCCGTAATCCCGCAACGCATCTGCTACCTTTTAGCCACTTTACCCAGTTGTCAAGTGTGTCTTGCGAGGTCATAAAATGTCTCAAATCCCGACATAAAAGGAGCGTATCTCTCCCTTCCCTATCAAACGCTCTCTGACTATCAGTTAACGAACGTTTCATGGAATTTGCCCCAGAATTCGATCAGTATCTCTTTGGCATAGGAATATCCGTGTTGCGTCCTTCCATTGAAATTATCAAAACTTATGGTCCGTTAAAGCTTATGGTACACCGTTGAACACGACGTGGCCTATCCATCTCGAGCCGTCCACGTCTTACCACTTCTCCTTACCATCTTTTCTATGTCATTTCATCAGTTATACTCATCAATTCATTCTCTTTCATCTTATACAAGTTCAAGTAGTAAGGCAGCTATATTTTACGTTTTTTCACCTTGATAAATCTGTATTTTCAGAATGTCCATGTCAGAACAGTCAAGCCTAAGAATTAGGAGTCGTCCTCGTGGTCGAGACGAAAGCTTTTCAACATCAAGAAGCGATTACTTCTCAAATGGAATGAGCCGTTTTATACGAAAATCGGCAGCGTCACTTACCAGCTGCTGTTTTACAAAAGTAGAGCACGTTAGTAATTTCTCATCACAATCATATTTATCATAGCCAGGTTTATGCCTTCGAAGCAACCTTCTCAAATTGGTTTACGAAATTCTTTGACTTTTGCTAAGATATACATGGCATATGATCTCTTTGTATGATTTTTTGCACCTTCTTGCGGTTATTTTGATGTATTACCATTGTACATTTGTCCAAAGATGGAACTGTACCGAGAGCAAAAACCATTGTTGATGCTACATGAGAATCGTTTCCTACCAAAGCAGGACTTGAACCCTAACGATGCTCGTGTAACATGTACAATCTCAAGTCAACCATCAAACAGTGACATCAACCGACGCTCCTTTTCTGCTGACTTTTTTGGATATATAGATAAGTATTCTTATTGCTGCCTATCGTTTTTATGTAATCGTTTTCCATATAAGTGTGGTTTTCTGTTTAATTCTTCCATGTTTCGCAGATATAGAAGGAAAATCTCCATAAGGTAGAAAGGAAAGCCTCCAGAAGATGCGCAGAACAACATAGTTATCGTACTGCCGTAGACGAACAACGATTAGCATTGATCCAATGGGGAGTTGAAGTCCAGTTTCGGAAGTCATAATGCTAGACTATGGTCCGAGTGTTTAGTGATGCTTTTCTTTTGAGAATACTGTGAAATTGTCCGCTTACGAAGGAAACTGTCAATGTTTACGTAAATTTAGTCAGCAATATCTTATGGTTTCCTCGACTAGTTAGTGAATCGCTCAACTATGGACGAGCAGGAAGCGAGTTCTGTGAAAATGGACGTGATTTGAGCGGTGATCGCCAGGAATCACCAATGATCGATGCTATTCTGAGGTTAAGAATGAAAACTTTCTTCTTCTTCACTCGAAAATCCTCCTTCGGTGGAAGTGGTAGTGTAGCCATAAAAATCATTCGTTTCGCTCTTTGATGCGTTTTCTAAAGTTCGTGTTCAATCGTAAAAAAACACTGTCTGATTGTTAAAACAGCGTTTTCCGAATCAATGAGTACCGTGTAATTTTAGCTAGTGACCTGTTATCCACGAAGGTTCTTTACAATCGTTAAGCATCATAGTCTCTTTTGTTCTCTTTTCTTTTTCTATCCATTTTCACTTTTATCTTTCGATATATGAAATTTTATGAGAATGAAAGACGAAGGAGTTTTGTGAGATATACTATCCTTTATAGGTACTGGACAATTTTCTCATATTTTTCATCTTCTTTTTATGAGTCACTGATTTGTAATGTATTGAATATGTTGTTGTAAACGTTTATGATTGCTTATATCTTTAATGAATAACGTGAATTTGAATAGGGATAAATTTCTTCATATAATGAATTCGGTGGTTGTGTAGAATACTTCCCATGGTTTTTGTTATTCCCGATATCTGCTGACCACATCACTCCATATTCTTCCTCTCAATTACAACCAATATACGACGAGCGTCGAAAAAGACCGTCAAACTGGACTGTGAAGATTTTTAATCAAAGTTCAGTGAATTGGCAAGGAATGTTCCGAGTTTTTTCGTTTCTGTTGTTTGTTTTTCATGCATTTGAGTTTTTGTTTCGACTGTCGTCAGAGCAGCTTCTTGCGATTATTTTGACTTATATGTCTATTTGACCGATTAACGTCTGTGCACGCAAAGGCGTGTCCAACGACTCCACCGTCTGCGCGAATGGCGCCCACTACAGCTCCTTTTCGTAGTAGGACCCACAATTAAGTGTTGGAATGATTCGCGTACGGTCTACGCCGGCATGTTGACTGCTGTTGCTTGATGTTATGTGTGTAAGTGTCCTGAATGAACTGTAGCTGTAGTTGGCGTCCACTCGAGGCGGAGGAGGTGGAGTCGTTGAACACGCCCTTGGGTCCATAGAAGCCAACCGGTTAAGGTGGAATTGTCCCGAGAGCAAAAATGATTGTTGGTGCTGCACGAGTATCGGTGCCTGCTAAAGGAGCACTTGAACCCTAGCGATACTTATGTAGCATCAAAAATCGTTTTTGCTCTTGGAATAATTCCATCTTAGAACAAATGTACAAGTGTTTTATATCAAAGTGACGGCAAAGAGTTCAGCTTAGACAGTACAATATATACAATTTGGCCTACGACTCAGCAGCTTTCGCCTTCTTCAGGGCCATTTTGTCTTTTATTTTAAATTTCATCTTATTTAACTTTCTTACACGACCCGCTTTCACCTGTGCTGTGCGGATTCCAGCACTTGTTGTGCTCAATTCATTTCCTCGAATTCGCGCTCCACAAAGGTCTTCGGGCATTTCACTTATTGCTTCAGCTGCTGATTGAGGATTTCGCTCTCTTCTGTTCTCGTTGTAGAATGCTGATCGGACTGGCCTTCTTGCAATCCTGGAGGAATATGAGCTAAGAAGTCCCGCAGGGCATCGGTCGACTAATTGCAAGGGGCTGTTGAGGTTGCGAGTCGGGCCAGCACCTTGCATGCCGATGACCTGCATCACTGTTTGATGACTGTTGAGAACTTGTTCCTTTTCGGAACGATGTGATTTTCTTGTTGAAATTTAAGACATTTTTTTTTACACATAGGCGTTTATTATACTGGAAAAACCCCACCATAGGAGTCTCTTTTGTGAAACTTCATCAAATAGTAGTGGTAATCTTCTTCAAACTTAAGTTTACCAGATAGTTTCCACTTCCCCATTGCTGCGCGCTCAGTAGAAAATCCTGTTGGGCGGCGCGAGGCGCTAAGAACAATGGCACATGTATGACCACTTAAGTCTCAAGTGATTGAAACAAAAATTAACCATGAAGCCCTCGGCTTAGGTCAATCCTTGAGGGATTCATGCATTCGAGTCTTTATCAAGCCTCCTTTGAGATTATTGAATACATAGAATAACTAGCAGTAGCCAGTCGAGTCAGTGCTGCTATCCTCCTAAACAAGGATAGAGTATCAATTCTTCAACGTTGGAAAGAGATCGAAGGCTTTATGAGCCTTGAGCGCGGAATTGAACCATCGATGACATAGGTATCATAGAACACTTCTAAACAGTATGCCACATGCTCTCATTTTTTTCCACATTATGCGAATTACAGATCAGCTACCGCCTTTTGATGTTTAACAACTCCTAAGTCGTGGTAAACTTTAAGTATACGAAGTGCTATCACAACTATCAACCTAACTTCATGTTTTGCAGTTTCCTAGCGTTTTTTCTTATAACAAAAAAAGGATATAGCTTTCGGCGTTGATCAATCCCTGATGGATACGTCATGCACTCGTCGTCAATTTTTAGCTTCGTTTGAGGTGATTGAATGCATATCTTGCCTTCATAGTGACTAGAAGTGGCCTCCCGTTCTATCGAGTCAGTGTTGCACTTTTTCATGGACAAACCTGAGATCAGTCTGGTACCAGTTTACCGACCCCGAAGCAATGGTTCGTTTGGTAAGCCATTAGCGGAGGGATGGATCCATAAGCGCGCAATCAAACCATCGTCCTTGAGTGCGACGCAAAGCACCGCTAACCGCTGCGCCACATGCGCTTCTTTTTGTGCTGATAGAGATTTTGATGTTATCTGATGTTTTCTCGGGCGCGTCTGGCTTAGTGGTTAGAGGTGCCCTGCGGTGCAAGCGTGGTCGATGGTGCGACCCCGGGCTCAAGCTCACCAAAACTTCCATCCCTCGGGAGTCAGTGAATTGGAGACTGACTCAATTGGCAGGATAGCACTCTGCACTGATTTTGGTAATGGATGGAGTTGAATGTATCGATCCTCTAAAAATCATCATCGCCGAGAGCTTTTTCCCTTTTTATCCTTTGTGTAGATATACTAGAAAGGGGTCGTCGCAATTTTGGCTTACCGTCTTCATAGTAATTGCAAACTACTGAGTGATCTACATTTGCAACTAAAATATACGCTGTCATAACTACTAACCTGAATTCGTAATTGAGCGTTTCCTAGCGCATTTTTTGCTAAATATTCAGACTTCAGTGTTCGTACAACGTTTTCTGAAGCTTCAGGTTTTCAGTGCAGCTGCTATTGGCTCTGTATCCACGTTCAATGATCAGATCGTTTCATAGTGACTTCCGATGTGCAACGTCATGTGGCAGAATGATGATGGTACGGTGCTTGTTTCATAGATAATCTACAAGAGTCATTGGTTCTTGTCCACTATGAGACGACATATTCGAAACCCATCTCATTCAGTGGAGAGAAACATTTCATAGAAGTGTTGGTAACCATTCGAAAGCTTAGATTACTGGCTGCAGCCCCACTTGGCCGGCTTTCGAAAAAGCCTTTTTTTAACGTTGTTATTGCAAGAAATATCTTTGTTTCAGACGCCCATATTTCCGTCGGCCAGGGCTCCTTTTTAGGCTATTAGCAGTCATTCGATAGCATAGTGTACTGATTCCAGTGCTGTACTTATTTGCTGGAAAGACCGCTTCTCTGCAATGCAGCAGGGTAATTAAATTGAATTCATACGTGACTATAAGGGTCTTTGGCCATTTCACGTGCCGCTGAGTAAGGTGGCTCATACGCTGACGCGGTGATCTATCGATTTACAAACATATGAACGTGTAGAGAAATATCGTGTCAGCAGTTCACGTGGCCGCATCACCCAGCGACATGCGAATTGGCCAAAGGCCCCTGTGGTCGCGTATGTGATTCACTACTTTCCGTGTTGCATTCCAGAGAAGCCGTTCTTTCCTGGTAATAAGTAAGCGCTGGAATCAGTAAACCTTACGCTATCGAGTGATTACTAATTGTCTCAAAGAACGAGCTCTGTCTGGCGAAAGTATGGGCGTCTGAAACGAAAAAAATTTCCTTCTATAACAACGTGCAAATGGTGCTGTAGCCAGAAATCTAAGCTTCGGAATGGTTACCAACACTCCTATGAAGTGATCCTCTCCAGCGAAGCAGATGAGTTTTCATTTGTCGTCTCATAATGGGCATGTGCCGAGTTAATTTTATCATACCCCTGTGGTAAGCAGTGTATATTCGGGGATGAGTTGAACCCGCATCTTCGCGCTCCTGTTCGACTATATTTTTTTAATTCGATGAAACAAATCAGAATATGTTTTTCATTATCGATTTCTCATGTCTCCTATTGTAATTCTCAAGATTAGACACCTTTTTAGAACATCAGCAAACTCGATTGTGATGCCTGATGTTTCAGCAACGGCTCTCGCGGTGGCATTTTTCGTTGCATTCCGTGTTCGAAGGGTCTATTATGTCATGTATGTTTCTTTTTAGATTTATTCCATATTGTGAGTGATAGCCTTTTTTATGTAATCTTCAAGAACTGCGAGAGAGAGAGAATAAGGTGTGGAGGTGGTCGAGGTGGATAGTGGCACAGGCTCTCAGAAGGCGAGGTCTGGTTCGACTCCTTCACTAGAACTCTTGTGCAGTCAGTCAACAAGCGCCCTACGGAACGTGTTAACTCTGCTACCCGTGAAATTGCCAAGAGATTTGCCGAGCCGAAGGAGAAATGTTGCATTCGTAATCTGTCATATGAATTAATACATACTTCTCATTCTATCACTTCATTTGACCCCATATCACAGTTTCTTTTCTACTGTGCGGTTTCCAGTGCTTCTAGCATTTATTTTTCCTCTCGCTTGCTTGATAATTCCTTTTCTTCATGAACGTCGTGGAAAACCGGTCGGGCACGTTTTCTTGGAATTTCCAGGATAGCAGCTGGAGATTTCCGTTGGGAATTTGTTATTGGTTGCTGGAGAATGTTGAAGGAAAGCAGTCAACTCAGCGCCCAGCATCATTAGCCACTCGATCGCAGTCCCTGACTTGATGCATATCACGAGGATAATATATAAATGCCATTTGACGAACGCCTCGACATCTTTGTCTCTTCAGATCTGATAATTCGAGTCTCACAGTCGTTGGATTAACATTTCGTTCCAAAGAAAAATTTGTTTGTGAACCTCGTGGTATGCAATAAATCACAAGATAAACGGTACTTATATGTTCGACGACGATACATAAATATTCAACTTCACTCGCTGGACGAGATTTTTCATGTCAGTGATCACTCAAAAGCTTAAATCTCTGATTAGAGCCGTACGTGGCCGGGTCTCAAAACGCCCTTTCTCGCTTCGTAAAATCCAAAATGAAATTATGTTTCACATGACCGCGCGTTTTTTCTTTCTACCTCGCTCCTATTTCGCTGGACAAAACTCCTTCCGTGGAGTGCTAGTACTCTTTTCATAGTTCAGATCTCGAGCAATCCAATAATTTTCCACCTTTGGAAAAGCTTTTCTAACGACGCTGTAGAAGAAGGAAAATCTGAGCTCTACACCTCGCTGCACAGAGCCATTTCTTCAGACTTTTAGTAATCTATCGATAGGGTAAGGTTCAATTATCTCAATGTCATGCTTACTTTCTGAAAATATCGTCTCACAGCAGTGTGGCAGGGAAAATAAGGTCGAGTTTCACATATACGGCGAGATTTTCTACCGACCAACACACGGGCTAAGGGACAGAACGATTGACGGATGCTTCGACGCGTTAGACACGTGGAGTGTAACTTGTTTCATAGTGGGGATTTCTTCTCCGCTTTTGAAGAAACTCCATGTAAAAACGATTGACCCAAGTTCTACAAGATTTTCCCTACACATTCGTATGCTTTTTGTGTTTCCAGCGAATTATACGCCTAATGAAAAAAAAGGGGGGGGGGGGTTGGAAACCTAATTTTATCCTGAATGCCTCAGCGTTATAAAAATGCTTTTCCGAAAACCAGCTACGTACGGCTTCAACCAGAGTTTTAAGCCTTGAATGGTTGCTAACACTTATATAAAAAATTCTTGTTCTGCGAATGATCTTGAATATTTATTTATCGACGTCTAACGTATGAGCACCGTTAAGCAATTATGTCTACCATAAATGTGAATTAAGAACGGCGAGTGGTATGCAAAGGATTTGACCCCAGGCGGAAGTTAGACCAGCTTCTCACCCCATACCGGGGCCACGTGCTTCCGCTACCCCACCAAAGCCGCCGCTCGCTTTTTCAAAGTATGATGCACAGTGTTTGATTCGATTCATATTTTCTATAATATTTTGACTTGCTCTTTTTTTCAGGTAGAGGAGGATCCAAATGTGGTGGTAACGGTTTGCCAGTTGACAGTACAAGTCGAGGAACCAGCCACTGCTGAATACTGGTTCGCCACTTTTCAGTCCATATTCGCCAAACCATTCTCAGATAATGTTTACAGAAGAACAAAGGGTAAAGCTTTCGACGTTGGGTATCCCTGGCATACGCGCCGTGCACTCGTCTTCTCAACAAATGCACATCTGACATATACAATGGCTCCGGCCTGCCGATGTATCAAGTCATTTTTTCTATCCTTACAGACACTTCTGATAACAATTCGCCGATCCCGGAGGAATAGAGGGCTTGGCGAGCCCTGACTGCCGGATCGAACTATAGGCCACTTGTGTGTTACAGAGCACCTGTAACCACTGCGCCACTCGCCTTCTTTAATGTTTATGTGGATCGTTTATGTCATTTACTGTGTTTTAACTCATGCTCTTGCCACTTCTCAGATTATCATCAACGTGAATAAGTCGAGTTCATGAGTTTCTCTAGTTATATAAGTAATGCCACAGTTGAGTAGATCTTCAATAGTATAGTTTACTTTATGGGCTTCGAAGCCTAAGGTCCAGACGTGCACTTCATTGAAAGCTGGCCTCACTGGGACTCAATGGAAGGCGAACTAGCATAGGTCTGGATGGTTCAATTATTCTATAGATGGTGAAATCCGTTAGTTTTGTTATATTTTTTCTCTTTATAGGTGAGAAAGAGTAAATGTGTTATAGTGATTAGAGATAATCTGCGTAGCGCACGTGGTCGATGATTCGCCACGAGTCACTGTGAAGGCCAGATATGCATATGCTCATCTTGAATTGAGCTGAAAATGAAAGAGGACTGCAAAGCACATCTCTCGTGGATTTATCAACGCCGAGAGCTTTGTTCTTTTCTATTCTTTGGTAAGATCACAATTAAATTCTTCAACGGTAGACTTTATTTGTAGGCTATGATGCTTAAGCTCGGGTCATATTGAAGTTGTTAAAATCTACACATCTTGTAAGTTTTTTTTTTTTGATTGGGGGAAGCAAATGAGAAACCGATCTCATTTGCTGGAGAAGAACTTCTCATTGGAGTGTTATTAACCATTCAAAAGCTGGGACTTGAGGCCGCAGTTTAAAATATCCGCTTTTTGAAACATCCCTTTTTAACGCTGCACCATTCAAAATAAAAACATGTTTTACAAAACCACGCGTTTTTTTTTCTAATCTCGCTTATATTTCGTTCGACCAAACTATTAGAGTGCTACTGTTCAAACTGTCGCACAAGCTTCAAAAAACTCAAAATGTGTTGCTTTTTGAAGAGCTTTTTTGGTCTGTTAATCTCCTCTGGCCTTTGGATTTGTGCTTTAAACCTCACCGGACAAACACTTTCATTATACTATCAGTGATCATCTGATAGCGTAATGTTTCCTGATTCTAGAGTTGTGCTTTTTTCCGAGAACACAATCTAGCAGGAAGAATAAGATTGAGTTTTTCATTTTTAACAACGTTGTTTGCCGGTTATTCGACAAGGTGAGGGTCGTGGCAGGGATGGGCTGAGGGGAATTTTTCATCTGTTTTGTAAGCAACTGCAGATAATACGATTGACTAAGATGCTACGAAAATTTCTCTGAACATTGATATGCTTTTAGACTTTCAGCGAATTATACGCGAAGACGACACGGGAATGTGAGCCATAGTTTTTGATCATAATCCTACAGCGTTATGAAAAAGCGGCGAGATGAGGCCTCATGTTTCAGCTTTCGATTGGATGCTAAACACTCCTATAAAAAGTTGTTCTCCAGCGAATAAGATCGGTTTTTTGTTTATTCCCTCCTAATTAGAAAGAACCCTTTTCTGCACATTGTCGTTTTTGGAACAAAAGCCACTTTTTTACAGCTTCCTTCTGATCTACGCTCCTCCCTAGAGGTTCCTTGATTGAATGCAAGAGAGTGTTGGAGGTTGGGCATCGAACTAGCACCTCGTTTCTGGTGGTCGGCGTCGCAAACAACTCGGCCGCAGTTCCTCATATGATTTATATTTTTATAGCTCTGTATTTGATCTGTGACATCGGCTAAACATTATCCCTTAGCCTGTTTAAGTTTTTCTGTTGAGGACATTGAAAATGATTTAGAAGCTTTGGCATGAGTATTTTTGACTTTCTGTGATGTTGCCGAAAGTTCTTTGGCGTTTAGAATGATACTAGATCCTTTTTACTGTAAGATATATAAGGCAATTGGTGTGATATTCGGTTTTTAGTTGTTTGCTTTTTTGACGACGTCAAGCACAGTTTATAGATAAAAATATGCTTATCTCCTAGACTACAATTTATTATATTAGAGATCATTGATCGAAACCCCGAGGATGAGACTCTTGAACAATTACAGGATCAAGACAACAGAACTGAAATGCCACTCATCTTGTTGATCAGAGTTTCTTTGATTCAAATGGCAAGAAATAAATGAAGCGTTGACGTATTGCCGGACGAAATGAACAACATAACAGAATCAGCAATGTCTTTCTATCATTTGTTTTTGTATTATCACATGTATAGAGAATCGATGTAGCGGAGTGGTTAGTGGTGCAGTGCATCGCGAAGTAAGGTGATAACGATGCGCCGGTTTAATCTCCTCTTAACACTCGTCTGCACTCTATCGACGAACGTCCTTGGGGACGCCTTCGGTCGGCTGCCTCGAAAAGCGCGTGGAGAGTCGTCTCGAGTGGCTTTTTATGACATTCGGATGCATCTGTGGACATGAAAGCGAGGAAACTTTTCGTATTCAAGAAGTGCTGGGATTTCCACCGCAAATTACGATGATCGGTCTTGTAAATAAATCACTTAATTAGATGTTTTTTGAACTTATATGTCTAGATTTGTAATATGCGGTTAGTTTTCGATATCAGACAACTAGAAGTCCCAGGTTAGAACCCATCTACATAGAGAAAATAAGATAATCCATTGATTGTATTCCACATTCACTGCCTGACCAGAAATACGACGGGAATTGGCGGGATTCAATTCCTTGGTGATCGCATTATGATAATCATGCACGCACAATCAAAAGCTTTTTTCGTTAGCCAAAACTTTCCCATATACTGCTTGTATTCATTCGGTAATCCGAATAAAGGCGATTCTGACGCTGTACTTGGTTTCTGGAAAGCTCGTAGTATGCTTTAGCTGTAATGCTAAAATTAGTCTCGCTTTGGGGACACATATGTGTGGCTGCCGTTTGGGTTGTCCTCTTGCCTTTACTACACATTCGACAGCTGAAGTTTTATCTTGACTTTTAATATCTGTCTGATATCATTAATCTCATTAATTTCCAGGCTGATTTTGGATTTTAATAGGTTTCCAAAGAGTGCTGTAATGGCGAAAATATAATTATTTTCACACTCGAGTTATATACGCGCGTCACATTTCTACGTGCACAGAAAACAGGTGGAATGGGGTATGTAAAAATCATGGAGCGCCAAATAAAACGGAAATTCCGAAATATTTCTTTTCAAAACGGAAAACAATCATAATCGAATAACGAACTCCACTCTTCCTCCCTTACCAATTGCGTGGTGCGCAGCGACCATATGATACCAGGGTTGTCTGGGAGGATCGCAACGCTGACTTCATACAACGATAAGCTACCGTGAGTCATTGTAAAGCCAGATATGCATTTAAATCACCTCAAATAATATTCGATGTAGGCGAACTCATTGCGCAACCTTCAGAGACTGATAAACGCGGTGGGCATTAACCTTTAATCCTTTATATTATTTTGTTTTCTTTTATACGATCCGTCATTCAGGCGGGAAGGGGGGGGGGGGGTTGTACCGAGTGGCTTTAGACAATGTTAACCTTTTCATCAACGTTATGATAATTGTGCAAAACCGCGTCAAATACGCCGCAACGGAATCAGTTAGGCGGTACTGGCAACGGTTAGCCGTTCATCCATCGTTTCGCGTCATGCCAGTGTTGCCTGTCGAGTTATGGTGGATGAAGCAGCAAGGTGGCAGAGGATGTCAGGACCGTTGCGTCCCATCTGCGCCGATGCTGTACACGTATCATAACGCTGACGAAAAGGTCGGCTTTCCCCGCCCCCTCCCACCATTCCTCTCTTAGGTTTGGCAGAAACAGTGCAGTCAGCGATGGTAACCGGCTGAATCCGCGATGAAGTTGCAGGAAAATGCTAAGAAATGATCGACCGTGTCAAAATGGCTAGTGATGCTCTTCGTGGCCGTACGCGAGGCTGATCTCGCACGCCGACACTTCCCAGCAGTCAGTGTTGAACGCCCACAAAACGTCCTAACCTGCCTATCCTCAAGATTGCAAGATGTGCTCCAACTAGATGAAGAAGACAAATACTCAAATCGGTGGTGTAGTGGTAGCACACGCTCTCGGTAAGGGCTTTATGATTGGTTCAACTGCCGCTTGGAGTCAGAAGTTTCGCATGTTACTCAGATTTTGGATTATAACACTCCTAGAGTAGGAAATTGAAAAGTTGCTGCATTCAACTATATTACCAACGTCGTCTAAAGCAACAGTTTTCGACATTAGTGAAATTTGCTGGAGGTTGATAATCTGAATATGCTTATCTGTTCGTTGTTCTATGTTGGAAAGGTGAACTAGTATTATCATCACGAGACCTCTGACGTGCAGTCAGAATTCATATTTCGTACATCATCAGAGTTTATATGGAATACTAGCCTTGAGGGCTTTTATTTACTTCCGATCCGATAACCGTCCTATTCATGTAGTCTTAGCATCTGTGTACTCCATGTTTCCACTGCCAGAAAAGTGGACGTCGCTTTATGCAAAGATGTAAAGCCATGCGTCAACTTGACAAAGTCATAGTGAGAAATATCGAGAAATATCAAATCACTAACAGAACGGCAACTGAATTTGGTATGATTTGTTTTTTACTTCCAATAATGTTAATCATCCAATAATAAGCATATTTTTTTGCAAGGTGTTGCTCCAGTAATGAAGCTTAGCGATTATAATAAACTGCCCTCTCTGTTGCATTCCCGAAAAAGTCGAGAATTTTCTTTCCTGCTACTTCATACAACACCTTCATGAGCTATATTTTGACGTCAGTTTCTGCCAGTGAACTTACATTCACAATATGTTATGTAAATTTCCTTTAGAGCTATTATATGGGTCTTCGATGGCGATCGTCGGGTTTAAATTGACATAGCAGGCTTTATCATTTTTTCTAAAGGTAGTTTACATGAGGAAATTCTATTGAGGAAATGTTATTGAAAGGAAATATCTGATTTTCAATCTACTTATGGAATTACTTAGAGTCGATATATTGTATTTGAATTACTAAGCATGCCTTCTTAAGACGTCTATCACATGCGTTTTTAAGCTAAATTGTAGCATCTTCGTCGCGACACAGAGAACGATGAACCTACGTCTCTGCTCTCAAGCAGAATGCTGGTACCACTTCTCAGTCGCTACGGGTTCTTTCTTAACGCTTTGGGAAAGACAACCTTCTTACTTCACCTTTCCACGCAAAAAATTCTTCAGCATCTCAACGAGAGAGGCCGCTGGGCTCGTGAACCCATGTTGAACGCCGTAACGTGCTTGGGATTTAGGAACACTTCAACCCAATCTCCAAGCAGGAGGAGTCACTGGGAAACTTATAATCTTACGCGACCCGTTTTCTATTTTGCTGCACGGATCACAAATCAAGCACTCGATCCGTTTCTTCGGATTCATCTCACCAAAGGTTTTCGGACGTTTCACCTGTTGCTTCAACTGCTGCACAAGGGCCTCGTCTTTTTCATGAATGTCCCAGAGTACTAGTTTGGCAAATCTACAGTCGCAGAGATTATCCGAGCTGAAGTGTTGGATAGGGATTCGTTAACTGGTCGCAAGAGAGTGCGAGGCCAGCACCTTGCTTTCTGATGGCCTACACAACTAACCCACTCGTGAACCCCCTTTCACTCCATGTTCGCAATTGTCATTACTTCTTCATTTTACAGCACAGATTTCTAAGCCTATCCCTTTCGCTAAACAAGATTTCTCATAAAGAGTGTTAGAAGTCATTCGAAAGCATAAACCTCTGGCTAGCATGTTACACGCTCATTTTCCAAGAAACCCATTTATATCTCTTCTGCGAAAGGAAAACATTTATGTTTCACACGCGCATATTTCTCTCAGTGCAGAGCTCTTTCTTTGCACCATTAGTAATTATTCGCTCACATAAGATTTAGCAATTTGAACGCTATACTTGTTTTTGGAAAGACCATTTTTCTGCAGTTTAGCAGGGAAAATAAGATCGATTCACATACGCGGTATGTGTTTTTTGGGCATATCACGGGTTGAGGGGCGAGTGGCTGGCAAAGGGTTTGCTGTGATTATCGATAGAAGACGCCTATGTAAAATGCGATTTATGTCATTTGATTATGAATTCTTTTTCGCTTCGGAACAAACTCCAGATCAAACGCTCGACTACTTTATCAAAAGATTTTCTCTACACGTCTATATGCTTCTCGTGCTCCAGCGAAGTGATAGCAGAATTGCGCGGCCGATATGAAGCATAATTTTACTTTGCATTTTGCAACATTATAAAAGGGTTTTTCTGAGAAACCGGCCAGGTACCGCGCTAGCTAAAGATTTGTGCTTTCGAATGATTGACAACACTCTTAATGAAAAGTTCTGGTCCAGCGAGTAGGATAGGCTTAGAAATATGAGTTACCAAATGGAAATGAGCCCGATTATTTACGACAACTTAGTAGGTTGGGCTCTTTCTGCTTATGAGAGGGCAAATGAAAAACCGATTTCATTCCCTGGAGAGGAACTCTTCATAGGAGTGTGAGTAACTATTCGAAAACTGAGACTTAAAACTACAGTCCCATGTCGCTGTTTTTCAAGAAAGCCTTTTTTGACGTTGCTACAGATGAAGATTTCTTCCGATCAGACGTGCGAATTTCTCGCGGAGCAGAGCTTTTTCTTTGGACTATTAGTAATCATATGATAGCGTAATCGTTTATTATTCCAGAACTGTGCTTATCTCCTGAAAAGACCGTTTCTCTCGAACGCAGCAGGTAAAATCAGTTGAATATCCATCTGCGATCAAAAGGGCCTTTCGTCCATTGACGTGTGACTGACTGAGGCAGCCACGTGCGCTGGCGTGATGGTCGATAGACCCTCGCACAGGTCTCACGACATCGCGCCAGTGCACGTGGCTGCGTCAACCAGGCGCACGTGAAGGGGACAAAGACATTTTATTGCAGATGGATATTCAACACATTTTACCTGCTGCATTTCAGAGAAGCGGACTCTCTAGATAAGCACAGCTTTGGAATCAGAAACGTTTTCACTATCGAATGGTTACCAATAGTCTAAAGAAAAGGCTCTGTCCGTCGAGAAACATAAGCGTCTAAGACATGGTTTTATATGGATCTTAGATCGTTTTGAAAAGATGCCTTGAAAGGCTGGCCATGTGAGGTTCTAGCCAGAAATCTAAGCTTGCGAGAGATTACTAGCACTCCTATGAAAACTTTTCAGCGAGTGAGATCGATTTTTCATTTGTCCCTTTATGATCAAAAAGAAATGTGGGTTGTTTTCTTTTTACACCTCTACACCATTTCGTTTTTCCATAACTATTTCGGTTGTTCCATGCTTTTTTTTGTTTAGAATATGCTAAAAAAATCTACATAATCACCTTATTCATGTACCTTAACCTTTCTGGAGCAATGGCATGTGGGTAGCTTGCTAAAATAAGCGGTCCTCCCCAAGCTTGAGGTGATTTTATTATTGACTTCGTTTAAACTTATTCGCGCCTCCTTTATGATGATGTTATCATTTAATTCCTTCCTCAAAAAGTCATTTTGAAACTACAAATTTTCTTTCTTGAAAAAAAAAAGCTATGGCGCAGTCGCAAAGAGACGAGTCAATTGGGACTCGTATCTTCCCGTGAACAATTTAGCATTTGAAATTTAGACAGCTTTTTATTAGCTTACTTGAGCTTTATTAGTCGATAGAGGTGATTAGCACTCGCGAATCCTTGTCAAGATACGGAATTCAGAAATCTTGAATTTTTTGGAGTCCGCTCAAGGACCGAATATGTAGTACTCTCGACATTGGAAGAGTAACTGAGTGTCTTTTTTATAGGCAAGAGTAAGTTCTTATCAATAGGAATCCTTGAATACAACTCAGCACGCGGCACCATTCATTACAGTGAAACAATAACTGACATTTCGGTGGTATTGCCTTCTTCAGAGTCTGCATCTCAACTTGGTTCGCATCAACTCGGTCAACCTTGCTCCTGCTTGTCAAAGGAAACAGGAGCACATTAGCGAATTTTTGTATTTTTCGTCAAAGCTTCGTCTGTGCACTTGATAACTGCTGGTGGATTCGGTGGATGCTTGTGGATGGATGGTATTTTTCGCATAATGGAAGTCTTTACTCAAACTGCTAGTAATTCTTCTATAGTTTCGAAAAAAGGCAAAAATCTATTCGGTTTTAGAAAGACTTTTTACAGCGCTGTAGCAAAAAAAAATTGCCTAGTGTTTAGCACCTGTGTTACTTGCAGAACAAAGATCATACATTTGAATATACGTAACCGATCGACAGCGTAAGTTTTAGCGATCCCATTGCTATACTCATTTTTGGTAAGACCGTTTCATTCCAGTCTAGCAGAGAAAATAAGATACTGCTTTACACAGGCCGCTCTTTTTTGTCGGCTGAGTGTGTGGTGGCTGTGGATCGACAACGCGCAGTCGATAAACCATGTAGGCACAGTTCATATGTGACGTGCAATTATTGATATTGAATCAAGGATTTTGTTTCATTTTTGGGAAAATCTCGAATAAACATATGAATCGGATACTTCAAGTCTTCTCTACACGCTCATATGCTTTTTGTACTTTCACTGCGTTTTACACGTGGTAAAAATAAAGGCACGCAATGTGTTAAACATTGTTCATTTGAATGCTACAGCGCCATAGAAAAGCCTAAAGAAATGATTACATACAGCAGTCTACGAAATCTAAACTTTTGAGTGATTACTAACATTCCTACAAAAATTGCTTGTGCAGCGGAGGAGGTTGTTTCTAAATTTGTACTCAGTTATCGGAAACAGTCTATAAGCGTTTCTCCTCCTTCTTCTACAGCCTCAAGTTCTACCTTGCGCCCATTAAGAAAAAAGAATTATGGAGTCGACAGTGTGAGCACGGAATTCGATGTTACCTGCTGCCTTTACAATATTCTTCACTCTTTTGAAAGCTTTCAAGCCACTCGTTTTCGTTTCGGTCGAACATTAATGGAACATAGGGAATAGAAATCTTTTTTTATTTGAGCCTCTTTTCTCAGCACTTTGTCGAAATCTACTTTTTACAAGTGTTATCGAAATCAGCGCTTATTTATTCCGTTGAATTGTGATGTCATAGGAGGATATCATCAAATAATGCAACAATGGTTCAATTGTTAACCAGTGGTTTTGCTTCACTGTTTCATTCTTAAATAGATAATGGCGCAATAAAACGGGCTGTTGAAGGATTGCAATGCTTTAGTGATATCAATTATCATTGAGATGTGGCTAAAGAGGCCGCGTGACGCAATCGTTAGAAGCACCCTGCGACGCACACGTCGTCGATGGTTTGATCCTGCGCACAAGGCTCACCAAGCCTTCATTCCACTATGGTCTATCCTACGTGATTTGTATGGGAGGGTAGCATTACTGACGTGATACACCGATAGGTCCACCGCGAGTCATCGTAGAGACGAGACTGCTGAGGTTGTAGAGGTGAATGCAATCACCCCAAGGATACTGCTTGTGGAGTAGAATGCATGCGAGTTCCCCAGCAACTGATCAACGTGGAGGGCTTTTTCTCATTAGGTGTGGTTCATCGTGCAGAATCCGTGTAGACAGCTGGTTTTTGCATCAATGATCTCTACTTGATATCCTTTCTAGCGCATCCTTTCTTATGCAACAACGTTGTTTTGCAGATTTCTTAATGTATATGTGTCTTACTGGAGAGTCAATATGGATTTGCGAATGACAGTCTTTTTCTGCAAGTCTATAAATGCTTAGGTTCTTCAGTAGTGACAATTCTCTCACAACTAGTTACAATAATCATACTGACAGTTGTCGAAAGTTCGAGTTTCTTGATAGATGTTAATAACCAAGTTATCTACTTTGAAATCACTAGCCAACCCAATTTATTCCTCTGCGGACGGTGAGGATCGTTTTTGACTTCCAGCTTTCCAATTTTGTTCGTTAGACGGAGCTTTCTTTATCAGTGTTTTAATAGACTTTCGAAAGTATAGTTCGATAGTCTGAGCTGTGGGTGCAAATATAAGTACAAGTATCTATGGGCCTGTTAGTAGGGCTGGTTGTGAACTAGTTATTGGATTATACTAAGAGTTCTTTGGCTTAGATAATACTACAAGTTGATACTAGGATTTATTGAAGGCTGACTTTTCGAAGTCTTCGTCCTCTTGAGAGTCGATGTGTAGAGAGCCAAATGTCGTCAACCACATTCGATCGTTCTCCTTTGTGTAAACCATCGTCTTGGTTGTCGTTTGATTCGGATTTTCCTTCCTCCGTTAAAACACCGCTCGAATGGAGAGCCGCGTAGGGCGCTGAGTGGTATGCAAGATCGGACATCAGTAGAAGTTGAACAGGTACAGGTAATTTCTTATCTGCTGTTCTAATGGCCTCAAAGCAGGGCTTTAGAACCACTAAAAAGTGATTGAAAGCAATTTTTTTTGCCCTTATACCAGTAAAGGGAAGTTCAGCTGATCCTTTTTTCTCTTTATTATCAAGTTAAAACCTCTTACTAATGCCGGAAAAGAGCACTAGTCGTCGTTGTGATAGAAATTAGTTCCCGATGACTTTCATTGACCCGGCATATGGAAGATTACCGTAGTTCTACCGAGTACACGTTGAGAAAAAAATAATTATCATGTTTGGCTAGTAGACCCTTCATGTTTATAGATCTTTCACACTCTAAGTTTCACAATTCTTTTCAAATCTACAATAATGCGCAGATCTAACACTCTAACAGTTCTAACAAACGACAGCTTTATGCTGTCTGTCACATATCTACAAACTTAGACTTTTCACTGAATTCTCCTCATAAACATAAGAGCAAAGTTAAACTACCTCTTACTTCAAAAACGATAACGTCTTGAATGCTGAAGAATTTGCTTCATGAAGTCATTACAAAAACACTATGCGACAATAACAGCCGTTTATAACCTCAATCCCAAATGTCGCGGCACATAATGACTTTATTTAGGGAAGAAAATCCATAAGTATCTACGTCCTGCATAATACCGCCTTTCTTGCTCTACCTCGATAACATGCTCTGTTTTGATCTCCAGAAACATATCTTTTACTTGGTTTCGCCTTGAAGCTCGTGTTCCGAGCATGAAAGCGATTGAGCAAGAAATTATCTGTTAATTGTGAAGACGGTGTTGCTGTATTACTGAATTATTGTTTTCGCGTTGTAAGGCTGCGTGATAAAATTCAGAAATCCTGTTCTTCATTGTGTTCCAATTGTAATAAAAGAAAATTTGGTACTTTTCCGTGTGGTAGCAGAGAAATAAAAACCGATCCTTTTCACTGAGCAAGAACTTTTCATAGGAGTGTTAGTAATCATTAATTGAAAGCTTGAATTTCTGGCTAGTGCGGTGCTCAGCAGTTGTTTCGAAAAGCCGTTATAAAACGCTTTAGCGAAAAGAAAGCTTGTGTTTCGGTGTGACTCTGATGCTAGAAGATTTCATCTACACGTTCGTGTGCTTTTCGTATACAGCGAAAGTAGCTGAATTGCGGGGCCGATGTATGGCATAAATCTACTTTTAATTTCACAGCGTTATAAAAAGGTCTTTTGTGAAAACGGAATATTAGAAAGACAGCACAGACTTGACTTCATGACAATTTTTAAGGTGGAAATTTGGTTGTAAAAGCAGCAATTTAACAAACACCTTCATGATCTCTAATTTTCTACGTTGTTAGTGCAAAGTGCTCAAAATGTTAATGAGATGTGGAGTAAGTAATGTGTTAACGAGTGCACTTCTCAGCGTTGATATGAAAACGCTTCTCGTGACTTATTCGATACTAAAGGTGAAAAAGGTCGCACACAATCTTCTGCTATCGAAGACGATGAATTGAAGGCTTTCTTACCACTAAATACGTACAGAACCGTTCGAGAACCTGCGAGAATTTTAGTGAAAGCATGCTAACTGCTTCGTACTATTTGAAGAACAATGGAAAGACGAGTAAGCTTGATACTTGGATGGTGTACGAATGAGTGGCCCTTGTCAATGATGCCGTGAATACCCATATCATATTAAGTGCTGTGTATGCATAGGTAGAATAAGTTGAGCTACGAAATTTCGCCTCATTCATCATACTTTACCAAAGTCTCGCCAATCGATAAGAACTTCTTCAAGCTTTCGATAACTTTTTGCGCGAAAAATGCTCCAAGAAAGCAAAGCAAGGCCAACACCACTTTCATTGCCTTCATCACCTTTAGAACATCAGAGTTTCATGCAACTACAGAGAATTATTGTTCCACATTAGCAAAAAAGTTTTGATTCTAAAGGTTTTACGTCAATTAATATTACTAATTTCGGATATAGAAACGCCGCTTTGAAGAGACACGTAAAGATTGATTATTTACCATTTCTTTAGTCTTCAGAAATAATGAAAGAACAACGCAACCGTGTTAGACCTAATTTGAGTTAAAGCTGAAAAAGTGCATGAATCAGGCTATGTGATAGAACAGTCTACGAGAGAACCATTTATGAGCCACACGCAAGAAAAAAATCTAAATTGTGCACTGATCTTTATCAATTTCATATGGTTATTACAGAATCATGTTGCCGTGATTTTCTTTTTCACCAGACACTTGATTGTTTATAGGTTGCTCTGAACAGGACGGAAACCGACAACTGAACTTCGATATATTCAGAGAGGCTCATTTTAGCCTTTTTCAGGGTTTGATGTGTCAGTGGCTTGCCTAAAGTTTCAGTGGTCTCGCCCGCCTCGTCAGAGCCACATGCCCTACTAGCTATCCTACATTGTAGAGAAGGGGAGAAAACATTTGGTCTGGGTCTCAACATACTATGTGTCCTCTTCCCTACTACATAGGGTAGTTAGTGGGCTGTGTGACTCTGACGAGGCGGGCGAGACCACCAAAATGGTACGTATACCGCTGAAATAATGATTCTCAAAAGACAAGAATCAGCTTCTCTGAATGTTCTACTCTCTCATTGTAGTGAATAGGTAGTTTATTAACAATGACGGGTCTGCTGAATAAGAAAGTCACGGGATTAATCGGTTAACGCCGAGGCTAATTGAGAACCAGTTTTGGAAATATTACGTGTTTTTGCAAGGCAGCGACTAGTCTAACGAAGGAAGTTTGATTGATTTGTGTGTCACTCGTAAAGTATTTGAAGCTGCGAAGATTGATAAGGGACAATGGAAATTGCGCACCGTGTTGATCAAGCCTTGTGCCATGTGACATGCATTCGACTCCATAAAATATCGTTAGAAGTGAATTAAATCATGTTCAGTCTATACAAAGAGGTTTACTTCCACTTATCGTCAACGAGTCGGTGTTTTAAATTCCCCAAACAAGCCTGGTACCAGTTTGCTGGCTCAGGACGAATAGATGAATTAGTGAGTGCGGCTTGCATCACCGATCCGTATTAACAAAATGGTTAGGAATATCACCACAGTTGGGTATCTACCACAAGTCTTACGTAGCTCCATACAAGCAAATTCTTGTGATTAACGCTCAGTTTTACAGAAGTATTATCGTAGCACTTTATGCGCTTTATTTGATCCGTGATCACAGTGATTTTTCGCTGTGCAGATCCGAGTACTTCTAGCATCCAATTCGTTTTTTTTGAACGGCATAGAATACTGGTTGAGCGAGTCTTCTTGCAATCTTGAAGATAGCCTTGCTATGGCTCTCTATAGGACGCTGTTGTTGACTGCAGCACAGAAGTGGGGGGAAGTGGGGCAAGGGTGGGCTCTACTCGCACCGTGACCAACATCACAACCACTCGGCTGCGGCGTCCTTAAAGAGATTATCACTGCTATATATTCTTTAGTTTTTTCTCCATACTATGTGACAGAGTACACAAGTGAACAAAATTTTCTGAAGTCTCTTCAAAACAGACTATATTTGAAATATTTTGTGATTACTTTTTATGTTGAGATGAGCCGTCTTTATTTTCATTCCTTCCCTCTCTTTCCTCTGCGTCTTTCAAATAATGGAGCACTATAAGGATTCATCCGAATTCTACATCGATGCTAATTCCGTGCCAAATCAATTTTCTCCTTATTCCACGATTTCCGTCGGTTTTGACAAGGTTGAGGTTTGTGCTTACTGTAGTCTACTGGAATAATGTCCAGATGACGACGTCATGAAGGCTATATCAACCTTTATATGATGACTTGAATCTGCTTAGCTTCATTTAGTTTTATAAAATGCCCAATAATTTTAGTTTGTCGTATATTTATAAATTATAGTCTTTCTAATCTTTGACCTGATCCGTAGAAGTCTGGCTGGAATACAGGCCCTTTCAAAATGAAAGGAAATAAATTACTCATGTGCTACATTATCAGCCTATTTCATAGTCTTTCATCTAGAATTAGAAAAGAAAAAGCTTTATGAAGCAGTTAGCAGGAGAAAAGCCTCCCAGCTTCATTTTCTTTTTCGAAAATTGGGCGTCCCCTCACAAGGAATTTGTTTGCGTGGTACGCTAACAACGTTCCATCGCCTACCTTATGGACCGTAATGTATCAAAAATTGTCTTAGTCTATTCAAATTATGTTTACCACTTGGAAATATGGTACCTGTTGTTTCACATCTCCTCTAGCTAGTGGTCCGATCATCAAAGCTGTGCCTATGGGTGACAGATTCACGTGCATAGATACTGGCAAATCAATATAATAAAGCCCAAGACAAGTGATATGACACCTGTATGAAAAAGTACTGACGATTTCTGAGCTCTTGATTAATTTATTAGGTTCACAAAAATCATGCGAGATTCTAATAAATTATAACCATTTTTTTGGGGCACACGAGTAGAATTATCAATAACGATTGTGCGATCATCTAACAAAGAACACATGTCAACGAATCTTAAACTTATTAGTATATTTAAGTTTCCCTAAAAGTCTCACAGTGGTACACCTCACTATGGAAGACATCTAGTGCATGTAATGGCAAGATATAAACCTCATGACTTATAATTTATATGAAACGCGAACAAATGAAAGTCTTCTCCTCAAGAAAAAGACCCTCAAAAAGCAAACGGTAATGCTGTAAAGCTAATAAGAGACATTTCTACAGGAATAATTGATTATAGAATAGCTAAGCGATTACGTAACTTGACAATGTGAAGTGGGCAAGGCAGTTCGCTTACCCTTTAGATCAGTGAATTAGGATTCCTTCTCACATCTCACAAAGTGGTAGAAACGCTCACAGTCAAATGTAATGGCTATTCAGTGGCAAAAAACTTGCAAAAATTTGCATTGGTCAGTGAGTGCTCGTTAGATCTGATGTACTTATCTATTTAGATAACTAACCTGTATAATAATCGAGATTTAGGGTAACTACTTGTAAATGGGACAAGATAACACTATGAACTTGATATGAATGTAGTCTGTATATTGGTCCTGTGTTTCAGTGCTTCAGTTTTGCAAAAATATGAAAACTCTAAATGAAAGTGTAAGATTAAAGACATCCATTTTTGTTATAGTACTTAACTAGCTCTAAGCAGAAAGTATTACTTTTTGGAAGTATTTCGTATTCAGTTACCACTGATGCAAACACTGTTGATTTTTACAAATTACGCGTAAGGGGCGCATGTGGAGCAGTTGCTAGAAGTGCTCTGCCTCACTCACAAGGTCGATGTTTTGATTGCGCGCTTCTGGCTCCATCCCTCCGGAGTCAGTGAATCGGTACCAGACTGGTGCCAGACTTGCCTAGAAAGATAAGCAGCATTGAGTCGATGCAGCGTGAGAGCACCGCGAGTCACTGTTAAAGCCAGATATGCATTCAATCACCTCAAACGAAGTTAAGAATTGAAGATGAATGCATGGTGCATACATCAGGGATTGGTCAGCTCCGAATGCTTTACCCTTCTTAAGCCTTCGTAGCCCTTATACCTTTGGTGTCAAATTTTTGAGATATTTTTGCATTATCCACAAATGACAGGCAGAGAATAACGGCATAAATTAAATCTTTCTAGTCTAGATTACCCTTACATAAACTTCGCGTAACAAAGAAATGAGAAGTGCTTCCATCAAAAAGAAGCTGTAAACCATCTTATCATAACTGCTGTAACAAGTCGTTTTAAAATACCCTTGTCGATTTAAGTTATGCGCATAATTTAGTGATTGCGAATCGGAGAGCACGTCAAAGTCCTCAGTTTTATTATTGTACGCGAACTGTCATTCAACCTCTTTATGAGTAATCATTGCCTATTTTTTCTCCGGTATCGCACATAATAGCTCAATTTTTGGCTTTTATTCAGCCTTTAAAGGACTATTTATTTACTTGCCATAGCTCTACTGCGACTTTTCGTACTGCAACCGTAAGCGTTTTGAGCGCTACACCGATTTTAATGTTGGCGAGTGTTTGAGAGAAAGCAAGCGGTGATTTTCAATAAAGAGGCAATTTCTGTATGTCGCAGCCAGTTATAAGAAGAACTAGGTAATCTGATAAAGCATCGTAGTCGAAGTAGTTTAAACGCGTCGTTAAGTGATAAACTCACCGAACGGGGAGTGTTGTACACTCGTTTGCTTTTGGCTGGAGATATCTCAGCAGAACTGAGTGCACCGAAAGACACCGTGCAATGACGAGGATGCAGTGCCGAAACATGTGTCTTTCACTGTATATGTGTCACAACAGACCTCATGAAAGGCTAATAATATGTTATCAGATCATACTGTTTCGAGCGTGGTCTCGAAAACACTCGGAACGGAAGGAATGAGAAGCTCAAATTCGCATTTACTGCTTTCTTTCTATTTCTGAGTTTTCAGTCTTCGACAATTTCCACAAGAAATCTTTGTGCTTTAACTACACTACTGCACAAATATGAATTGTGGATGTATTCAGAGTGATAAAAGTATCATATAAAAATAAAGGTCCAGAAAGGAAAAAGAAAAACACATGAGACACGACCCAAATGGGTGTGAGAGTTTATGATTTTCTTCCGTAATTCTCATCTGTTTGCTCCCATAGCAGTATTTCACTGTTATCGATAATGAGAGCATTTGGAAATGAGATTTCAATTTCCTGTGAATTCTGAAGCTGTGTTGTGAGTTGGTTATTCAGCTAATAGCGTATAGTGATCTAACGGCTTTTCTGCGATTGACGTACTTACACGGATATTAAAAGGGGATGGCGTATCCGTTGAGATTTAATTGCCAAGCAATACCTTTACACGTCCGTATTGTATCACACAACTATGAACCCGCTACTATTCTTATTTGTCATTGCTCTCGTGACCAACGCACATTCTCAAACAGACGGTATGTTTAGTTGATTTTATCTTTTCATCACGATTGCGCTAGAGAAGTAATCAAACACATTTTTCACTATTTTGCATGAAATACCGTTAATTCTTACTTCCCTTAAGCCGCTGCTTGTCGTGTTCCTTGTTTTTGTGAACTATGTGAAACATGACATTATTTGTGAAATAGAGTTAATTAGAGAAACTCTTCGAGACGAAAATTCAGCGAATCTCATTTTATAGAGTAAATAGTTCGGTTGGAAAAGTTTGTCGCTGCCAGTTTCAGGTTCAGATTGTGGGCATCAAAATGCAACACTTTCCTATGAAAACGTTACAAAGTAGATTTTGTCATGTATACTTTTGAATCACTGGCGAAAAAAGTTATTCGTATTTTAGCGAATTTATTCCCGCTACAAAGAATATCGCGTTCATCGTTTCCTCTATCATCGATGCTGGTACCATATCCAAGAATGGGAAAGCGACTGGCGGACCAAGCTAACAGTCTTGTGTGAGTAGCAATGTTACTGTCACTGAGTTCTAACGGCTTCAACACGAACAGAGCAGACCACTTCTGTAATTTTTCCCCTCCACACACAAACTATCATTCGACACCTTTACGAACCTATAGAGTCGAGGATAATTTTCGCAAAAACTTTTCTCGAATAATCATGATGGTACTCAAGCAGTCATCGTTCTCTTATAAACAAACGAAAAGCTGCTAATACAGTATTTGATTTCAAGTGACGAACGTTTTGGCGGATTTCTGTTCAGACGTTCTCTTTTCTGTCCTCACTAAAAAACTTTACACACTGGCAAAGTTATTCTAAAGCTCGTAGTAATAACTACTACCATATCATCTGTTTATATGTCCGTCATGTAAGAGGCATATAACAGCTTTAACTTACAAAATCCCTGAGTATTTCGTCGTTTCTTGAAGCACCGATTTAGCATAAATATCACTGACAGTTTGATATTGTAGAATTAATGCCATTTTCGTAGCCCACTGTCAACTCAGCGGAGCACAGTTTATAAAGTAATTTTGTGTTGAATACTTGCTCGAGTGGTCTTGAAAGATTTAACTACTTACCAGGACACTGGATCTTTCTTTGAAAACGCTAAAACGCTTTACTGAGTGAATTTGAATCACACGAATCTCATCATTTACAGAACTAGTGCCAAAAAATTATAAAGAGAGAAATAAATATTAAGAAATGAGGCTAGAGTGTATGTAAGCAAACTCAACCTGATTGCATCGAATGATAAAAATGTCGAGTAAAAGAAATACGAAGACGGTATATGTAATATTTTTCTTCTAAAGATGGCAGTTATAACCTATTACTGATTTTATTTCGGTTGTTAGGCAGTTATAGGCATGGCCGAAAGCAACTCGGAGTAAGTTTCACGAACTCAACTCTGAGCACTCGAACTGCTTATGACATTAATGCACACGAGAGTAAAAAATATAGTGATTTACTATTGCATAGAAGCACAAGTGTTATTTTTTTTCTTATCTTTGTTTTCGATCCTTCAAAGGTTGTGATTCAGGTCTTCTCCCCCGTCTCCGAGAAAGCGTCTATACTTCGCCCGTGTTGGCAAACGGGGGTACATCTATGCCGCTCGCGTTGGAAAGTAACAAACAACATCTGAGTAGAATTGTTACACGGGAGTAATGAACAACTTTTTAGTGTTAAACACTAGATTACACAGAAATGAAAACAATCTGTAAACGTGAGGTTCAATTTGCTCCTACTGTCACGACTTTTCAAATTAAAAGTTAGCGATTTCTGTAGTGTTCACAAACTTAATATACATGTTCGTGTAGTTCGCTAGCTCATTCAAAATATTATGATATCTATATAAGCTTGCAAAACATACATTTTTGATCAGAGCAAAATTCTTCCATATCGACTGAGTTCTCGCTCAAAATTAGTACATTTTGACAGCATATTTTGAACCGTTTCATGAAGTCTGTTAGGGCACTTATAGAGTGCTTGAAACGTGTTTCGCCCTTTTAGCCTCACAGCCGCACGGTGCCTTTCGTTTGAGCTAATCCTTTGAAAAGGGATATCCTCTATATATGAAGAGATTGGCGACGATTTACATTCTGCATACGGTGTAAGATCACCGTGGTGTCCCTTCAGAGTGATTGATTGTCGATTGTCGTTTGCTTGGCTAATGGCTAATAGCCAGTATATATTGTTGACATAGTCTGTCACTATATAAGCACCATAACAGATCTCATGAAAAGCTAAAAATATGCTGTCAGTATATATGTAATGAGTTTCTTTTTAAGTAAGAATTTCTCTTCAACATATTCACTCAAAATTCAGAAAGATTATATAGTTGACACTTACTGAAACAGATGCGTTCACGTGAAGTCGGAAGCCGTTATAGAATATCTTAGAATATCTACAGCAAAGTCGTTGCAAATTAGAGAAATACTCATCGTGTTGCAACTAGGTTTCTGTCAGAAAGTGCACGGGTCCTGCACTAGCTTGCTTGCTCAGATGAATAATTTAGAAACTCTTCTTATTTCAATTTATTTTACTGGGACAGAAAACTTTACTGTATATTCAATTATGACTATGAAGAACATTCCCAGTCACAGTAAAGCACCAAGCCATTAATCGATAGATACCTGCGAGATATTATACTGTTTTTCTTCGAACTTTTCAAATACCCTATGAGTTCAGATTGATTCGCTTGGCAACTAGCAATGAATGTGAGTTGATTTTTACTCATACGCTCTCGAAACTAAAAGCTTTACTCAGTACTCAATACATTGTCTTATTTACATCTCTCAGGGCTCTCTAAAACTATTGAAAAAGGAAATCCGTCTTCATTTTTTCTAACCGCATATGCGTTCATTTCAATTCATATCGGCTCTACGTGTTGTATGGTTTACCTTGAATAACAAAGTGGGCCACAAAATTCTTTACAGCTATGGTGTTGGGCTAATGCTATGAAAACAGTTAAATTTGACCCACGTAGGACTCTTTCATTATCAACCGATTTAAAGAAGTAAAATGAAGAATATACTATATGTCTTTGCCATTCAGATGTCACAAAATTCTTCAGTACACCTTGACAGAACAACTTGCAACACAAATGCACATCTGGATTTTTCCACGTTACATGACATTACCCTTTTTTACCGATCTGACGATTTCTTACATACGATTCGTTGCCGCGCTTTTATCACCCAAGGAAATCTCCGAGTTTTCCATGCATCGGATCAGCTGCTGGTTGAGGAGTTTTCGTACATTTTATGAATGTCGTTGGTGATGATTCGAGTAGTGAGCCTTAAATAGCTGCGGCGTAGCATTTCTTTGGAGGTTGTGAGGAGTAGTATGATCCCATATAAGTCCACATCAATTTCACAACCGCAAAAAGGTGTAAGGCCTTGTAAGCACATTAGTTTTAGATGAAAATTTTGGGGTGTGAGCGTTATATATGAAAACGCGTTTATATTGGAAATGTTTTATAGGTCTCACACTGGCTACATATTACACAAATTTCAGTCCTATATTTTTATAGACAGCGAGTTCGTTTTTCAATTGACCCCAAAGTTCCTGCATTTTCTTTGGCATCCTATCTAAAAATGAATATCTTCGTTATATTTGTAGAGTCCAGTATTCAAGCAACAGGAGTTAGGTAATACCATGTTCAAGTATTGAAATTTTGCAAACAGTTATGAAACAAGTGTTTGTGAAGAGCTCAGATATGTTAATAAACTATCAACTATTTCTCATGGATTTGCTTCTTGTTTAGCTTCTTCCTTTATCGGTTTTTTTTTTTTGAAATCCTTGCCCGAAAACGAGTTTTTTACTAGCCTTCATTGTGAGGAATTTGTAGTGCTAACTTAAACTAATGGTCACGTAGCTATCATAAGAATCACTTTGTCGATGAGCTGTCGCCATTGACGATGTGATTCTCATCAGTTCAAACCTTTCGAAAAAATCTCTGACAACTATGTCCTAATGAGACAGACCTACTGTGCATGAACTCATTACGCTATAATTGTGTCGTCAACCTAGAAGGAGGTGAAACTGTTAATGGAACATCCACTCAATTGGCTCAAAGTGGTTATCATAGCGTCAAGCAGTCAGGGCGTCGTTCAACTCATATCGGGCGGTATGAAGGATATCGTACAGATGTGGCCGAGCGAGTAGATGATGTGCACTTTAAAGAGTACATTTTTTGGCTCAGTGAATACCGTATCGTTTTTCTTTGAATATTTTCTATTGATAGCTACTTGAAAGCAGACCAAAGTAAAAGAAAGAGGACTTCAAAACTCACTTTATCCACTTACTAAGGTGTAAAATCAGTTTTTTGGATAAGTCGATTGATCGGTAAACTGTACAGCGTTTGACTGTCGTTTTATTTCTCTATGGTTGTTGTATGAGAAGTGTGTGTATAAAAAAACAGACTGTCAGGCCCTTTCAAATGCGGCAGAAGTGTGCTTTATGTCATGGACAGTAGTCCCGCATAAAAAGTGGCACATCTGACACCTTACAGAGCGTAGAACAGAATCCCTCTCGAGCGTATCATCTTCACACCAGGATTTCGTCATAGAAGAGGTTAAGTGGTAAAGCAGGCAATCATTTAAAATATGATTACCATCATGATCAATAATATGCAGCCATTTGCTGGATAAAGGCTGGATGCGTTCCTCCTGGGAAGAATGAGGCTGGCGATCAAAGTTCATGAGGTCACTTTTGAACTGGTTCCACTCTTTGACTGTTTTTTTTTCATGCTGCTTCAGGGCGCGGTTGAGATGATAATCCGATGGAGCGATATTAGGACTATATGGTGGAGCGGATTTGATGCCGTGATCCAGCCCAGTGGCTTCAGAATAAAGGGGAGTCAACTTTGCGATGTGAGGTCGAGCATTATCCTGGGAAGGAACAATACTGAGTCGTTTCGGACGCTTCTCTCGCATTGCTAAAAGTTGCCTTTTGTGGACGTCGGTTTTGATTAGTGGTTTGCTGTCAGAAATCTCCATAGCAGCATGCCCCACCAGTCCTACAGAACCGAGAGTGTAATCTTCCGAGCATGGAACTACTACAACAAGCACTATTTGGCCTATGAAGCATGTTTAAATGACATGACCGCAGAGCGTGGAAGTACAGCACTACTACTAGTGGGAGTACTACTACATCATTCTCCAACATGCCACAGCCTTTTGGGATATCGATGTCAAACAGAACAAAAACTCAATTAAACTTTAGTGGTTCATAAAAAGCTTTTACTGGGCGATGAAAGAGAGTAAGATAGATTATATTGCGTATTTTTGGAATTGAACTGTTTAGGTTTCTTCTCGATAGCCGGTTTATGAGATAATATAAAATGAAAATGAATCTGCAAGCCCTAAGAGCTATAAAATGAGGTGTTCTCAACAGCACAGATGCGCGCGGCACTGCGCGCTGAGGAGTGTAAAACTCAATTTTATTCTAGTTGCAACAGAACAGTAAAAAGATCTTTTCGAACAGAGGTGTACCAACGGAGTCGGTACAACTCAAGCTATCAAACGATCAAGAAAGCCGTTTAGGTACTGCCGTCAGAGGGTTGAGAAATGGATCGCAAGATTGGAGAAGCACCTGGAAAAAATTTGTATACGTAATATATACATATGTATGTATGCACATATTATATATATATATATATATATATTTACAGAGTGCGGAAAAAATTCTGTCAGCTTTTCAGATATTTCAACAGTAAAATATTCAGCATAAACAATGAATTCATTCAAATAAAAAAATAACTACGTTTATTAAACAAACAATCATAATAATAAACAAAAAAAACTCTCAAGAAATCTTTAAGGTTACCTCTTTTAGCTTCTGTACATTTACAAAGTAGCTTGCGAAAATTTCCAACGATGCTCGCACACGTTACCAGCGTAAATTCGTCCCAAGCCCGCGTTAAAACCGTTTAAAGCGTGTCTGCGCTAGTGTAACGCATAGCCGAGACCTCTTCCTCCAGTATGGACCACACGGAGTAAATCATTGAGTTGAGATCCAACGAGTTGACGGCCGAATGTCCTTACCTCAAAAGTCTGGAAACGACTCCTGACAGATAGCATTCGATGAGCGGGTTGACTGCGCGGGAGCCCAGTTCTATTTAAGTGTAAATCTGTCAACGACAAAGTGTTGAGTAATCCAAGGTTCCAGTACGGTGCGTAAAACTGCTAAATAGCTGGCAGCGTCAATTCTGATGTTTCCCTTGATGAAGATCAACGCCGTCTTCAGGTGGTGCAAATGCCGGCTCAGATTATCACAGAGGCCGCAAAATCACTGCGGACTATGGTTTTTGCTGCTGGGGACCTCTGCTGACCATTTTTGAGAGGTCAACGCCGATTCTGGTGATTGTGGAGCAAGTCGACCGTGAAATTTTTCTCGTTTCTAAATAGCACCTTTGACAAACGAGCACCAGCGGTCAGATGAATCATACGAGGAACCTTCAAAAGCCGTTCTCTTTCACCTACTTGCCCACAATGCGAACACAAGAAATCTTGTAACTACTCAACTTCAGCTTATTTTTGACAGTATTCCGGACCCTCCGATCACTGATCCCGAGCTTCGTGAGCCAGTTTGTGCATCAAACGCTTCAGATTTCGCTAAACTTCTCAGTGGATTTTCCGAATGTTCTCCGGAGCGGACGAGCTGGTTGGATGACCTTATTGAAGATGGTCTGCAATTTCTGCAGACTCTTCGAAACCACTACGGTGTAGGCACTTCTTGGGTTGAAATCAGTCGACTTTAGCAGCGTTGGCCGTTTTCTTTCCCTTATTGTACAGCTCAACACTGCGATACGTTCTTTTTTACTATCCATAACTTAAGAGCACCTGAAAATAAATAAATAAAATTTATTGTGGACCAAACATAAATAAATAGTTCAAAAAATTATCAGAATCAATAAAGGAATGTGAAATCAATGTTAAAATTAGCAAAAAACATAACTGACAGAACTTTTTCTGTGTCTTGAATATGAAAGTTAATAACCATCAGCTACATTACCTTCGTTTTGTTGCATATATCGTTTTCGTAATAGAGAGTACTAACCTTAGCGATAAGTTCCGTCTTCGACAACGCGTGCCGATAGATTATTCTCCACCAATCATTTGCTTGTTTCTCAAAGAGTCGATTTTATGTACGGAAGTCTTCCAGAAACCTTGATTTGAACTTTTCAAGAGCCTTGGCGTTATTCGCTAAACTACTGAATCATATGGAGAGCTAAAAACTTAGAAGCACAGTGAATGTGCGTCACAGCCATCAGAGGGTTTTTATTTATATATATATATATATATATATATATATATATATATATACACATATGCATATATATATATATATATTGTGGGCGCACCATAAATACAAGTTATGTTTACTTGTTCTCTCATTCTTATGTACTTTGTCATCTCACCTATTGCATGATGCCAAGCACTTCTTGCATTCAATGTGCTCTAACGCACTCAGCGCTCACAAGGTCCTCGAAAATTTCATGTGCTCATTTGGTTGCTGATAAAGTACTTCGTCTTCTTTGTGACTGTCACAGGATGTCGGTTGAATGGATTCTCCTGGCAATTATCTTGTCAATAGCACTGGTTATGACGGTTTCAGTTGATTAGTTGGGGAGTGGGTGATGTCAAATTAATACCTCGCTTCCTAAAAATCCGCATCATCAACCATTTGGGCTCTGCCTCCACACATAGTATATATATATATATATATATATACGGCGCACTGTTCATCACTTGGCTGATTAAAATTTCTTAGAGAAAATCATTCATCAAATAATGTTACGTTCATTTAGTCTTCTGCAGCTTGATGAGCAGCTTCTTGTCTAGCTTCATCGTATAAATAAAAGCAAAAGGGCTTGCCATTCATAGCTTCTTCACAAAAATCACATTGTAATCGAAACAATCATTGTGGCTAAAATTACAAGATCTCATTGTAGCCAAGGGAAGAGCGCGGATCTCAGACTGCGGCGTATAGAGGATTATCGTCCTAACAAAGTTACTGAAACCGGATTGATCCCCACTTCTTTAGGGAATCTTGCTGAGAATATTGCTATATCACATCAAAGTTTACCGCATGGCCCGTGGTAGCCTTTCTTGTCACAATTAACAGAACCAAAGTCTCTTATAAACAAAGTTTGGTGCTGTCTTTCAAACAAGCAGTGTCCGTTGCTTCGCTTTCGCATGCAATAGGGAGAATAGAGAATCCTCTCCTGCCTAAGTTTCTCACTTGCTCACTGGATTATAAAACTGCAAAGAATACAGATGTTGCACCCACATTCGATTCATTACTTGTTACTATTACTCAATCTCATTTTGATCCAAAACTTTCGTTAAAACATAATTTTATTTCTATAATCACGTAATTTCTGATTTTGGCTATTCCTTACTTCAGATTCTCAAAATCGACTATCTATTAATTCCGGCATTTCCAGTAATTTTTTATTTTCTTCTCAAGCAAGGCGCGTGGTGTTATAATGATATTCATTCAACCAACTGACGTTTCGGCAGTTCGCCTTTTTCAGAGCCTGGAAAGGTCAAGCTTTCCACAATCCAATCAATCAAACACCTCCATTACTTCTTTGAGAAAATCGCCAGACCCAGATTTGAATCGCATCAAGCCCAAAATCAACTTCCAACACACTCGCCGCTTTTTGTAGGTCTTCCACTGAATTATTCAAGTGGAAACCACGTGGCAGAGAACACATGTACTAGCAATGTGCCTCATCCATCAAAACAACAGTCTTATTGCCATAACTCTGCGTTGTTGGTCTTCTAAAATGCTCTTTTATAACACTGTGGCATTCAGAATAGAGTTTTGTTCCAACTCACCTTTTGCTTCATTTCTATCACGCGTATAATTTGCTGGAAGCATTAAAAGCATAGCAGCTTATAGAGGATTTTCCGTACCATTAAAAACTACGCTTTTGTCTAAAGTTCCTATCGATGCGATGAAAAAAAATCCCCAATTGAATAACAATATTCCAAATGCGATCGATGTCTCGCCCCTGCCCGCCCCGGCTCCGTGAGTTGGCCGCTAGAGAAAGGCACCGGAAATGTTCATAGCTGAGTCAAATGTGAAGGCAAGCCTCAGCTGCGACCTATTGGCAAGGTAATTTGATGATTATGATGAAGGGAAGCCACAACGACGACTTACTAGTAAGATAATCAATCGACTGAACTACCACTTAGCTCGATAGTGATCTGCCTCAGCATGCGTTAAAACGGCTGCAACAATTGTTATTTTGCTGAGGATTTTTTACCACATCGATGGAAACTCTATATACAAACGCAAGATTCTGATACTAATGACTTATACTCGTGGTAAAAATAAAGGCCAAAGGCAGTAAGACACAAAATTTTATAAATTTATGCTACAGCGTTATAGAATGGTGTTCTGAGAAACTAGCAAAGTGGAGTTCCATCCAGAGAATTAAGATTTCTAATGATAACTAGCTGTCCAATGAAAAGTTTCTGTCCAGTGAATGATATCGGCTTAAAAATTTATCGCTGCCTGAGTACCCTAATTTATTATAAACTCATTAGGCAAAATGCAATATAGTGCAGGTAAACATCCATTATCGCTCACATCAACCATTTAGGTCTGCTGTTTAACACAACATGTCTATTATGGACACTATATGTTCATGCACGACTGATATACTTCCATCAATTAACTGATCCATAATCTAGTATTTTCCTTCCCTTCCTCTCGGTTACCAAACAATAAAAGACTGATCCAAAAAGTGAATAATTCGACTCTCCGTTTTCCACATCACACTTATGATGTGTACTGATTTGGGTGCATTTAGATAACGCGCTGCAATCGAACGGAAAAATGTGCTGGCGGAGTGTGTTAATGACATACAAACTTATGAAACCGTAAAAGTATTATTACCGCGTTATTCTCAAGTAGCCTTTGGGACGCGTCGTTCGAGTCAGAAGTAAGAAAAAATTTGAAACGGCAAAATAGTCATTGGATAAATCTGTTTTATTCAGGTAGACGGCTACAAATCAATATCCGACACCACGCTGGACAAGAGCTTTACATAAGAGTATTAGGAAATACTCGTAAGCTTAAATCTCTCTAGCGCTATGCCTGGCCGCTTTTTCAAAAGCCCTTTCATAACGCTACAAAATCGAAAATAAATTATGCTTTACATCGACCGCGTAATTCAAGCATCACTTCGTTGGAAACACGAATAGCACATGAACGTGCAGAGAAATATCTTACTACCAGAGTCAGACTTTCGATACAAAGTGTTTTCGAAATGGAGAAACAATTTGCAATTTGACCTGCAGCATCTGCCGTGTCCCCCTTCCCCACCTCCCGAGCAGAATAGTCAAATACCATGTGCACTAATGTGAGTTGCTACCTCTAGACCTGAACTGATGCGCTACAAATTCGTAGCCATTGGAAATGACCACTTCCCAAGCCAGTTGCACGAACTTCACTCACTGCTCTCTTCTAACAGATTTTTCTTATTTCGATCCAATGTTTTTAAGGATGTCTACTGCTTGAGTAACTTGTGGCTCTCATGATTGCAACAGAATTCTGGTCGAGAAAAAACTCATTGATATTAGGTTGCCAAAGCTTTCACCATGACAACTGACTGCACTTTTTTAATTGCAGTGGGCATGTCGCGGACAGCTATAACATCAGCTTGGCGATTCTGGAAAGTCTTCACTTTGGTTCTCATGATGAATAGTCGAAACATAGCACTTTGAATGCTCGGCACTTCACAACTTTGCACTTCACGCATTTCTAATGGATTGGGGAAAAGTTCTGAGAAATGATTGTAAATCATTTATTTATGCACCTACTGCACCCAAAGAAAGGCAAGACTAAAAGTCAAACTTTCACTTTTCTCCTTTTTTTACTTTTACTACTTTTGCTGTACTATTAAACACCGTACTTTTACCAACTATGTCCTCGCCCTAAGCACTTGTCACCGTTACATTTGAACCCAGCAGCCATACCTGCTTCACGAACAAAGTAATTTGCTCTCCTGTTAACACCGCCTCAAAATAAGTAGTTAAATTATATACCAACCAACGCGGGAGAAGACGGGCTTTCAAGTAAGCACAAAAAACACGGGAAAAGGTTCACACTAAAAAAGTTACAAGCATTTTCTCAGAACTTTTCCCCCAACCTATTAGAGCTTCATTAGATTCATTATGAAGCATCCAGTTAATATGTTAGCAAAGTGAACAGACATCGATAAGAAATCTCCGACTAGAAAAACCATATTCATTTGGATTTTGTGACCATCAATCTTGTGCACCGCTTCACTAGCATTCTCCACTTCACTTCATTCGTTTATGAGTAGCAAGCAAGTTTGTTCCCACGACAACTCCATCTCAAAGCAAGTATAGGCAATTTGCATACTAAAATTCTTACAAAAAAATGCCCACTTGGACCGCTGCAAAATCAGGAAAATCCAATTTCTTTGAGTTGGTAAATGTGCAAAGTAATGTTTCCGCGAATAACGCTTTTCGGAATACTAAATTCTCTATCTTCAAAATTCTATAAAAATCACGATATGAAATATTTTATATGTAAAATACTTTTAAATTAGTAGAGTTTTTGATGCACTGTAAAGCAAAAGAGAGGGATTTGCATATCTTTATTTTTGATATTATTAAAAAAACGGCGGACTCATATTTGTACACCTAATATACGAATCGTGTTTCATGAATACGTTGAGGTTCTGAGCAGGGCGAAGTCGCCGCAAAGTGAACTATCGATTGTGAAGATGACATATCATATTCGAGCAAGCTTTGAAAAAAGATCAGGTCAGGAAGTACTCTCTATTTTTCATTTCCCATTTCAAATGCTGCGGTTTGATGAAAGTCGGTCTTTCGAATGGAATGTTGTAGTTTTACACTATGAGGACTTGACCAGCATATTAGCCGACCGCAAAGAGGTAGTTTCTACTTGACTGTGAAAATTCCTTCACATCTTGAATGACCATTTTCAAGCTTGCAAATGTCCATCTTTGAATACACTCTACTTTTAAAGTATAAACTTCATGATATCACATGTTACCAAGCAGGCTGGCGTCTATATGTAAATAGATGGATCAAATGCTCTAACATGACATACTATTCTGCTGCCTCCAATTTGTTTCGCAACCTTGCAACAGATATGCGTAAATATCCTGGTGAACGTTCACGAATTCAGCTACAGCTCGGGAACCATCTTGTTCAATGCTCAAACAATGAATTGATTTTCAATTCTGCCATGAAATGTAGAATTCAGAGTTGTGAGAAAGCCGTTCATGGAATGTTCACAGTAGCCATCCGCAGACTTTAGCAACGAGGGACGCTTGTCCTCTTGCTACTATGATTCTTCTGGAACATTAATGATACTTTTTGAAACAGTGATGGCTATGATTTCTCCATTTACCTAAGTGAGCAATTGGAAACGACGCATTGGAGGCATAATTTATAATGCTATCGAGAAATCTTACGCAACACTATATTTTATTTAATTTTTATCATATGACTCGCCATCGAATCTAATGCGCAAATCCCAGTATTCTTACATTCAATTCGTTTTTTTCGAATTCACCCTCCACGAATCTCTTCGAACACTTCGCGTACTGTTTCGTCTGCTGCTTGAGGATTTCGCTACTCTTATGGTTACCCCAGAATGCTGGTCAAGACGAGTCTCCATCAGATCTCGCAGATAGCTCAGTTGAGAAGTCCCATGTGCATTTGCGGGAGGGCTTCGGAGTTGGATGCCCATTTTTGCTGCCTGGCAGTGTGCTTCTCTCACCGCAGCGCTATATCGCCCCGTAAACACTGGCAATAGATCCTTTCATTATTATTCGAGCCAACTTGTCATGTGGTATAGTAAGAGCTCTTGTTCACCCGATACACGTGTTTCGTCCTTACAGACTCGTCAGTCGAGCAGAACCCGTCGTCTTTCGTTATTTTTATAGTCAGTTCTCTCGGGAGCTCCACTCCCTTATTCCATTCTCCTAAGCATCTATTGAAATTTGAGCGTTTTCTTAATAAAGCACTTGAAATAAAGGTATAACATGATAAAAATACCAGCCAACGAGCAATCGAGTGCGCAAACACTCTGTGTTAGGTGAAAATTTCATTGACATAGAGTGTAAAACGTTTGTCTTTGATGACTCTCTATAAGGGAGTAGAGCTCCCAAGAGAACTGACTATAAAAATATCGAAAGACGACGGGTTCTGTCCGACTGACGAGTCTGTAAGGACGAAACACGTGTATCGGACTGTAAAAGAGCCCTTACCAGACCACATGACAAGTTTGCTCAAAGGATAATGAAAGGGTCTATTAAAATTTGAGCGTGGTCTTAATAAAGCACTCGAAATAAAGGTATAATATGATAAAAATATCGGCCAACTTTGACAATAATTTCACTAGATAGAAGGCTCAAAATAAGGATTACGTGGCAGAATTGCGTTGTCGAACAGGATTTTTTTTCAAAGGATTCATATCGCTGGGCAGAATTTTTCTCTAAACTACTAACAACCATTCGGAAACATAAATCATATAAATCTTAGATGCACTTGTTTTTGAATGGACTTTTTTTACAACGCTGCAGCAGTAGAAATGAAAGTTTGTTTCACTTGGGACGCGCCTTGCTGGTTTATATTTCGTTGGATAGAGCACACTTTTCTAGAAATCACCAACCATAAAATAGTGTAAAATCGGTGATTTCAAATCTTTGCTTATCTTTATAAAATGTGTCTTCACAGCGCTGTAGCAGTGTAAATGAAATTATGTTTCACATATGAGCATTTTTCGCAGTACAGACCTCATCTGTACTCTTAGTAATTATCAGATAGCGTAAGTTTCGCTAATTCCAACATTACGCTTTCTTTCATAACAGACTGTTTAATGCACTGCAGCGCGGAAAATAAGATTGAGCGCCCAACACGTCAGGCACTGCTTGTCAATAGCATGTGTGAGTGGCGTGGAGCAATAAGGCGAGCGATAGACCACGCAGATGCAATTAACATGTGGAGTATGACTTTTGTTATCAAAATCAGATTTTTTTCTCCGTTTTCGAAAAAACTCTAGACAAAACATTTAGCTCTCATACTACAAGATTTCCTCTACACGCTTATATGCTTATCGTGATCAGGCTTAGGATGCTCAGGTTTGGGATTAAGCTTAAACTTAGTAGCTAATTTACTTGACAATACGAGTTAATGAAAACCCCGCAGTGCGTGAGATACATAAGTTTATGTTTCCTGCTATAGCTCTGTGATAAAACCTTATACAAGTGTATTTTTTAAATTTTTGGAATCATGTTATTAAGTCGTTTCATACGTTTTGACATTAGGGCAACAAACACCAAATTTTTTAACCAGTAGTAACTGAAACTGCATGAATTTAATCATTGCTCAATTGCGGATTTCCCTGCAAATATTGTGGTGTACAACCTGCTTATACATACTGTAGGATGGAGCTGTAATGTAAACAAATTCGCCTGGTACTCATGCGCGAATGGCGCGCAGGAGAAAATGCTAGTGAAGCGATGCGTAAGATTATTAAGATTCTTGTGGCCGGCCCGTGAGTTACTGATCCTTTAGACTGCTATCTACCTCTTTCAAAATAATGAACCACTTTCTAGCCGTCCTTTCTGCACCTATCATCACCCAAGGTCTATTGATATTGCGCGGTACTTCACCAGCATTTTATCCTGCGCGCTATTCGCGCATGAGTAGCAGGCAAATTTGTTCCCACCACATCTTCATCTTAAAGCAATTATGGAGAATTGTTTACCAAAATGTTTGAAGGAATGCGAAATTTAATGGTACCATAATCATGCAAGTTCAATCACTTTTGGTTAGTAATTTTGGCGTTTAATGCTTTAGTGCAAAACCTATGAAACGATCTAATCTTTAATGGTTTGTGATCGTTTAGGAAACGTGCTCTGACCAATCAGATTCAAACACGATAGCGCGCTTCACGTGTGAACCAATTTTATATCTACTTCTATAACGCTGTGAGAACCCTTTATAAAAAACAAGTACTTTTCTGGTTTTTTAAGTGATTCGAGCTTTCAATGACTACCAATAGTTCTTTGGAAAATCTTTGTCCAGCAAAAAAGATCTCTTTAAAACCCCTTTCCTTTAACAGAACTGTACCAATTATACATATATGGTCTTCCGATCGTAACCATTTTCCGGAGACAACGTGCTTTATAACCTTGTGCACTTGGAAAATTACAACACTGTCTCGAAGGGATCCAGAAAAAGAACTGATTTGGTACGTCACCGGACCAATAAAAGTTATTGTGCATACTGCATATGTAATTAATCAGTTTTGCGATGTTAAGTATTAAGTTGAACGCATGGTGAATTTGAGAGAGATTATCGCTGACGAATACTCTATCTGTATGGACTCTTTATCGACTGCAACAATTACTTGTGCTTTGTTTCATGTCAATTTTGTGGACAGAAGAAATCAAGGAGAGATAAATGCCATTATTCATTTATGGATTACGTTAAAAGTCACAGATCAGGCTACATATAAAATATCTATACAATACGAATATATATTATTCATCTAGTATATATATATATATATATTTATCCTTTATAAATATATTTGTATATATATATATATGTACCGAACATGTAAATAATGAGTCGCTTTCTGCAAATGGCCGTTCATTAAATATTTAATAGTGTTCAAATGTGCATTTATATACAGTAGTTGATCAAAATCGAAATTTAACTGTACATTTCGTCCAATTCCTTACGGAAAGTCTTTTCAATCGTCTTTCGTTTGAGTTTTAGTGCTTCAGTAAGTAGTCCTGTATGTGCCGTCCACGGTTCGGAGCATAAAAAAATCTTCTTTGGAATCTCCACTTTTTGCAGCTTTCCTAAAACATGCTGATGTTAATGTGAACGAATTGATAAGGGTTTTCTGATTTGCTGGATTCTTGCCAAATAAATTCTAGTAAAGCTGCGCCATTGAAAGGGAAACTCACCTGCCACATGAGATTGAATTTCTTTCAAGACTGTCTCAATAATTTTTTTATCCTTGCATAGGCTATCCATGTCATTTTCAGACAGTGAAAACTGAAAAAATAATTGACTTTTTCAAGAATAGGCTTTTCCTTCTAGAAAGCCCCGTGTGTTCAGAGGAGCAGCAACGAAATAGCTGCGGTTAAATCGTCTTTCTATAAATTTTGGTAATAGAGCAAAAACACCAAATTTACTTGTCAGAAGAAACTTGAGCTGCATTGTCTTAATATAGTTCAACTGGCTATTCTTAGCAAACATTTTGGTATCTAGCTTGCCCATAATTGCTCCAAGATGGAGCTGTATTGGGAAGAAATACACTTTCTACACATACACTAATGGTACGTAGGAGAGAATGCTAATGAAGCACCGCGCAAGATCAATGGAGTATGAGGCGATGAGATTGTTGCAAGAAGAACGGCTGGAAAGTATTTCGCGAAGTTCGAAGCTGGAAGATTAGTCTGAAGCGTCAGTGGAGCTCGGACCATCTACAGTAAGGTCCATTAACGATGCGAGCTGCTTCGCTAGCATTTTCCCCTACACGCCATTCCTGCATGAGTGGAAGCGAATTTGTTCACGCGACAGTTCCATTTTGAAAGAAGTTAAGGCAAGTTGTACACCAAAATGTTTGCAAGAAAATGCGCAGTTGAACGATACCAAAATTGTGCAATTTTGATTGCTTCTGATTATCAAAGTTGGTGCTCAATGCTTTAGTGGCAAAACTTACGAAACGACCTAATATTACAATTAGTGAGTATTCTAAACATTCTTTGGTTTATTTTGGTTATCCGGGGACAGAGGAATATCCGACCTCATTTGTTGAACATGAATTTTTCATAGGAGTGTTAATAATTATTCGAAAACTTAAATTTCTGGCTACAGACTACGTGCCATTTTTCGAAAAAGCCCTTTCACAACAGTGTAAAATGGAAAATATAATTATGTCCTAAACCCGCCGCAAGCCTTCATTTTTATCGTCTGGAATTCGCTGGAAACACGAAGAGCATATGAAAGTGTAGAGAAAATCTCGTAGTAGCTGAGTCAGTCGTTTAATATGGAGTTTTTCAAAGAAAAGATGCAGTTCCTAGTTGAATTACAAACACTGCAAGTTTATGCAGTAGATTGATCGATCACCGCCTCAGTCCTCGTTGCCGTCCCACCCGCGGCCCGTGAATTAGCCAAGGAACACTTGATCGCGTACGTGAGCCGATCTTACCTCCCCTACTACACTGCAGAAATCTATCCTTCCAGAAAATAAGCACAGCCCTGGAATTCCTGAATCTCAGGCTGTCGGATGATTATCAATAGTCTAAACAAAGAGCTCTGTTTGACGAGGTGTGAAACACAAATAATTTCTTTCTTCTACATCGCTATCAAAAAAGCCTTTCCAAAAAACAAACATATTTTTGAGTCTTTCGAGATTTGCGCTATCGAAGTAGTACTAGCACTGCTAAGGAAGAAAATTTACCAACAAAATATAAGCAAAATAAAAATACCGCAAGGTAGTGGGAAACACAATTTTATTTTGGATTTTACAGCGCTATGGAAGGGAATTTTGGAAAAGTGACCGCGTGCCGCGGTAAGCGAGATATAAGCTTTCAAATGATTTCTAGCACTTCTATGGAAAACTCTTACCCAGCAAATGAGGTCGAATATTCATTTGTCCCCGGATAACCAGAATAAACCCATTCTTTTTTAGCTTCGTGTTTCTAAAGTCTCTTATCCTCTTTTGGACCACTTCTACAAAAAGAAAGGTTTCTGATTGCACGAAGGAAAGGCTAGGATGATACGCTTGTTTTAGACTATGTTAAGCATGTCAACAACGTTGATTATTCACAAATCCTCCAAGGAAGCAATCGGAGAAATAATAGTAGTGTGGCCACAACAAAGATTTTTTTGACCAAACTGTCTTGAAAATATCAGCAGTAAAAAGACAGAATGTTGGAAAAGTTTTTTTTTAGCAGACAAAAACCACTCAGAAACAATGGACTTACCTCTTTGGCCAACTTTCTGAGGTACTTTTCATTGGGTACAACCAGGGCGACGAGATAGTCTTTTGTTGAGTCTCCAAATACGCACACATTATCAATCCCTTGATTACTAAGGATTTGAGTCTCAACGCTTCCCAGTGATATATACTCTCCATGTGCTAACTTCAGCAGATCTTTCTTCCGATCTGAAAAAAAGCTGTCTCCTAATTGCTGTACATGGAAGAGAGTATTATGAAAGCAGTTTTTTTTATATAAATTCTTTTTATTAGGAACAATGTTTTGCTTTATCGATCGAACTGCGGTCCTATGGTAAGTGACAATTTTGAGAGATCACAAACTCGTCCTACGAGACGGTCACATCTCTTTTTAATTCTAATACGCTAGACACCATAACAGCCTCATACAATAGTCAATTCCCCTTTAAGCGCATCTCTTATACTATTATCTGCATAAACTTGACTTCTCTAAATTCCAGGCTCTATAGTCCACAGTTTTCCTTGATACGCCAAAAAATTGGTTGGCATTATACGACTTATTAGAACCTGATGTTTTGGCCATTTTGGCCTGGAAAGATGAGATTGCTTACAAATCAGTCACTCAAAGTCCTCCATTGCTCCAGCAAAAAAAACCCCCATCAAACCAGATTTCCATCGCATCAAGAGCGAAACAACTTTTTCACTTGCCCAGAGCTTCTTGATAGTCGTCCACTGAGTTTCGTAAGTGAAGAACAACCGTGTAGGTTCAAATGGATTGTTAATATAACCTGATAGCATATTTTGAGCCTTTCATGAGATCTGTTATGACACTTACGCAGTAATCATACACGTGTTTTGGCCTTACAGCCTCGTCAGTTGCAAGGTGCCTTTCGGTTCAGTCAGTTTCGCGGGAAGATATCCCCTGTACATAGGAGCCGACGAAGAACGTTTCACATGCGCCGTTAAGTGATAAAATCATTGAACGGACAGTGTTGTACACTCGACTGCTCTTGGCTGGTAAAAGTACCGTGAATAGGCGAGGCTGGAAGGCCGAAACACGTGTATTGCACTATAAAGTGCCATAACAGATCTCATGAAAGGCTTAAAATGTGCTATCACATAATATTGTTTTGAGCTAGATCTCAAAAGAAACCCGAAACGAAAGGACTGCTAATACACCTCTAATATCAAACTGCAGTCTTATATACTTATTGAAAAATTGCGAACCATTTAGCAGTGCCGAGGCTAATTGATAGTTGATCTTGACAATAACTCCAAGCTCTGTGATATAAAGCGTGGAATCAACGAATGACTGTAAGTTCGTGAACTAGTTGGTGCTTTTTCTAAAATGGCGATCCCATACTTTAGAAACAAATGCACGAATTTTCCAATAGGTGACAATTTGCAAGATTTACACTAAATTATCACACCAATTATCTTCAACGATCCATCTTTTCTGAATTCTCCAATATCTCCGGTTGCAAAATATCGCTTGTTATTTCGATATACGAAGTCTTCCTAAAAAATGATAAAAGGTATCTTATACAAAAAAATGTAATACTTATTTACACTTAACTGATAAACTAACAAAGTTATGGTGGCAAGCAGAATTAGGACACTCGATAAGGAAACCAAAACTCTAGGCGTAGTGGTACTCACTTTTGTCTTTTCAGGATTCTTGAAATATCCTAACGCTACATTTCTTCCACCAATAAGAATTTCTCCTTGAGGATTTTCATTCAACGGGGAGTATCCAGCTAAAAATAATATTTTCAACAACCTGAAATATGATTTTGATTCAGCGAATAGTTTCCTGCCGAAAATAACATTTTCAATTGCGCGCGTGAATTACGAGACAGTGTAGTAGAACTAATGCTGCAAACAAGATTTACTACGAAAAATTGAGTGAGGATACCTTCTTGCCAATCCTCAAGAAGAATTTCGCAGCATGAAAGAGGCGGTCCAACAGTTCCAGTTGACAAGTCGTGAACTAAAAGATAAGAAGCTCGGAAAACTATGTCATTTTCATGAGCGATTGCACAGAATCTATGCCATTTTTGAAACAAAAATGACGCTTTTCAAAAAAGTGAAGGAAATGTTGAATGAAAATACACGTACCATCTGCCAGCGTCCCTCCACCACATGTTTCTGTTAACCCGTACCCTTGAATTACAGGACAACAAAAGCAAATGTTCATGAATCTGTAAGTAATAAATAGTCACAGCTGGTTTTGGAAGCAAGTGGATTAGGTTTCACGAACTAAAGCACCTTTGAGTTTCGGAACTGAGGGGAGCTCCTCCTGACAACACCCATCTGATTTTCCCACCCAATAGCTTTCCAATTCGATTGAATACAAGTCTAAATTCGAAAAAAAAAAAAACTTGAAAGAGTACTCTATAATTAATGCCATAGTTTTCGATATGACATTGAGATTAACGGATATGAATCGAACTGGTAATTTATGTGATATGGAACTGAGAATACCACGATAGTCCCTCATGAGAGACGACAACCCCTAAGTTTTCAAAGCGTGATTATGCATTTACTAACTTGTTAAGTAGAAAAGTATTATATCCTTCCTCGTATCGTTCACGTTTCCTTCTATAGCAGGCATGAAACACTTCACGAAAGAGTGCACCGCTGTCGTTTACCTCATCCATCACACTCTTATAAATGCGATCCATAACAGCCTTAATCACATTTGTATTTCTTAGATCCTAACAAGCTCCACAAAGGAAGTAACATGCTGATTCACGCACTGGTACACAGGCAATTAGAGTTGGTTTCAAAGCGTAACAGTCTCCTCTGGTGCCTTTCCGAATTTTCGGAGCTCTGTCAAATAGTAATTGTGGTGACGAATAGCCAATGCGCACCCCCTGGAAGTTGTTATTAAATGTTTCGACGACAATAAACGTTGACAGCACTCTTTACCTTCGTAGTGGTCACTAATTCTGCGCAAAGTTCCAGCATGTGTGCCAGAGGAAGGTATCCTATATAAGTGTCGGTTGGGCTGAAACAACATTTCTATACGAATTCTCATAAGCTGTCTAATCACTACACATATGTAGTTCAGTGAAAGGAACTGTACAAAAAAAAGCAAATATCTTCTAATCATAGAATGATCGATATATTTGCTGTGCATTTCCTAGTGACCATGTGAGAGCTAGCACAGATTACAGAATCTGATGATAAAGGTGCGCTCAGGACTACACAAAGTTTCCGAAGTACTGGTTAGTGAAATTCTTGATAAATGGAGAAAATTCTCTTGTTTTGAAAGTGCTTCCATTGATTCCTTTGGAAACTCTAGATCAACTGATATTTCCAATAGCGAAAATCATTTTTCGTCTTATATTGCTACTAATCGCCAAGTGATTCAAAGAGCCTATCGCCTGTCGTAGTTGCCTATTGAGAGCTTATACATATATTGAAAACAAATTGCGCCATATTTCTCTACAGCTTGGTTTTCATAAAAATTGGGATTAAACGGCTATGTCTATCGATCTTCGTTGAGATGAATCAAATTCTAGATTCAGCATCCTGACATATGCGACAGTCCAAGACCTTTCTTTCATTGTTAGTTCAAATCAACTTGTGAATCTCATCAGGAAACAATACACTTCTCATGAAATCCTTTTTTGTAGACTATTACATCGACCAGACTGTGTTCGTGTTGCCCGACTAAAGCATTGAGTAGTATGAACACTTCAGTATTTTCTCTTTATGAGCAGATCCGAGGCTAATAATAATAGTGTTCATCAAACAGACATGCAATCCACTCAGCCAAACACTTTCATAACCAGAGGGATATAAGTTGCATTGAACTGCGCAATGAACAGCTTCTTTTGTATGCTCAGGGCTTGTTGTTTTTTGGTTCCAACAGATATTATGTAAACTAGCCGCATCGAATCTTGAATGAGCGCGCGAATAATGCGTGGCGCGGTTCGGATCAGAAATTCCTTCTGAGATATGGCGCTAAGACGCGCATAATGACAATACACTCATCTTTTGGTTCATTTGTGAATTTTTGGTGCAAGTCCAAAACACTTAGAGAGTTTTAAGTACTGAGACCTTATGTTCCTTTATAAAAATAGTCACTTCTATTCTAAAATTTCCTCCCTTATGTTTCTCTGTCCTTGCGCGCCTAATGGAATATTTGATTTAGTTCTAAGTTTATCGGCTAAGTATTCTTTGATAGGACACAATGTGGTCTTCCCAATACGCTGATATATTCGTCTCCGCATGATTTATAAGAGACCTTTGTAAAGTGTACCTGAGTCTAAGCAGTCACCATCTCTACCATTTAGACATATTGTGCATGTCACGTGGTTATAGAATAAAGCGTTCGAAAATACTCAGCTGTATTATCATTTCTCCGAGCCTGCCTTTATCGAAGAATTTTCCATACCTATAGTTGTCTCCTTAGATATAGAGGGTAAAATAAACGCGATGTCATAGTTGCTGCATTCATTATTCGAGAGTTCTATTTTCTCTAAAACTATCCTAAGGAGTTACAGTCTCGTAGCCATTGGAGATGGCTATTTTTTTGGGTATTAACTTCAGAGATTCTTTCTTTTTTCTACCAGGGCACACACTGAGGGCTGTAAGCAACATATTTCTTATAAGGGTTCTTTTTGTGAGACGGGAGAGGAAGTTGAAAATTAGTGTGCTTTTGTTACGCGGCCTTCGGCACCATTTTGGGATGAAGTCGTTTTCAGACAGGTTGATCTGAACTTTCAGCAATAGAAGCCTGTCCTTTTTTGGTTCTTCTCGTAGACCAGCCGCTGTCCCACTGCCAGTTCTCTCATTTGTGCGTAATATTTTGCGGACAATTTGAAGAAGAGTAATATAGGTACTAATTCAATAAGGTAATGAGCTGTTGAATCGAGAAGACCTACATGATCATTGGTCCTTCATGCTGCATAATAAGTTCGCGGATGGCTTGCATTGTCCAGTTATTCGACGCGTTAGTATAAATATCGTCGAAGAACGCTTTGAGGAACTCTCTGTTTGGATGCGCATTCCATAGGAGATCTAGGGACATTTGAACAGTGAGATGGGCTGGGATGCGTTTTATTAACTAGACGCGTATTGATCTTGAAAACCAAGCTACTCTGCCCGTAGAGATCCTTAATGCACCTGCTTTTGCATGTTCCTCCACTACTTTCTGCAACACTTCTTGCGATAGGAGATAAACAGTTTTTGTGGTGTGGTACATTCTTTCCATATTTTGTTTATGGTACAGTTAATGAGTGCTGTTGCTCTGGAACGTGAAGTTTGGAGTCCTAAATTCGCAGTACATCACACGACGTGCCCCCTATGTACTGAGCAATGCCAACGTCATTGCTTTTATAAATCTTCAACGAAATTGTCGGAATCCTAGTGTTTTGCATTCAACTTCTTCCAGAGTTGTGCGAATCTTTTTTAGGACGATCTGAATGAAGACTTCATGGTCTGAGGGGAGCAGAAAAACTGGATAATACTGCCAATGTTATGAAAGAGCACATTTTCGTTTAACCATGCCATCCTTTTACTTGATCACTTGGTAGGCAACTGGTATTACAACGAAGACAAGTAAAAAATTGAATTAGTTAGCAGCAATAGTTATACACGACTTTTTCCTCCTCAATTTTGGATACACTGCTGGTTTCTACTTGACATCAGATAGATATATCAGGTCTTTTCGTACGTTTTGGTACTAGAGCAATAAACACCAAAATTATTAACCAGGAGTAATAAACTGCTTAACAACACTATTAAAAGAATGCGCCATCACCCTGAACACATTTATGCCATCTCTCAGGCAACGAGTCACAACCACCTTGTGCACGATATTCTAAGCTTTCTTCTGGTATTGAATTTCTTCAAACTTGTCGATTATAGCCGCTCAACGGAACGAAATTTGTCGCCAATTTGCTAATTTACGAGTACAAATTGGGATGCGATGCACAGACAGCCTTCGAGAATATCAACCGTGCAATAGCTCAAGGATTTTCGCCCAATAGAACAGCATTTCGGTTCTTTTTTGAGTTTCATGCCGGCAACACCAACTTGAAGGACCACTTGCGCTCCGAACGTTCACACGAAGTTGATCGAAAGGCCGTCATCGAAGTAACTGAGGAGGATCTGACCTTGACTATCAAGGAGGTGGCAGAAATGTGTTCAGGCTGATGGCGCATATTTTGAATAGTGTTGTTAAGCAAGTTTGATCACTTCTGATTAATAAACTTGATGTTTATTGCTCTATTGCCAAAACCTTTGAAAAAACATAATATATCGGCAAAGCATAGCAAGTACCGAACTTTCAACTAGTACTAAATGTTGAGCCACATTTCTACCTTAGGAAGGTGATGTTGTTTTCCCTAAATTTTTACTGTCATATCTCTGTAACGATTTTCAAAATTGAAAGTAAAACAGTTGCTATCTAAACAGTATGTACACTCGCACTAATTCGGCACTGCGATTCCCCGTATAGAATTTCCTGGTAATTTGGAAGCTTATGGCTAATTTAACACTGATGTCGTACATGAATTTATGAGTCCATAATTTCCACAAATATGGCGAGCAAGGCTAATTTCTCACAAACAAGCAAAAGAAGAAAAAGGAAAAATTCTACAAAAAAAAAAGATTGTCCGACTTAACATAAGACTTTAAGACATGATGATACCGTTGGTGAAAAAACCATAAAGTTATGATTGATCTCACTACGGTACAGTCTGCAAGAGACTTTCCGGAAAGAAATCCAAAAAAGCCTTTTGAGCTGTGAATCACAATGGCTGGTTGTTTTTTTTTTCATAACAAAAATCGATCAGTTTTCAGCCTTATTCACTTCATTCCAATCTAATGCCCACGATATTAAGTTCATTAAACGTTCTTTCAGCACAAATTTCGAGGCCGGAGCATCGGAAGTGCCAATTTGCTTCCTGAACATCTATAATTTTTCGTAGTCAATCATGCAATGACCCCAACTATTATTGACACCTCTATTATTAAAGTAAAGTAGCAAGGAGTGTGAAATCAAACAGATTAAGCAATTTACGTGATCGTGTCAAGCGTAATTTCGAGTTAGAGCCATTGTTTTTTTTTTGGAAAAAATGGTTATCAAATCCTGCACACAATGTTGAAGATGCTATCTGTGCTATCCCTACTGCCATGATTTTTGAGAGTAAACTCATCCTTTGTTTCTGATGGTGTCTTCGACTATAAACCAATCTGATAACATTAATCGTAGCCTTTTAAGCATGTACCTGAACTTTGAAAGTCTATCGTGATTCCAAGATGTGTGTAGTGCAGTTCTTAGAGGTGTTCTGTAATATGAATTTCGTCGTTTGTTCTACCTTGACTCGGGGTCAGGCTCACGATTAAGCGATTTAAAATCACTCGCGTGAGAGAAATTAACTGGAACTATTGGTCTAATCAGGCTACAGCAGAAACTACATCATCTCTTACATTATGACGTCTTAACGTATGTTCAACTGTGAGTCTGCAAAAACATCGTAGATCTCATTGTTGCAATTAATTTCCTAGGAAGCTCTACGGATTGGAATCGCCATTTGTGGAAGATGAAGCTATTCAATTAATAATCAAACCCGAGACCACTAACAATGGCAGAAAACAATGAGTTTAGTCATGTATTCTGATGAGCAAATCTGTATAAAACAGAGCGAAAATTCAGTGAATGAAAAGGAAATGATTACTGCAGTGCAAGATCTAGTGGAAAAAGTCCGAGTTTCGAAAAAGGTCGATAAAAGAAGTGATGAAAAAAACGGACTCCGTAGAAGATGCAAATGCAAAATCAAATTTCAAAGGCCAAGAAACGCCCATTTAATAAGTGGAAATTCATTACATGAAAGAACATAAGAAATGCGAAAAACTCGTAGTCGCCTTTATTTTTATTAGCCGAGCAGTTAAACTTACGTAATGGGAACAACTTCAGCCATCCCAGAAATAGCTGCCACAATATTTTCATGAGAAATCATCACTCCTTTTGGATTTCCTGTTGTACCAGAAGTGTACATAATAACTGCTAGATCTTCTGGAGAGGCCTTATTTTCGATTGAGCCTGCTGAAAAGCACAGATCTTGGAGTAGGACCGTATTAAATATTGAATAAAAGAACCAACATCTCAAATTTAAAAATAAAGTGCAGTATCGTAAAAAATACATAGGGAGAGCAAACTTACATTTTCCTATGTTCAGAAGCTGAGTGAATGACAAAATTTTTACATTCTCCTGCTCATGATTCTGGACATTTTCAGGATCTGGACTTTCGAAATAGATCACCGTCTGCACATCCAACCCATTACTTATTAACTTTAGAACCTGGGAAAACATTAAATGCTATTATGATTCTTTCGACATCAAAAATGTTTGCACAATCATAAAACCAGACAATTAGTTCGATAGAGAAATAAATGTAGTGTAAACCTTGGGAAGAAGGTTTTCAGATGTAAACACGGTATGAGCGTCAACTTCTTTGATCGCAAACTCCACGGCCTCTTCTCCCAATGTTGCATATACAGTGATAACTATAATAGAGAATATAAGAGAATTTCAGAAATCTACTAGTTACGTATTTACACGGAAATGCGTCAGTCAGGAAGTTCGACAGGCTTTCAGTGCTTGAAGACGATAAGAGACTGGCACGTCAAACCTGGCAAGCAGCTTTTGAAACACGCCAAAGCAGTGGTCATCCATTCCTCTCTCGTTTCGGCAAAAATTATTATTTTGTCGTTTTTCTAAATAATGAGAAAAGTTACGGAATGTAATGGACTGAGTCGTGCTTAGAGTACCTTACAACCAAGTGAAGCAAGTGCGGATGCTACCATGTTAACACGGTTGTCAACAGCTTCGAATGTTCGCCAGTGGTACTCACCCATCTCCCACTCAAATATTTCGGACTATCACTTCCAGAAAATTACTCCATACAGCTCTACACTGTTAACTCAACTACATACCTTCTCGTAAATTTTCCCATTCTCCTGCTTTTCTTTATGAATGGTTAGAACCTCACGAGTGCCAAAACAATCATTCTTTGAAAATTTCCTGAAAAAACATTGTTTCTGAAAGTCTGGAACAAAAGCATTGCATATGAATTTCTTCAAAATATCCTGATAAAATACTTCGAAATTATTGTATTTCTACTGCTTATTTCGCAGTGTTATGATGTTACTTATATAACTCAGAGAATTAAATGGTGAGCAAAAACACGGCCTCGGGAGGGAATCAAACCCTCGTTTCATCCTATCCGGGGACGCGTGTTCTAACCATTACACCACCGAGGCACATTTGCCCGACCACTTATTCTTCAACATCTCTATGTTAGCTATCAGCCACCAACCTTTAACAGGTTTGGTCGGACATGCGATTTCGCTCTATAAATCCCGTCAAGCTCACCACTCAATTCTCTAAGTTATATAAGTAACATCATAACACTGCGAAAAAAGCAGTAGAAAATACTATAATTTCGAAGTGTTATATATATATATATATATATATATATATTATAATAGCTGTCAGCTTAACGGGATTTATAAAGTGAAATCGCATATCCGACCAAACCTGTTAAAGGTTGGTGGCTGATAGCTATAGAGATGTTGGAGAATAAGTGGTTGGGCAAATGTGCCTCGGTGGTGTAGTGGTTAGAACACGCGTCCCCGGATAGGATGAAACGCGGGTTTGATTCCCGCCTGAGGCCGTGTTTTTGCTCACCACTCAATTCTCTGAGTTATCCTGATAAAATTTCTGTTTACATCATGGCCTATATCTTGACAGAGTTCAAGTAAATGGCATGTTTTACACCTTTGATACCAGTCACGTAGTTAGCCAATGTTTTCTCACCTGGCTATAAGAAAAGATGCGTGCCATATAATCTCACAAAAATCACAAAAAAGCACAAAAATAAAAATATCAATGTAAAAAATAGGGTTTGTGAAGAAAATCTTCTTTTCCTGTGATCTTGTAAGAAGAGGTAAATCTTTAGCTTTTTTTGAAAAATTTACGCACCTTACAGATTCATCCCATTGATCACCTAAAGTTTTGCACTCTGGAAAAGTGGTTGTGATCAGTTTCTCATCGACATTATTAATGCTTCGCCATGGCGAGCGAGGGTCACTCGAATGAATGGGAGCAGCCTGAAGCAGAGAAATCTGTGCTCTTTTGAACATTACAGACTTCCAAAATTGAACATCTTGTTGTTCCAACTGGAAGAAAGCACCACAAAAAAAATCATAGGAAAAAATAGCATAAGTTAGACTACGTTGTATTGGTGATTAATTATTTTTGTAAATGGACTATCGGGATCCCTACGTATTTCGGCATTACTCAAATCACCGATCTCACAGAAACTAGAGTTCAGATAAATAATTGTTGAAGAAGAAAGTAAATAGAGTACTCCGTAAAGATAAATTACATGATCGTTTCCATCTTCCCGCGGTTTTCTTTCAGATTCTTTCACTACGGTGTCAGAAAAGCCAATTATTATAAATAAAGTATTATTACAGCTCTACAACAACACCATCATTGACCTCTTCTCCAGAATTTCGTGCTATAACTAGAAAAAATGAAACCTGCCACACCTTAAAGACTAAATAATATTACGGCTAATTTCCTACGAGCTCGTTTACACTTCTCACCGCAACATACATGATCGCATACCTGAAAATGGAAGAGATACTCAAACACAGCAAGAATTCGCAGCAGACCGTTGGTTGTTTCAAAATTATATTAGAACTCTTATTCTCGCAGCTAGCGGCTAATCTGTCTACTAAACGAGCTCCACAAGCTTTAAATAAGGATTTGCTCGTTGAACAATCGTGGGACGAGCTCAATCATGCAAGGAATTCAGTCATACGAATCAAAACTTTGATGATCAGTTACCTAGCTCCTAATCAAAATTAGGCCTAATAATGAGTAAGTAATTCACGGTATGTAAAGGAAAATCACCGTTCTTACTTTACTCATTCAGGCATGGATGATTTTCATATACGAACACTTGTTGAGTGCAGCACTTAGCATATTATGACGGAAGAGCATTTTACCGAGCAACCACTTTTTCCCTAAAAGTAGTAGCGCCTCGAAACAATATATATATATATATATATATATATATATATATATATATATATATAATAACGATAATTACGAAGTTATTTCTCCTTGTGGGACACCACTGCGTCTTTATTGAAAGCGACAACTAACGTTTCGACGAGTTTATCAGAGCCTAAACTTCGTGCTACACTAAACCATGTCTAATTATTCAGTTAACATTTCCTAATCTCTCAAAAAGCTGATTTGAAATTCATTCAAAGGACTGTCTATCAAAGAAAACTACTGTTTAACATCTTATATGGGAAAGGGCACCGGAGTGTCACCGCATGCTGTAAATAATAAATATCATATAGCAAACCTCCCAAGGGAGTTTTTGCTATCTTTTCGGGAATTACGTGATAATTTAGACAACGCAGATGGTCCATGACTCTAGAGACAAGTGGTATCGCGGAGCTTCGAGGACCTTGGACAGAAAATGGTTCAAGTGGTGAGGGCACCCAGCTGCCACCAACCTCAACAGTCAGTCAGTTCGATCGCGGGGCATTATCCGAACGGTCGTCTGACATCACCCGGACTACCTCACCTCAAATCGTAGTTTATCCATTATTGCCTCTCCATACAATCTCGTTATCATGTAACTAATTGCTATCATAAGGTTGAATTCCATACAACTGTCAGATGAACACATAGAGTTGTGAGCGGAACGTTTCACTAACGTGGTGGAGCACACTCATTTTGGCTATGCTCGGCCCACCAGCGCGGTTTAGGGATTCTGCCCATATATAATCAGTAGCGACCCTACTGCTAACACTACATATTCACCCACTGGATCCCACCGTTTGGCGTGTTTCGGGGCGAGCATAACAACCGAAACGGGCTCCGCGGCTTAGTCATGCACCGTCAGTTACATTAACATCGTCATTTACAATAACATTGTCATTTACTGTAACATGGTTACTTACAACAACATCATCACTTACAATAACACCGCCAGCTACAATAACACCACTTACCATAACACTGTCGCTTACGATAACATTCATAGCATCGTCGGATGACGATACATCTCATCAGTCGGTCAGTCAAATTAACTTAGGCATATGTTCGCATAACGATATGTCGTAATCATGTATATATTATTGATCATTAAAAAATTGTATGTATATTATAGTTTAGTATAACCCATACGAAGAATCTGAACTTTGCTCTCTTGTCCGTTGCGAGACACGAGTTGGCAGCAGATCATAACAACAATACCACTGAACCTTCACCATATATTACCCAATCCGGAAAATCTATTTATAATAATGTACCATATCATTTGTGATGCTCAGACACGCTCCTTTTCCATTTTTGAACTCTTGAACTTTATTCAAAGGGTCTCAAGAGTTACTAGCTTGGAAATTTCTGACTAACACCTCATAGTCGTCACTGTTATGTCTTTGTGCCCTAATGTGTACCCAAAGGACTAGATGTTCGACATTTCGATCTTTCATATCCGAACACAAAGTTGTCTATCCGTTTCATCTGTGCGTTTGTCACCACATGTTTTGCAAGAAATTAGATACATTGAACCGAAAATCATGAGTTTGCTGTCTCTACCGTAAGGAGAAATTACGCAGTACTTCGTCCTACGCAGACCGTCATATAGGCTGTACCAAGCCAATTGACGATGTGGTGTGTTGTATGGAATTTTTACACCTCTCACAGAGTTTTCCTGTACACTGTTTCTTAGGCACCTTCTAATAGCAGTGCTTACTACGTTTTTATGAAGCCTGGCTTTAAAAGTATATTCTCATTTTGGCTTGAAACTGTATTGCCTTATATGAAAACTATCTCTCCTTTTCACCTCGCATCAATGGCCAATCTTCCATAGTTGTTCAAGATGAATATTTGTCGTGTTAACTGTACCGATTCCATTTTCTGTTTTCGTCCTGGATTGTAGATGTTCAGCACATATTTCTCTGTGCTGTATTTTTCTGCTTGTGAGAGACGTGAAGAAAGGAAGTGTACTGAAATGTTTTTATTGCTTGGCTTTTGAGAGAACGATTTACAACGTACCCACCTTCGGCGAAGTTTAGTTATTTGAGCGTTCAAAAATAGAAGTCAGCTTTTTCCAGTTTCTCTCATGTGAACTCAATACACTCTAACTGTTCATTCAGCTATTCAAAACATTCGCCTATTCCCTTTGTGTAGAGTGGCTTACAAAACCAATCATCTACTGACGACAAAGTTTTGCACATCATTCAGTATCATTGGGTGTAACTGTAACATCATAGGACCGCTAAAGAGCGGGTAAATAGAAAAGAATTCTTGCCGTTATACGTTAAAGGTAACGATAAGAGCTTTGAGGTGGTAGTCTGAATTGTGGAGCACGAGCCGAAAACGTCTACGCAAATAACTCTCAGGATTTTTTAAGAAAACTCCAAGAGTTCAAAAATGGAAAAGAAAGAGTTTTTGAATAGCACAAATAATGGGGCACATGTTTTTTAGATTGATTATCTAGATTGAGTAATGTTCATTACTTGTAGCGTGTGACAGCACATCAGTGACATTCCCCATATGAGGAATTATTCAGGATTTCTCCAATAGGTAATCATTTACACTGATTTTTCGACCAGATTTTCACGAGATTGAGGTTACGTTAACTGAATGAATAGATGGTTTAGCATAGCTCGCGCTATAGGCTCTAGGGAGGGTGTAATCGTCGAAACGTTAGCCATTGTTTTTGAAGAAAATATACCAGCCCCGCAGAGGCTTCAAAAAAAATATTTGAAAATACTTCTGGGCATTCACGCAAAGGTTGGTCAAATTCGATTGATTAAGCAATTAAGACTCTTTGGCACCGCGACAGCTGGCATATCCAGTTGCTCAAATGGAGCAGAAAATGGTCGCAGGTTCATGGAAATAGTTACAATTTTGAGACCTCCGATTCACCAGCGTCATTGCTGCCTTTTTTCAACTTCATTGCAAATGTATAGAAATTTAACGAAGTTCAGTGAAGTAAAAAAAAGGACGGCCTATATACTCGATAAGTAGCACCACACGTAGCGCCAGCAGATTCGTCGTACTTTACGCGCTGGAAGTATTACGTCACGGAAAGCTAGCGAAGTGAACCTCCATTGCTCAGTGGTGCAGTGAACATAGAAGACCGCAGATAGACGAGAACAGCATTTGATTGAACTCCAGGAAGAACTAGACTGATCGTCTCAAATTTGCCAAAGTAAAGTTTGCTGCTGGAATCAATTTTGAGATCCGCAGTGAGATCCAGACACAGACCCAGCTGCCCATGGTGACTGTTGCACATATGGTAGTAAGATCACGGGTAATGTGTGATAGCAAATGAACCTTTCGTTCTAAGGATTTGGTACTTTTCCATTATCTGATCGTCGTTTCGCCCTCGTGTGAAAAACACAATTCTTGGTCTTTTTCAATCTTTAAATATTCGTTTCATAGCACAGATCAAAGGAATTTGAAAGGTATATCTTATCTTCAAGAAAGCCTTCTCATTGCGCTGAAAGAGCAAAAATAAAATTTTGTTTCTCATTATAAGATTTCTCGCTGAACAAAGCATTCTTTTTAGAAGTTTTAGTGATCAATCGATAGCTCTCATCTCAAGAAATTTGATGATTTCTTTAGTTTTCATAAAGGACCAGATAGTATACTGTAACAGCCAAAAGAAGATAGGTTTTTACAAAAATAGATCGCCTCAACTATCTTTTCTTTACTTAGATCCATTGGTAGAAACATATTTTTGACCATTTCCGAAATTTGAATAAACAGTCGATGGCTTAAATTACAAAATTTGAATGGTGTCTTTCACTTTTAACAAGGCCTTGTTAGTGCCCTGAAAGAGCAAAAACAATGCATTTATCATTTGGAGATTTCTCGCTGAACAGGGCCTCTCTTTTATAGTTTCATGACCAAGCAGGAGAACAAATCTCACCAATCCCCATAACGTTCTTGGTTTTTTAAACTGAATTCCTAGTGCTTCAAAAGAAATGAAAAAAAAATTAGGTTTCGCACCCGACGCTTTTTTTTCAACATGCGATGCCCGATTTTCTTGGCTGTTGCAGCGTGATACGAAATCCATATTCAAAACCAAATAAATCATTGGAATCCTTACGATCTGATCTATCGATTGGTTTTTGAAACTTCAAAGGGAAAGCTTTGGTCAGCGAAAAACCTTTGAATGAGAAACAAAAATTTATTTTTGCTCTTTCAGCGCAAAACGAGGCCATTTGAAGATAGAGTATACCATTTGAATTCTTTTAATTTAAGCTAGCGAATGATTACTTAATCATTAAAAACAAGCGCAGAATGAGCTTTTCTGGGGGGGTCGAAATGGCGATTGGATGACGGAAAATTATTGAAGATTTACTTCAGATTTATTCGAATCTCAGTGTGCTAGACAAAGTTACTTATGGTAAAAAATGTGCAGTAAACGTTTACTGAGTTCTTTCAGTCTTAAGCGCCCACTAATGTAGAATGTTAGCCAAAAATATTTACTGCACCACAGAAGGTGGTAGACTCTTATCTCTATTTGAGATTCAGATAGTTTTTCACCTACTTTTATGCCGCTATTTCGCACAGTTCTAGACGCAAAATGTCGGCCGTAAGTCCACTCATACGTATTTAAGCTCACTCTTATATCAAAAGAATACTGTTACCGCAGATAAATGGGTGGCAAGAGTTTAGTAAAAATTAACGTTTGAAAAGAATTTTGAACGATTTATTTATTCCAGTATTAACTCTATGAACTTGGGCGAATGTACAAAAATCACTAATGAACTGTCAACTCGTTACTTCTAAATTTCGTCCGACACATTCGGTCGAGAGTACTCTTAGCAGAAGTTACAATATCTTTTGTGTCCTTCGTACTGCTCGAGCATTTCGTTGCAGAAGATTTGAATACATTCTTATTAATTTGACCGGGCTAATTTATTTAGCCGCTCGCGGAAATTGAAAAGGCTGGTTCAACTCCCGCCCAAGAATCATAGTTTTGTACATCTCTTAACGTTATTGAACATGTAATTACAACATCATACCACCGCTAAAAGATCAGTAGTTTTTTCTGTTGAGCAGTTTCGAGGTATCAAATATAATATTTATTAAATACTAATGTCTTTAAAGGTTTTACTATGTGACCCAAAATTCGTTTCTTACGTTTTCTGTTGCGGTTATGAAGGCTTTTGACAGAATGATTTGCGAATCAAGTTGACTTTTCCGGGCTCCGAAGATGGCGAACCTCGCCGAAACGTAAGCCACCCACGACTATTGTACTAGTTATGCTGCATTACTTCACTGTATTGTATTGCAACGCTAGTATTCAATAAGTACTATAAACACCTCGAAACTGCTCAACAGGAAAAACTACTCATCTATTCCTGCTATGCCGAGGTTAACTGATAGTCGGTCTTGGGAATCGCCACTAAAAGAGCTGTCAATTGAAAAAATTCTGCGGGTTCCAGATCTCTTTATCCTTCGCTTCATCGCTGCGCATTAATCACCTTATTGTTTGTTGTCTTAATATGTATATTTAGTGATATCGTTATGTCGCTTATCTTGAATATATTTGTCTACATAAAAACTAATCACTCGAGTTTGATGTATGATATCGTTACGAGTTCAAAAGAAAAAAAAAACTCAAGGCGTACTTGGAAATCTCCAACCAAGTCGCTTCACTTTACACAATGTTTGTCATCATAAAACTCATCGTAATATGTGATAATAGCTACGAAAAAGTCTGCTTGGACGAGTTGAACATTCGTCAGCAATAACCCTGGTATAATTGAGAAAACAAAAGAACAAGTTCAACTGCATCAAATGAGTTCATTGGAATGAAAGCTCATTTGCACAAGTTCCTCACTTTTTGTATTTTCAAAATAGGAACTTTTACAATGAACAGTAGGAAAACACCCGAACTATCTAAAATCTAATTAATTATTGCTTGAGTGGAACTTTTATAATTGTTTACTCAGAATGAAATCGTATACTTTAGTTGCAAAGCTACCTTCCCATTAATCTCGACAATGATCCACTAGATTTATTGAAAGAATTCGCTAAAAATTGTGAAGTCTGAAGATGAAGTAGTAAGAGGAACGGAAAAAGTGTGCCTTGTACTCATTCATGAGTGTCCACGCTGTATACCTCCGATAATTTTTGGCCTAGGACAAAAACACTCTTCAACCACGTAGCCTTTGTGCGGCTGGTCTCTCTCAATAAGTGGGAGGGCAAACAAATAGCGATCTTTGCTTTAGAAAAGCTAATCTAAATGCTTACAATTAGCTTCTGAGTTTGCAACGCCAAGGTTATGAAATAAGTTGGCTTAATAAATAGGAGATCAATGTAACCGTTTTCAGGCTCTGACGAAAACGAAACCATTAAAAGTTTGCTGGTTAGAACATATTTTCCATTAATACGTAAAAGATAAATTCATTCTACAAAACATGCACGGAGCCCGAATGGTTCATATGAGCTCTGTATGGGTCATTCTGCGACAGATTATTATGGAGTACAAAACCCCTCGCTAATAACTGTAATCACACGGCGTTTACTCAATAACGATGCTGTGGAGACTACACCCAAAGCTTTTTCTTTGCCGACTACCGATATCCAACCGGTAACTTGACAAGCGACTGACTCTTATTCCCATCCTAATTGCAATAAATCATATTTGTCAGATCAGATGTGTGGGTATAAAACACCGATTTGAACATAACATCAATTCCAAAACGCTTTGAATTTCTTTCAGCAATCTACGTGTATGGTAAAAGTAAAATCTAGTATACGGTAGCCTGAATGACATGTGCACATTCTTTGAATAGCTCTAGTTATCGAAAAACATGAATGCCGAAGATCATGTGCCGTCACAGCGGCAAGAATAGTGGAAACCGCGCGTGTATATGTTAACAACATTATGTTTGCTTACAAAGGACTTACAAACATTCACCAGCATAGTAGGAAGGCAGTTATGGGAATTGCTGTAAGGTCAGCCATCGTAGGCTACTCAATGAGGAATGATAGTTCTGTTGAAACATAACGCTAAGGATGCTATACGTGTTTGGGGTAGGAGTTGGAAGTGAACGAGGTGCATTGTATCCACCTATTTTCAGTGATTTATTTTACTACAGTGCGCTTTCAAAGAATTTTTGGAACCAGCGATAGCCTATTATCAAGAGTAATGACGTTTAACTAGTAGTTCACTGTTGTTATATATCAATTACTACGCTAAATAATGACTATTGTACACACCCAGCAATCGAAAATGCCACTAATAGCTCAGTATAGGCTTTAAACCCTTTGTCAAAGCTGCTAGCAATGTAGTAGTTTCACGGACTACAGTAACAGATGTACCAAGCATGCTTATATAGGGGTAGAGTGCAGTCTTTTCTATGATTCTGACATGTTCTCAACCTCTAAGTTCCTCACGTCATGCAAAACTCATCATGCTTTATGAAAACCAACAAGCCCGTTATCATTCGAATAAAGACATCGAACGTTATGCGTTATTACCCCTCGAGTTAGCCTAACATGAACACATATACACTATACCTTGTGCCAAGATTTTCGACCGCCACTAGAGGTATTTTGCAATACTCTGTATTATTAATATTGAATGCTATCAACAGCTACTTTACTATTGTTATCATCCTTTTGCAACGATATGAATCCATTTGAATGCGCGAATTTTTGGAGCCTTTCTTGCTGAAAAAAAATTTTCTCTAGACTTTCAGTGATTATTTAAGCGCTGGAATCTCAGTAATTTCAATAATGTCTTTGATTTATCATAAAGTATTTTTTACTGAGCCGTAGCAACGGAACTAATATTATATTTCATACTCAGTTTTGCTTGCTCAGCTGAAGTCAAAGAGTGACTGTTCGCTAGACGACTGCCAGTCATTTTGTAACTCAGATAACGAAATTTAGGTGATAGAAATGATTTTCAAAAAGGCTTATATAGAATGCTCTAAGAAAAGAAGATTAAAATCTGAATCTGCAAGAGTTAGTTCGATGCTTGGACATGATGTCAGGTTATTTGGCATATAGAAAAAACTGAAAGTGTGTACCTATAAAACAATAGGACGAAACTTCTCCAACAAAATCAACACAAAACGTGAAAAATTTTTTCGAAACGGAGAAAAAAATCTGAGTATAATTACGAAGATCGCGCGCCTCTCGAATGATGCCGTGTGAAGCGATTTACCTCGAAAGGGCGTATTATTGGAGAGGCACGTGATTTGTTTTATTTCGTTTTCCGTTTCGAAACTTTTCTCCGTTTCGAAATATAAATTTAAAAGAGGCTCTGCTCTATCCTTTTGAAGATGCACAGTTTTTTTGTTTCACATTGCCAAATAAGTCCACTGCGACGTTCAAGTGACAGGGAACTATAACCATTAAAAACGTAATTTTCCTCTCTTCAACAGCGCCTTACATAAACCTTTTGAAAATCAATTTTAATGTAAGAACTGTTGAGATTTAGGCTATCGAATGAGTACCAATATTTAGCGGAAGGTCACAACAGACACTGGCAGAGAAAACGAAAGGAACTGAGTCTGAAGTACAAGGTGATTTTCGCTGATACAGCGCAGTAAAGAAAGCTTTTCATAAACCAAACGCATTCTTGAAGTCTCCAAGACTTAATCCTTTAAATGGTACTACCAGATACTTGTATTCCAAAATGGATACATTCCATCCCAAAAGGGTTAACTGCTATTAACTACCAGCTTTAGATAATCGAAAATTTCCGCGGCGAGACGCACTGAATCTAACACAGACAGCGGAAATAGGGGGAACCATCCAAGTGTAAACAAGCACATTTCACTGCGCACCTACTCGTCACTGTCATCAAAGTTCAGAATTATTTTATCCCATTGTGATAAGACTGTAGTTAGAGGACACGGACCGCTTGAGCGAGAGTAATCGATTCCAATAGGCTACGATAGTGTACGCGAATGCATCGCTGGATTTCCAACAATTGTCAACAGCAGATGCAATTTATGTGATATGCGGCTGCCACCAAAGCCTCAGAATTTTAGTGCTACAATTGTTACTTTAGGATGTGTTGAATTTCTTTGCACTGGAGAGATAAATCGAATGTTAAGATTTATCACTTCATATCGAAATGTTCCAAGAAGATATAAGACAGAGAAAATAAGAAATGCCCAACAAATGGGGCAATAAGTTAACTTTGTGGTCCATGCAGCAACAATACGCTCACCTTCATACGTCCTGACACACTGAGCTTCTCCGATGGATCAGCAAAAATTTTGAACGGAATGAATACAATCAAGTCGTAGGTGAAAAATACAATCTGCAACAAATCTATATCCCAATGTTATATATAATTTCTCTCCCAACAGCTCTAAATTATTGCTGTTCGAACCAGCAAAAGTAGTAATCAGTAGCTTTTGCATATCTTCTTTCTAAATTTCTTAACATTTTTTGAACTCATCAAGAACAAAGGATAAATGATATAGCCTGCTCTTTGTTATGAAAGGGATGCAACATATTATAGGAATGCTGAGTGGTATGCAGGATTTTTAACCTCAAGGGGTATTTGAACCCTTGTTTCACTCGTACCGCGGCGCCTGCTACCGCTATATCACCGAGGTCACCAATCTGATAGCACTCCTTTTTCGATTTAAGGCATCGCAGTTGTCAATAATCAAAAAACAAACATTTTGGAGATTATGTATATCCGATGGCTATTAACTTATGTGCGTTTCGATGCCGATATGCGGTTGTCAAACGAAACCCGTTGACGATTGGTTGGTAGCAGAGCGGCTCTCTCGATGTTGTAGTGGTTATACGCGCCCGGTGTGTAATGAGTGAAAGTGGTCCAAGTCCCACCTGAGATCTAAACTTTTGCACATCACTCAACATCGTTTGATATGTTGTTATAACATTATAACACTGATGTAGAAGCGGCGATATAGAAGAATTTCTGTATTACGGTATGAATGCTCATGATGTTCGAGGTTAAGTATAGGGAAAGAACTTCATTAGAGAGATAGAGAAAGTGAGAGATTCAAGTCAACATTGCATTTGAACAAAAACTTTTGTGTCTCAGCACTCCAAATTCATATTTGCTACCTCAAAATTGTTTCGGTGAGGACTTATGCATATTTGTCATTGCAAAACTATGAGGAATTAAACGATTTGAGGTATAACGCGCATAGCTGAAAGACCAGATCGCAAGATGTCGTAGAAGGAACTTTTTCAGTATATTCATTTCATTAGAAGTAGTTGTCTGTAAAGATTCTAAGGATCTAATGATTAGTAGTTTAGAGCTAACCAACTCTAACATGAAATAAAGACTTGTAAGAACCAAGATTTACTAGTTGTACTCAGAATTCAGTAAAAACGTGGTGAACATACAAGATTCACTCTCAATAAACGAGCATTGATCGATAGATATTGAGTATAAGAAAGCAGTAAGATCTTACACAGACAAAATTTTCACATTGTTTCACCTCTACTCAATATTTTTGAAAGCTCAATGCGATTTTGAAGATATTTTTGAGCACCAAACTACGATGATCGGTAACATAAGTACACGACACTAGAGCCACTCAATCTAAGATAGCGCTCTATGTTTCTGTTTGGAAATCCTAGTAAAAGTAACCCTATGCACAAGATTCCCTTGGTCGCAGGAAAAAAAACTTGTTGAAACATCAAAACACTCTATCAGCAGATAAGAGTTGACGGCTATTGGCGATTACAAGAACGCCCTTGCGCAGCTTCTGGCCACAATTCATGCCGAGGAGATTGTAAATGTGAGGCATGGTCTCTCAAAACTCCAGTCAAAGACAGCTTACCTAATAGCCAAAATATCAGTAATATCAAAAGTGTCTTGAGTATCTCACTATTCAAAATCACGGCCCAGAAATACTCGTCTAAACATTCAAGAATGAAGAAAAATTATAATCAACACATCTACGTAGCTGAAACGAACCTTCAATAAAAAGATGATCAATGCTATATGAACAGGCCTTTTGTTGGTTTCGTTATTATCATCATCCATATCTGTAAAAGATGGAAAAAAGCATTCTAGAGAACAGTAAGAACTCACGAACAGTTTTATGTTAATACACGAGACAAAGGTCCGAAGGATTGAAATAGTTACCGTGCCCCCGGATAGACATGGGCAATCATGGACGTATGCTTCACTATAGGGTGATCAGAAGACAGAGATTATGAAAAGGAATTGCCAGACAGTAGAACCGGCTTTAAGGCACAAGGAACACACAGGAGAACGAAGTGCAACTAATGGCATCTTTGCTGCCACATTACGGCAAGCGTACAGTGTGAAAATCCTCTACATATTGAAGTTATAACAAATTATTTGGAAGTACTATGCAGTCGAGAGTCTAGCGAAAACGAGCAATTAATGGGAATCGCTGAAAACTGCGATTTTAGCAATGAGCCATATTATTACTTTGAGAACAATTAGCTTGAATATAATGAAAAGATAAGTGGTGAGTATAAATCTACATGCATGTGTGTAAAGTACTGTGTACATTATCTTCATCACAAGAATTATTATATGTACGCATACGTATATATACGTATATATATGCGTATATATATATATATAGATATATATATATATATATATATATATATATATATATATATATGTTTATGATCGTTCAAGCAGAAGTCAGCTCGTGAGACGTCGCTCATACGGCAAAAATTCTCTCGAAAGACTGTTGTTACACAGCATAAACACTACGTTATCGACTCATCAACCTATGGGAATTTGCTGAGCAAATGTCGTATCGCAAAGAAGCCGAAGCCAAAACATTGTCTGGACGCGAAATTGTTGTGATCAACGTGTGATCAAAGTGCAAAAATCACGATGGGCCGAATAAATGATTAGCGTGAAAACATCGATTGCATTGTTGTAAAGTGAAAATATAAGGGATTCGTTCTTCATGATAACGAGAACACATAATTTCGTTGAAATATAGAGCTTACGGAAAACTATTGACGCCTTTCAACCATTCAAACTGTGGCATTTAATCGTCTCAGTTGCGGCTCGGGCTCAAATTTGCCCAAAAATTGTTGAGGTTTTTATTTCTTAGCTTTATATATAGTGAAAATATTGAAATTGAGTAGCGAAATCAGAAACCACTGAAATCTGTAAGCTTGCCTCATAATTTTTTTTGCCCACTGAGGTAGAGTTGAAAACCTATTAAGTTCATAAAATACACTTTTCTCCTCTACTACATTGATGTCCATATTTTGAAAAGTAATAGTTAAAAATGACTGTCGACTTTTGCCATTACCGAGTTTGTGTAAAAGAAAAAGAAAATTGGTTATAAGATTGGTGGGTTATGGGATATGGCTGGTACCAAGTCTTTCTATTGTCTTCATGTATCAAGTGGAAGTCCCGGTAAGCGACCCGTGGCCATTATTCTACTGTAGATACATAGATGATTGTTTGGTTATTTGCTACATTAAGAGTAAATGGACAGCTGTATAAATTGTTAGATGAACAGTTTAAGTGCGCAGAGTTCAGTAAAGAGGTGTTGCAAAGACTGCTTCCTATCTTTTACGTCCCAACTCAACTATCCGAAACAGCCTGCACTATCAAGTGGTAACGAAAGCCAAACAAGAAAAAAAACTGATTCAATATCTCTCTTCTCGACTCTCACGTACGAAAAGGGCGCTTGTGAGAAAATATGTTCTGGATCAGCAACCAGTGTGTGTACAGTGAGAGAGAAAAAGGTGAAATTTATAAAATCAGCCTGGTAAGTAGCCATGCTCAATGCTTATAAGAGTGTAGCTCATAAGGATAGATTTGAAGAAAATTTTGCTCCACAAAACGACAATTTCAGAGAAGGCAAGGTCAGTTAGTCAATCTTCTCAAACGTACGTGTAGCTATGAAATGATGCTTGAAAAGGGCAGATCTAGAGAAATCGGTAGCCAGAATGAAATACCACCGATGCCCCGGAGCGCCAACTAGTTTGCAATGCTTATACAATCTTCCATGTACAATGCAAGAATGCGTAATATGCTGCACCAGTGAAGACGGTGATTGCATGAGTGCAAGTACACTTTATCTAATCTCTTTTGAAACGTGCGGCTACAAGTACATCGACGAAATGGGAAGGCCACTCTGCGCCCGTATAAAAGAGTGTTCAAACGGAAGCTGAAAACGAGACCACGTATCCTGATACACTTGCACAGACTTAGAATGGACACCAGAGCAGCTGTATACTACTTCACCAATCCTACCCAATCGACCACTGACCTATCTTTGATTGAACGAGGGCTTATAGATCAACGTCTTATTTCTAGAGACCAATCACGAGCTCTTCAGTTTACCATCATTACTTCAAGGAACAGCGGAAGCAATGAGCCAATGATCGACTTGATCAACTGATTCAAAAACCAGCGCTTGACTGTCACTGTGCTGTTTAGAAGGGGTTAATGTCCTGTTAGTTCTTCTTTGCTAACTATTTTTAACAATATCCAAGGATTCAAGGTTATGGTTATTTCATAACGATGAGAAAAAGCACCTAATTTGAGTACCGATTCTCATGTCCAACATTTCATCCATGAGAGCAAATGTAAATCTTCGTCGGAAAACTTTTTTTCCAGCTGAATGAAAATTTGATAAGTAGAGTCGGAAAAGAAGAGTGCCATACTTTTTCATAAGCTGTCAAATTTCATATCCATTCTAGGATGCTGAGTATGAAAAGACCCTGAGCGGAAGTTTAGCCATCGTTTCACACACGCCAGAGCCCCGTACTACCTTACACGACCAGAGCCACCGTTCTGCTACCACTCTATTTTTTAATAAGTTTTTTCACCAATGCTTAATTACAAGGCATCATTGTGAAGCTCATCTTATTCGCTGTGGTTAAGTGCGGTTGATTAATATTACATAAATTTTGCTCCTAACAAATTTGATAGAGTTTAATAAAGATCTCAGGAAGAACAAGTTTTGGAAATCTAATGTCGATTCGAATTCAACCGTAGTGCAGCGCAAAGCGCTGGAAACTTATGCCACCGTTCTGTTACATCTTGTTCCAACAATAGTTTTTTCCACTGATGCTATATTACCAGGGATCATTCAGTTGATATATGATATATAAATTTTACCGTTTGTCTCGAGTGTATTCTTAAGACCAGGCGCAAATTTCAATATACTTCATAATTATTATTCAAGCCGACATGTCATGTGACATGTTATGGGCTCTTGCACAGCCCGATACACCTGTTTCGGCCTTAACAAGCTCATATATAAATTGTGTCTTTGATAAACTTTGAGTTTATGCTATAATTGGAGTGAATGAATATGAGATTCAAGGGGATGTGCTGTGAAAAGCGAGAAGTGTTTGAGCTATAGGTATGTGCCTTAATATGAAAATTATCAACCTATCACTTAAGGGATTACTGGAGTTTCAACTTTGCTCTTGCACAAAATTCTACAGCAAACCCAGTAGCTAACCGATGAAATAAGTTGCACAGGCTTATTCGAGTCACTAGTGTAGATTGCAATAGAATATGGAAGTCTCACAGAATTATGTGTATAACAGATCCCTATTGCGGTTATTATTCGTTAGACGGCACGGGATCAAAAACAGATCACTTTTGCTGAGCAAATCTTCTCATGAGACTCTTAGTAGTCATTCGAAAGTCTAATCTCTAGCTAGCGCAGTACGTGGTCGTTTCTTGAAAAGACTCTTATATAAAGCTGTATAATTAGAATAAAATTGCTAGACATGCGTTCATTATGTTCATTTAAAGTGGATAAAAATTGCTAATTGAATGACAAAATCGTGCTTTTCATATGACGTGAGGACAGGTATCGATCGATGATCGATGACGAGACACCTCATCGAAATTTCAGAGACCACACAGCGATAGAGTCTCTAAATCATATGCTATCGAATAGTCACTAACAGTCTAAAGAAAGAGCTCTTCTTTGCGAGAAAAACGCGCGTGTAAAACAAAGTTGTTTTCCTTCCATTGAAGCGTTATGAAAAGACTTTTTGTAAAAACCGGTCACGCGCGGCGCTATCCAGAGATTTAAGCTCTCAAATGGTTGCTAATACTCTTATGAAAAGTTCTTTTCCAGTGAAGCGAATCGGTTTGGGATTCCTACGTCAATTGGCCATGAGATAACATGGTGCCTCCCTAGGTGGCGGACGGGAGGATAAACAGATGGCTCTTTCAAATGCAGGCGGATCTTGAGGACGCCTTGTCGCAGATGCGCTTATTCAAGACTGCTTCTGTGCCTGTTCAAACATAATTATCCATGCTTTTGTAGCAGTGCTGTAAATAATTCAGGTTCTATTCCACAAGAAAAATCGACCATAAGCCAAGGATAAATGCAACGGAAGACAAATAGGAGGTGACTGGAAGCCGAATAAACTTTGATATTTGTTCCGTAGCACTATGTCCAGCTCTCCACTTTATGACACCTGTAAGCTACATGTAGGTAGTAGTGGCAAAACAAAACAAAGTGAAGGGACCTCATTTTCATGACTTCAAAATGGTTCCCAATGCACAGTGTTGCTTTGGTCGATTACGGAAGGGTTGTTTAATCTCAGAGTTGTTCTAGAGTGTTTAAATCATGATGGCCCAAGGATGATGTGTAGGTGTGATGTATGCACAGTTGCGCCAGTGTCCATGGAGAATCTGATCTTGCAGACATAAAAATATGGACTACTCCAATACTCTATATCTGTCAGCGTGATTGGATTCAATGCCATTACCGACTATCTGAGCCAAATCGTTGACGGTTGGTTTTTGACAGGTATAAGCGTTGCAGCTTAGGAGGAGTGGTGTCAAAACAGGCGTCGGTAGTCCGACGGAATAGAGAACGCGCTCTTGGATAGGGTGAAATGCTGATTCGAGTCCCGCTTGACGCAAAAGTTTTACACATCACTCCATATCATTGGGCTTTTTTTTTACTTCTAGATATCAAAATCTTTGGTTTAGTAGAGCTGCCGATCGAAGCTTTTGTGCTGCCGGTCGTCGTTGTTGGGAGACTGGAGTGCAGAAACTTTTCTTATTATATTTCCCTGTACCATTTTGCTCTCAATTCGATGTGAAAATGTGTGTCGTAAATGTCAATTTGGAACCTTTTTTGTGTTTAGCCGTGGAAAGATGCTGAAGTTTTGAGATTATGCTGTAACCGCGTTTTTTCATATTGCCCAAATGCAGGTGAAGGTGTTAATTTTCTTGGCTTGTTCAGGCCACTGAGATGATTCAGCCTTTTAAGCAGATTAACCTTAATCCACAGCTCATGCGGATCTCAACAAGATTTCACTTTGTCTCATTATTAGAGGCGCGTATGTCCATTGGTTAGATGTGCTCCCTCAAGAACGCCTAGAAGAAATACATGATGCTCAACGAATTTCCACAGCGAAGAAAAGTCACTGAGCTATTTTCCAAGGGGCAATGAAAAGTGAAGGAGTTTTTGCTCCTACTCGAGTCAGTCAACGACCAACAAGACTGTGGTGTTAAAGATAATAATTAACTCTATGTCCACACGGTGATAAGACCTAATTTTGTCATGCTTCCAAGCTCTCAAGTTCGTTAATCAATGAAGATATTTTTTTCATTGTCTAGAGAGCATTGCCCGCATAAGGGCTGAAAAATGAGCGTCATCACAAGTTGCAGAGCCACTGGTCGCCGCGAGACACCCAATCTGTTAATTCGAATTGATGGATTCTCCAAGATTTGTCAAGATTGGTTTTTTTTCACGGCTATTATAGCGACTTTCTTGAATGTTTTCGTCTAGAAAGCTCTTATATTATCTATGCCAACAGTTTTTGCAACGGAGGTTTAGAAACTTCACCTCAGTCATTCGAAAACTTTCATTCTAATCGACTTTGTAGTTCAAACATTGCTTTGTAAAGTTCATACGTAAGTCCAAAGCGACTGAACAAACTATACATATATATTTTTATTATACATGACCAGTTATCACATTTACTGTGTGCATCCCACTATCAGCATTTCTCGCAATCAATTCGTATTCTTAGACTCGACGTCCACGAAGATGTTGGGCTATTGTTCTCGCGCTATTTTGACTTCTACTTGGCGATTTCCTCTTCATGGGGAGATAGTTTCTGAATGTCAGTTTTATCATTTATGATGAAAGGAGAAATGTAGATGAGTCCTTCGACAAAACTTCAATATTTGATATCGTAATAATAATTTTCTTATAGATAATTGTAAAATATACTATTATTCCAGACTTCTGAGAACAAACTTGATTTGACTTGATAGTAGTTATTAATTTGAAGTCAAGTGTGCATTGCTATGTTTCATCTACTGTATTGAGTGCTATGAAAGTTTTCTTCAAAGAGAACAACTATGGTTAAGTAAGGCCACTTATTTTCCAGACAAGCTTGGCTTGGTTTGTTAGAAAAAGTAATTTGTTCTACTAACCTTACTAAAATAGCTCCATCAATATCTTCATTGTACGGGGAATCTGCTCGTATTGCTGGTGTTGTTTTCTATAATAATCTCATTTTGGCACTGAGTTTGTAGTTGTTGGAGAATCATTAGGACTTTTCTTTGTAAACAAGATTACTCAGACGAATTCGGAAACGATCTTCTTGGTGCATCTCTGAAGCAGAACGAAGTCCTTCGGAAAGGCAGAAAAAAGTTGAAATTTGCAGGTAAAAGACTTTGTCGACTTTCCAGAAAGACCGGCATTTTGCCTTTGCCTAATCGCATTACATATCTATGCAGAGTTATTAACTTTTGCCTCAATGTTAAGATTATATTAAGCCTCACACTTCTCTGTAAATTCTTTGCTAATGTTTTGCTCATATTTCGCGCTGAGTTTAGGTTATAAGAAGAAAAAAATAAAGCCCATATTCGGGTAAGTCTTCAATGCAAAGTTATATTTGGCGAAAACAAGAAAGCCATTTACAAAATTAGTATTGAATTCCTTCAGTGAACCTATGACCATTTTACTATCGATATAACGCTTTTGAAAAAACTTACGAGATGGCGATGATATTTATAAAAAGAAGGTTTGGGACAACTAGCTTGCATCAACGAAGATTCTTTGAAAAGGTCAGTTAACACGTTGGCAACGACGTTGAAATCCTGCTGATCGCGCCTCCGCGCAGCGCTGCCACATAACCGGCGGCAGCAATGACGTTGTGGTAGTTTTCTAGTGAAATATGGATAGTTCTCGTTACTAAAAGAAATTTCGTCCGCAATAAATGATCAAATATGAATGAAGAGACATCCATGAAACTCTTGTGGCAGAAGCAATGGCAATATTTCTTCCTAAAGCTTCGAATTTGGGGGAAAAGCAGACACGTAGTTTAAGATGACCTTTCGAGCTATTACTGAACATCGTTATGTTATCCTATATATATTTATTCGTCTTTTGGTCAAATTAATCTTCTATTAACTGCATCAACAACAATTCATGTTCATACAAAACCACAAATAAATCTCAAATGAATGAAAAGGAAATGAATAAATGAATGAACATAAAACTTCTTAAGCGCCTGAGAACAAGTGGCGACTCATGGCACTAAGAGCACTAATTCTTGTAACCTACGTATTTTTTTCGGTTGATTTCTCTCAAGACAATTTTTTGTGCTTCCTGCAGCTCCCATTTCCGCGCTTCACCTCAACAAGATCATGCAGGTGATTTACGAATTTCATCAACACATGAGAGACATGGGCCGCCCTTCCTTTCAAATGAAAAGACACAACGATTCAAAAAATGAAGATATTCTTGGGCTTGTGCCTCAAATAACCATTATATATTGCCAAGGCTCTACGATTTCTGGAGCAATAGCCCGCATCTTTCGGGAGTCTCCGTAACGTCGCATCGTATGTCGATGGAACGCTTTCTCGAGATCATAACCCACTCTTGCATGTAAGCAACAATATGGGTCACGATGTGAATGACAAGTTATACAAGATAAGACCAATGCTGAAATTTGTCAATAAGAATTGCAAGGACCCATTCAAGGGGAGACGTGTGCATCAATGAGTCGGTGGCGCCATTCAGACGACGAACTAAATTTCGCTTGTAGGCACATAACAAAAGAGACAAATATGAAATAAAGCTATTTAAACTTTGTGGTGAATGCGTGTACACTTACAAAACGATGGTGTACATAGGTGCTGGCACAAACCCGACACCAAACGAGCCACTTGCAGATTTTGTGGTAAAGGATCTAATGAAGGATCTTTTGAATGAAAGAAGGCGCCTGTTTGCCCACAAGAGGTATTCCAGCGTCGTCCGAGCTGAGAGTCTGCTGCAAAGCAATACGTACTTCACCGGAACATGCAGAAAGAACGGGAAAGGCTTGCCTAAGGAGGTCATGGAAGGAAAACTGCGCAAAGGCGAATGTAAAGCCATGTAAAATCAAAATGGCGTTATGGTTCCGCGATTCAAGGACAGAAGAGACGTCACAGTGCTTTCAACAGCTCACGGCACTGCCAAAAATCCCTGCGTGGGCAAGTTTGAAGTCGTCAAGATGTACAATAGGAGAAAGTCGCAGTGGACCATAGTGACCAGATAGCTGCCATATCACCATTCCTCAGAACGACTAATAAATGGTGAGAGCATTTCTCTCGCTCTTAGCTTCGTAATTTGGTTAGAGAAGATTATAAATAACTAGGCGCTTTTACTAAATGTACTTTTATCAAAATCTCTCTGACGATGGACTATCTTTCCTAGCAATAAACTTTGCATGCAATCAAAGTTTATTGCTAGGAAAGATAGTAAAAAATTTCATTGTGAAGTTGAAACAACGCATCGTGCGGACGAAACGTCAATCTTCTCCTTCAGTACAACGTAGTAATGCGGTTCTTTCACGAATCAGACTTACTATCAAAGCGACGTTATTCAGGTTATCGAATACTAATAAAAACATCAATAAGTCAGGAAAAATGTCACATGGAATCAGAAAAAAAAGTTCTTCCATGAAGAAAGCGGTTTTTTCGTTGGAACATAGAAGATTTTTTGATGTATGAGCATTCCCTTTACTATAAACCATTTATAGGAACCTTTTCTATGATGTTTCCTTATTTTGCATCACAATTATTATTCTGTATCAATAGTTATCTTGGAATCAGAATCTACTTTCAATGCCATGAAATACCCTATGAAGTTAATAAATAACTAACTCTGACAGTAAAACGTGTCCTTTTGGTTGCAAAACGGACTATAGAAGTCTTTTGACAAAGCAAACATAGAGATAGATAGAAAAGCATGGGTAAAAAAGACAGAATCGAAGCTATATAGCAGCTGGAAATAAGTTCCTTTTCACAAAAAATGCTGTTCCCGTTGAAATCTTGGATGATTTCTTGACACATGGGTATTTCCTTAAAATACAATACTTTTATCGTAGTATCTCTTGTTATATTTAATCATTTGATCACGATATTATCCCCTCAGTACTAAGATTATCAAACAAACTACCATATTTCCATCGCAAAGCTGACAGTACAGATTCCGCCCCGTCGCCCCGTCGCCCGTCGCGCCGCCGCGCCTCCCGCCGATTTCGGTCCTTGTTGTTGCCAACGTGTTAAAGCTGATTTCCATAAAAAGAAATCAAGAGCTAGCAGAAGCACTGTGTATCTGTGCAAAGAAGAGATTTTGGCCTAGCTAAATCTAACAATAGAAGAAATTTTCATATGCCAGGGGCTAAACGTAGGGTAAAGTCATACCCATTTTGAGTTACGTTTTTCTAATCTCGTACTACCAAAAAGTATATCTACTAGATTCTTAAGAAGATGGATTACAGAATCCATAAAATATGTCGCCATGAAAACATGCCATAGTCGATGGTAATAAAATTTGCTATAATACTGTTTATAGGACATTGCTGTGTGAAATTACTGTATACGTGGCATAGGCTACTCTATCACACTCAGTTCGATGCGACTACGAAAACTCCAACTGCGAAATCCAACGACTGTGGGGAATGAACTTGAATCAATGAGGCTTTGAAAAAGCTGCAGGTTCGAAAATGTTAGTGAGATTGAAGATTCGCAACTACCGCTTGTTTTATTCTTAATGGGAAAAGATTTTCATTCGTTACTCATATCGAGGTTTAATGAGACTCTTACAACTTTCTTCTTCTTTATATCTGATATAACATCGACCGCTGCAAATGAATTGCTTTCGTCATTGTTTACTATCTATGAATAGTCATCGGAGACAGTTTGATATAAAACAATGCCTTCGAAAACAAGTTTCTACCATAAGAGTGTGGTAGTCTGACGCGATTATGGTAAGAGTGCAACGAGGCTGTGACATCTGGTGATCAGCACAGTAAGCTACCCAATAGAATATGGATACTGATGAATTTGCAACGTCGAGAACTTAAGCCCCTGCCAATTATTAAACGCAAGGTATCCCGTTGAATTGTTGGGTAAAATCTGACAGTATATCGTACTGCAGACATTGTGTTTACACTTGTTCTTACTTTCCCTTATTCTCAAGATATATCGCCTATGAGTTGAATATTGTTCTACACACAACAAAGTCACCTAATTTTTTACGAAATCTCTTCACTAGTAACTCTCGCCACCGATACTCTTTTGAGTATCGATTTCATCTCTAGTGCTCCTCCTCGTATGTTCCAGATGATTGTTAGCCCACATGTTCTACTTTTTACGTACTTTGCAAATTTTATCGATCTATTATATCAATAATATCCACCCGATCCCGAACACACTACGAGAAATACTGCTTTGTAAATTTGTTCCGTTCTTGCACTGCTACTAATCAGTTCATCAGATCTTCCTGAGAGAACAATAGTTTTATGTTAGGTCTCGCTCGTTCATCGTAGAACTTCATGAAATCATCAAGATGTCCCAAGACCGACTGTCTATTAACCTCGGCATGCTTCAATATAATTACTGTTTTTCTTCTTTAAGCAAAACACGAGGTGTTACAATAAAATTTATTCACAGCTGACTTATCGGCAGTTCGCCTTCTTCAGAGCCTGGAAAGGTCAAATTGTCCGCAATCCAATAAGCCAAACACCTCCAATACTCTTTAGAAAAAATCACCAGACCTAGATTTCAATCGCATCAAGCACAAAATCAACTTTCAACATACTCACCGCTTTTTATATGTGTTCCACTGAATGATTCAAGTGGAGACAACCGCAAAGAGATCACATAGGCTCGTAATGCACCTTACCCATCAAAATAACAGTCTTATATACTGACTAAAATCACGTGTGATAACAAGGCACTCCTCCCTGCGGTTCATAGTTGGATTGGTGGTATTAATCCAAAGTGCTTCAAGAAGTCTTCGCGTTGAAGTTTTTTGTTCCTGCGCAAGGATGGTGATTTCAATCTCAAAATCAGCTCCGTCGTGTTTCTGTTCTCTATGCGTCCTTAGCGGGGTGTTCCGTCTTTTAAGACGCTTATCAGCCAGGTATTCTTCTATGCGGGCATAGAGCGGCCTACCCGTTTCGCCAATATATTTATCGCTAACGCTTTGCAAGAGATTAGGTAGACTGTACCTACGCTCGTGCAATCACAGTCTCTGCCGTTAGGACATATTTTACAATCTTTCATTATACAAAGACGGTCATATAAGCGGTTGCGAACTAATTGCTTTAGATTGTTGAATGAACAGTCAGAGTATATAAAGTTTACCCGTGAGATACCAGAAGATCATTGGCTTTCTTTCTTGAACGTGCAAATAAGCTTAAGCGAGAGCGGCTGCATCACAAAGTGGTACCGGAAGCCAAGTAGTGAAAATATCCTGGTTCACTATCTCTCTTCTCATCCCTCACATACGAAAAAGGCGCTAGTAAAGAACATGTTTCGAACAGCAGCCAGCGTATGTACTGGGGAGGAGCAGAGAGAAGAATGCGTGAAATTGGCTCGGGAAATAGCCACTTCTAATGAACATGAATTTGTAGCCCCTCGGCTTAGGTTTAAAGGAAATAATGCGCCTCCAAACGAAAACTTAATCGGAAGAAAAGTCCCGTTTATCCTCCCGTTCTTTTCAAATGAGATTAGTACAGCTATAAAACGCTGTTTGAAAAGAGCGGGTTTAGAGCATATCGGTGGTTCTTATTGAAATACCACCGAATACTCTAAAACGCCAACTAGTTCGCAACCGCTTATATGACCGTCTCTGTATAATGAAAGATTGTAAAATATGTCCTAACGGCAGAGACGGTGATTGCACGAGCGTAGGTACAGTCTACCTAATCTCTTGCAAAGCGTGTAGCGATAAATATACTGGCGAAACGGGTAGGCCGCTCTATGCCCGCATAGAAGAACGCCTAGCCGATAAGCGTCTTAAAAGACGGAACACCCCGCTAGGGACGCATAAAGAACAGAAACACGACGGAGCTGATTTTGAGATTGAAGTCACCATCCTTGCGCAGGAACAAAAAACTTCAACGCGAAGACTTCTTGAAGCACTTTGGATTAATACCACCAATCCAACTATGAACCGCAGGGAGGAGTGCCTTGTTATCACACGTGATTTTAGTCAGTATATAAGACTGTTATTTTGATGGGTAAGGTGCATTACGAGCCTATGTGATCTCCTTGCGGTTGTCTCCACTTGAATCATTCAGTAGAACACATATAAAAAGCGGTGAGTATGTTGAGAGTTGATTTTGTACTTGATGCGATTGAAATCTAGGTCTGGTGATTATTTCTAAAAGAGTATTGGAGGTGCTTGGCTTATTGGATTGCGGACAATTTGACCTTTCCAGGCTCTGAAGAAGGCGAACTGCCGAAACGTCAGCTGTGAATAAATTTTTAATGATCATCGAGATTTGGAAAGAAAAGCATTGCCCAGCGATATTAGAGTGTGTAATAAGACTTCTTTTTACTCTTACACCGCAGTCAAAGGCCACATGAAATATTAAACCCAAAATTCGAATTCTCGTAACACCTCGTGTTTTGCTTAAAGAAGAAAAACAGTCATCAAGATGTCTTCAAATCTCGTCAAAAAAGTGTTTTTATGTTACTTTCGCGTATTGACCTCATTATATTGTTTTTGATGTATAAATAATATCGCATTAAAAGGCTCAGTTTCACAAATTCAATGCTCAAATTGTTGCAATAGCTAAAGCTTTGCGTGGCAGGTTACGAAATCTCAAGTAATTAGCATCAGACTAATCGATACACGTTGAACTCCATCCAGGATTTTTGTTGGACCGCTTGTCACTCAATCACGACTTTTCTCTCTTACCATCTAATAATTCTCAGGAAAAGTTCCCAACAATAAAGTCATTGCAGAAGATCCCTTAGAAAATTATGAGCTCCATAAACCCTTAGGAAATTATAAGCTTCATAAACTTGGGATCTTGAAATAGGAATTAAGTAGCCGTCTATAAATATGAGTTGACATGGGCTGAGATTTAAGTATTCAAGATAGCAGCTAGCAACTGTATTAGGTTTGTAAAAAAACTGGATCTTATAACGAAAGGAGCATTAGTGCCTAGAAGAACTGACTCGTAGATGTAGTGGCTCAGCAAAGCAAATTATGTGAATCCTATTTTACTGAGGTGTTCGACAAAGATGTTGCCCAAAATCTCCGTTTTGTGTCAGATGAAAGAATTTTTGCATTAGATCGTCCATCACTACGTCGTCATCTTTGACTGTGCTGAAATTGAAGTATGTTTGCACGAGATAAAGTCCACTGACTACTAAACGCTCTGTAATATATCAACTGAACTTAATGTATGCTATAATGCTGCAGTATTTTTGCAATTGTTCTCATTCTTGATCTCTTTGTAGCCTCTCTGGCCCAGCACTTATTCATTATCTGTTGAAAGAATCTGATCTTTTTCCATCATTTATAGTTAGAATATACGCTTGATTAAGCGCTGACGGAATTTCCCAGTAATCCCATTCGAATTTTTACACTCATCCATTGGCGATGTAGGGAATACTTGACCTTTATAGTAATTTTTGGGAAGTAACTGTTGTACAATTCGGAACTAAAATTTTTACAGACCCAAGACTACCCTTTCCAGGAGCTCAGCTAGTTTTGCACTGCAACACTGAGGTATTTGTTCTGCCTTGGGAGCACGAATTGGTAATAAAAACCCAGTTCAGCTGAAGTCGTAGTTAAAATCACCACCTTTAGCGTTACTTCTTACCTAATTTGTCTCTAGGTGGAACGTGCGATATGAAACGTAATCATAAGGAGATATGTGAGATGCAAGAAAACCTGGAAAGTACGGTTTAGAAAAAGGCAGAGCGTAGGCCTCAGTGTTGCAGTGGAAAACTCAGCAAGACCAGGAAGGGGTTATATCGTAAGTGTAAGGTCACTTCAGATTCGAATTTTGCCCGTATATGCACTTTCGTGGTTATAGTTTACACGATAACCTACCTTTAGCAAATGAACTGAGCAGAAAATAATCTTGAAGAATGCCGTACAATTGACCAGTACCTCAATCGCTATAGCACACAATTTCAGAGAAATTAAGGACTCCCTTGAGCTAAGGTGTTCTAAGTGCTTCATGGGAGGTGCCTTGTTGTAATAACCAAAAAACTCTACAGCATGTGACCCGGTTTTATCGTTATAGGAAAGCGCACTATCCAAACCAAATCTCTACACACATTTCTCATGATGCGTCTTCTAGAGCTTTTCACTACTGGGATTTCTTAACATTGACAGAGTTGAGGAACAAATGGATGGAAATTCGGATCGATAGTCTGTAATGTTCTTGTAGTTATAAAAGCATAAAAAATATCTCTAACTACGATTCTCCTGATTTCGGAGTCCGACTTGTCGTGAAACGGCTTTTAATCATCTTTGCAGATCTCAGTCATGAGCATACCGTGCGACCGAACGTCACTTTCTCTCACGTAAACGTGTTGCAATAATACTTCAGGTGCTTGCATGTAAGAAGGCCCATTGCGGTAGTATATTTGAAGCATCGCGAAAAGTAAAAATAACCAAAAAATCATCTGCTTATTTGCTGGTTGATAAAATGCCACTCAAATTAAGTAGCTATTAAGAGCGTCTCACGCTGAGGCTGATGGAATTCATCATGCAACTAATATTTACGAATCGCGGAGGTGATTTGCACACTGAGAATGTACATCAGCGTTCAAGGGTGACCCAGTCTTTCTTTTTTTGACCTCATAAAGCATATATGCTTGGAATTTGCAATGTTAGTATAACGTATTGATGTGCGATGCATTATGCACATAAGTACTGGTTCAATCCTTCCTCCCAGTTAACAAGATCTCCGGCATCGGCGAAGTGTTATAGACCATCGTACGTCATTGAAAGGGCCGGATATACATCGCTCATATCTAGATTTTTCTCACTTTTCTTCTTAACTCATTTTTCATGCTTCATTTCTTATTCAAATGATTTTTAATGAGGTCCACATCATGGCGTTTGATCAAACAATATCGTGTTATTATATACACTTTATCCATGCTTCGACCATAATTATCTTTTATCTCTCACGAGATAAACCTTTCAGTTTTCCTATACTCTTATTGCACGTATACGCAAAAGTTATCAAGATTGAATACTATAATGCAATAAGTGGTTTGTCAAAAAAACTCCACTTCAACGATGACTATCAATAACTTTTCGATTATTAGTGTACTTTGAAATTTGAGACTTTCATCGAATTACAGAAATAGCTTTGTTCTACCGTTCCACAAGTACTTTCTATCATCCGTCTATTCTGTACTATAAGCACATTTTATCGGAATTTTGACCTTGGACATGACGCACCAATTTTACGTGCTCTACGTATGTCGAATGCTAAGATTGTGGTCTCCTCTGCCTCGTCGAGTTCTCGGTTCTTAAGTGATTTCGATGAGACCATCTTCAGCCAGTTGCGGCTTTTCAATAGTAAACCGGAGTACACTAATGAGGACCTGACACCAAGTCAGCAGTGGTACCTTATATTAGGCCTTCTCATAGGCTTTTGCACTGGAAAAAAATCACCAGAACATCCATCATTATTCTGCTGATCGTTGCGTGACCACAGTCAAAAACGTTGGCCACTTCGTGGACAGTCAAAGTCGGATCCTCCTCAGTTGCTTCAATGACAGCCTCTTGATCAACTTCGCGTGGACGTCTGGAGAGCAGCTAGTCCGTAGGTTGGTGTTGCCAACACAAAATTCAGCAAGGAATCGGAACGCCATTCACCTGGAATTCAATCCTTGAGTCTTTGGACGGTTGATGTTCTCGTAGGCAGTCTGCGCATCTCATCCCAATTCGTGTTCGTAAAGCAGCAAATTGCGATAAAGGCTTCGTTGAGCGGCCATGATGCGGCAAGTATGGTCAAATTTAGTGCCAGAAGAAAGCTCAGAATATTCTACACAAAGCAATATTGATTTGTTGTTCAAGAATTGGCAGAAATGTGTTTAGGCCGATGGCGCATGCTTTTAGTAGTGTTGTAGGGCAAGTTTAATTTCTTCTGATTTGTAAATCCCCTTTGGGCAATTGATGGATGATTTGTATGGTGTTCATCGCTCTGTTGCCGAAACGTATAAGAGGATCTAATAGATGGGTAGAAAGGAATGGAGGAAGGGAAAGGGTGGCCAAGTGCTAATTGATGCACCTTATCGAAAGCAGGATGTCGACGTCACCTCTCCGAAACCTATTTTCTCTTATTTTTTGGATTATCGAAGGAGTTTTCAACGAAGCATAGGAGGCGGGTAAGGCCTTCATTTCAAATCGTATAGCTAACTTAATCATGAATAGAACTGCATTACTATTGCATACTGAAATTTTGATGTCCAAATTTCATTATATAAGATGACGAGAAGCTCGATATTCTGTTCAATAATGCTATCCAGCGATGCCATTACGCCTAGCTTTTCATCAAAAACCTTGGAATTGTAGGGTATAGTCCCGAAGTTGTCCCTCAAAACAGTTGGCGGAGCCCACTAAACAGCCCTGGTTCGTAATGATTAGCGGATCGTTACCAAATTTTTTGCTTTTTCTTAATTGCAACTTTCTCTTCAATGTAACATTTCACAGAGTTACAACCACAGAGTCATTTAGAAAAAAACTTGAACATCGTCGTTATGCTGTTCTATTCCGTCGTTATGCTGTTCTATTCCGTCGTTATGCAATTCTATTCATGATCATGCTAACTATATGATTTGAAATAAAGGCTCTCACCCACTTCCCATGCTTCGTTGAAAACTTCTTCGATAATCTAAAAAACAAGAAAAAATAGGTTTCATATGAATCAAAAGTCACTATAATGAATTTGGATAGATTTCAGTATTCTTGGATTTTTACAAACAATTTAGTGTGACAAAGTGTGGCATGTGACAAACTTTCTGACGTAAAACTCGGGCTGTTGGGAAAAGAAACGAGAATAAAGCAAGAAAAGTGTAGATGGTTGAAAATATTAGTTAAGGGAGTTTTACAGTTTATAGTATATAGTATTGCTTACTGTCTTTTTGGTGGTATGCCGGGTGGTTTTTCAGCACAGCAATGCTGATTTTCCGTGGATGGTCGGTCAATGCTGAATGGGTAATCTCACATATACATTAATATATACATATATATATATATATGTATATATATATATCATATATATTAGTGTCTATAGGATGCGAGAAAAGTTCCATGAATTTTATATGTTGTAAAATTCAGCATTATGAAACGTCTTCTTACTGATTCTGATAATTTCATTAAACTTTGTTCAATTCTGGCTCAAACTGTGCGTTATTTGTTTGTCTATTTCCAACTGCGCTTAAGTTATGGATCGCAAAATTGAACGTATCACAGTACTTGAGTTGCAGAAGATCGGAGTGAAAACGGCCGATATTGTTAAATCAACTGGTTTCAATCCAAAATGTGTTTACAGTGCTGTGAAATGTTTAAAGAGATCAGAAGAATTGAGGACTTTTCAAAAATTTGTCCAAGCACTTCGTCGATTCCGAAAAACATTCAGAAGATCCGTAGCCAGATTCATCGAAATTCGGAGCGTTCGTTGTGCGAAATGACAAAGAAGCTCTGATAAACGAGTTGAGTCTCCGAAAAATTATGAAAAATAATAAGCTGAAACACTACAAGATTGCTCGAGTTTACGTTCTGGACACAAAGGTGAAGAGAAACGGCTTCCAAAGGCTCGCCAAATGATTCGTTTGGTAGCTGATGTTCGTTTGTCGAAGGTGCTTTTACGGTTGAGAAGATATTCAACCGAACCACTCTATAATCGTAACAATCGACATAATCTCAAAAAGGTTCATCAGAAGTCCACAATAGCAAGACCACTAGCCGCAGTTGTTCTCCGGCCTTTGTAATGGTCTGGGTCGGCATACGCGGCACCGAAAAAATGTCGTCGGTTTTCATCAACGCTGCCATTTATCAGCAGCAAGTTTTACGGAGCGTACTCAAGCCTTAGAGTAGCCAACACTTTGGTGACGACGGATTTACACTTCAGCACAACTGGGCTCCTGCACATTTGGCCGCTAAACGATTTCCATCTGCCGAGAGCTGCTCCCAGGCTTTTGGAGCAAGGGCATTTTGCTGTCAAATTTACCGGATCTCAACTCAATGGATTACTCCGTGTGGACCCTACTGGAGGAAGAAATCTCGGCTACTCTCTGCATTAGCGCAGACTTGCTTAAAACGACTTTGACACGCGCTTAGCACAAAATGGCGTTGGAAACGTGTGCGGGCATCGTTGGAAATTTTCGCAAGCGACTTCTCAAATGTACAGAGGCCAAAGGAGGCAATTTTGAGAAATTTTTGTGAGCTCTCTTGTTTGTTGTTATAGTTATTGGCCCAATGAACGTAAATATGTCTTCAACTGAATGATTTTCATTGTTTATGCAGTTTTTATACTGTTAAAATATCTGAAAAATTGAGAGATTTTTCTTGCACTATATATATATATATATATATATATATATATATATATATATATATATACAAACGCATATATAGATATATATCATAATATTATTAGATATCACTATCTACCATGTATGTATCAGAGAAAAATTTGACTAGATGAACCATGCAAACTTCGAATGGAAAAAATTTACCTTCTCTTTTTACTTTCTGCGCCTTTGAAATCGCCTTCAAGTTGACGTTTCCCCTCCTCATCCTCTCTTCTTTTTCTAATTTTCTCCTTGTATTCTTGAAGTTCCCATTTTTTTTATATTATATACAGCGTGGGGGCATTATTTGAGGCCCTAATAGCAATTTTGATTTTGGTTCATGTTGAATACACTTTAACTTAGTAACTTTCACTATTTGATCCTCATAACTACTTTCGCATTCACCCGCTATACCTTTCCACAATATAAAATCACATTCCTCTTCATAGATTTGTACGTATAAATGTGACTCATATATTGATATCGCCGATGTTTACATTGAGTGAATGAGAAACAATGGAATACTATTTATCGAACAAGTATTTCTCACATTCACTTTTTCATATACCGCCAAACATTATCAGGTATAACTTATTGCTATAACGGAACTCTGTTCGAAATGGCGAGTGACTGTGATGCTCGCTGCAGCGCGCATGAGATCGAACCTCAACCCTCCCCCTCCCCCCTCCTTCCTCTGCCCCTCAACACTCTCCGATAGACAACAACGAACGCGCTATGGAGCGCCACAAACAGCAAGCTATCCTCAAGATTGCGAGGAGACGCGCTAAACCAGTGTTTTATGAAGTTCAAGAAGGCGGCGAAACGAATTGATGTTAGAAGCACTGGCATCCGCACAGTAAAAAAAAGTCACACACACACTGTAAAGACGCGTTACACGAAGCATAGAAGTTAAGTATATTGGATCTCAGCTAGCCACCTCCAGATTCTTTTCGCTAAGATTTTGAGGAAATGAAGTACCTCATCTTAGATTGTGTTGTTTATTTATGAAGTTTTGTTTCAGGTAAGGCATTCTCGAAAATTCCTTCCGATTGGGTGACTCGATCAACAGCGGGATTATGGTCATACAGGCGATATATGCTCATTCACGCAAACACATTGTTTACGAGTGGAAATGTATCGTTACAAATTACTAATTTCGTCACTGATTTAATATTGATTATACTGAGCCTACAAAACGATGTTCTCACATTTGTGCGATATCATCTTGCGTTTTCTCCAAGACGCCTCCAAATCCGTCGAGCGTAGCATCAGTTCTTTGTGTCTGAATTAATCTTATGTCGATCACACGATTTTTACTTATAGGCATTTGTGGATTGTTTTCTCGTTACCTCAACATCAACCTGATGAGGAATTACTACAAGCCTCCTCCAATTTCACTAGCTGATGATCTAATGCTTCTGGATTTCATTAGCTCCTGTACCTGTCACATACCGTTTTTCTGTATTGAAGTTAGATGGGAACTAAACTTTTTAACGCGATAGTTGCTAACGACTCCAAGAGTTTCTTCCGAGAATAGGAAAAATCATATCCACCTCTTTATTGGGGTTTGGTTGTCTGAAGAACGCTCGAGAAAAGGGCGATGTTGGAATTGCCTCTAGATTTTGATGTTCATGCCTATTAGGCTTTGGAGCGTAGTTAGTCTTAGAGTTCTTGCAAATTGTATACGGTACTACATAGGGTTTCCTTAAAAATGGGTTTTGCTGGTAAAAAACTTGAGTACACTTCATAGAATTAGCGCATTAACGGGAAAAGCCATGCCTTTCAACACGGTGATCGTTGATTGATTTGGTAAATCATTGGCGTTAGGTTGACTCTCAACAACGCCCTATGGAATGCCACAGCTAGGCTATCTTCGAGATTGCAAGAAGACTCGCTCAATCAGTAATCTTCGCCGTTCAAGAAGAAAGCTAAAAATATTGAATTCTCACAGCACTGGGATCCCCGCAGTGAAAATAAGCACTGTAACGATGGATCAAGTAAAGTGCTAAAGTGTAAAGGTGACTCATAGGGCTTTCGCTGGCGGTGTTGTGGTGCTTTGTTCAAACTGATCTATGCGATTTGTTCAAAAGATTTTTCAAACAGCATTTGAAATATAACAAAACCACTAACAGAATCGTCCTTGGAAAGTAAGAAAACAGCTTTTTCGATAAGTGTCTAAACGAGATTTTCTGCATGTAATGAGGTTTATGAATGTTCATAAAAATGACTAGATAAAATAGGTAAATTATTACACTGGATAATATTGGCTAGTCATCATTGGTTAAAACTTAGTATAGTTTTTATAATATTTGCTATAGCATATGTTACTAATTAACTATTTTATCTAGTAATTAACTAGTTAGCTCAATATATTATTATATTGCAATTATGTTATATAATGTAATAATATCTATAATAATATTAATAATACATATAACGTATGAAATAATACTAATAATATATATGATAATATCTAATGATATGTATAATGCTTTTAACACTCTATTTGATCCGTCATCATAATGTTTTTTCCACTGTGCAATTCCCAGTACTTCTAGTATTTACATCGTTTTTTCGTCATCTTCTTGAACGGAGTAGAATGCTGATGAGCGAGTCTGCTTGCAATCTCAAGGATAGCTTGGCTGTGGTGTTCCATAAGGCGTTGTTGTTCAATTCCGGAGACAGTTGGGGAGTGAAGCTCGTCTCCACGCGCGCCGCAATGAGCATCACAACCACTCGGCCACGGCGCAGCCAATATATATAATAATATTAGTATTATAGCACTGCATAATACATGCAATACTATTACTTGATATAACAATTTACTACAGTGACTAAACAGTTAATATAGTAATTAATAATTATAATAAATGATATAGTTTTCAATAATAATAATTGATGTATGCCATTTGAAGGTGTCCACCTATTCTGAGACATCCAAGTTAGAATTTTCTCGATGCCGCGTAAATATTTTCTCACACACTGTCTCAATGTTTCAGTGTTGATATACAGACTAGTCAGACCTGCTTTTGCATCAACATTAAGCTTCTCCCAACTAAAACGACTTTGATCTTCCATTTTATCGAAGTTTCACACTCAAACTTTGTAAAATTATTTCTCTGCCACGATGTCTCAATGAGCAGCTCAGAAAAGAAATTCTTTTTCTTTTTTTTTATCTTCTTTCAAACCGCTGACCAGTGGATTTCTGGGTTGAATGATAAATATGCTAAAATGTGCCAGAATCGTAATTTCCAGTCTGCTCGACTAGTCTATTATCACGATTTTAGAGGAAACTTTTTACATTTGCGGCTGCCAATACAGAAACAGCCATTCAGAGCCTGACATATGCGGTAAAATGTACCTTTCCGATATGGACACAGCTATTTCAAGTTTTCAAGTGCTGAAAATGTCTACAAAGTAGGTGATTTCCTCTTGTTCGGTGTTGAAAGTCTGTTCTCTGCTCTACGTTCAGAGACCGACTTCGAAAGCTGCGAGTTTGGTCACGAGCTTTTGTAGATACCTAGTCACCACTCCTCCAAGAGAGGTACGTTATCGTAATATTTATACAGAGTTCATGTTTTCAGAAAAGAATGAAATCTATTGTGGATAATTGCTATAGAATAAAATAGTCTGAGGGTTGTTAAAATCTTCATAGAACGTTGTCTGAAGTATTTTCATTCGGAAATTCAGCAGAAAGTGTTTAGGTGGATACAGTGGAAATAAAGTACGATGTAATGCACTATGCATGGTTTTACTGAACGAAGGTCTTCGAGAATTATTTATAAATGGCGGAAAAAAACGTGGTCTTATTGATACTCACTCGATGAATGAGAGAGAAAGCGCCTATAGCGAGAAGTGATCAACTTAGCACAATTTATGACCATAGTTTTAACTATCACTGGTTAGATCCTCATCAAACGAATTAAGGATGTGCAGACTTTCACAATCACCAACCTCTCCTGATATAGTGGAGTAGAGAACTAATGTAATGTTTTTGCACTGGCTTTTCGCTATGCAGACGGGTCCTGCAAGCAATATCAATTATAGATCGAGGCCATTCGTAAAATCAGCGCCTGCCCTCGTTACGGATTGCTACGGACGCTTTTCACGGAAATCACTAAAAAATGTGTAAATGGTTTCGAACGGCAAATATATGGCCCTGTTTGACGCTAATTGCTCCACTGACAAGGTTAGCAACATGAGTGAATGTCTTTCAGAATTTACACGATGCTTCTGAAACTTATGCCCACTTGATAGTATTAGTTTTGAAAGAAAATGAATAGTGATAACATTTTACACTGAGTGAAAATTACATTCGGTAATGTTGGTGATCACTCGATACGATATTATTATTCCTCTCCCTGTCACTCTATCGCACAATTTGCATACTCTAAAACGATGACTCGATAGAGATTGGTGCCGACAAAAGCTCAGAGTATCCGCTGGATTTTCTGAATAGTTTTACATGATCCCTTTTTGATTGGAAACTCCGGCACTGTAACTGCTATATTTGCGAAATCGGAAAGCTCATTTCGAGAGACTTCCTACTTTTAGCTTAACATCAATTACTATGAGACCACAAAGAAATCGCGAGACCAACAGCAGCGATTCGGTTACGCTTTTGAAAAACATTAAGTTGATATTAGATCGACTTCGAAAGTTGAGAGTTTACTCTTGACCTCCTTGGTTATTACTCCCCCGAGAACGGTATGTTACCGCAATATTTATACGGAGTAGAAGATCATTTTTCTAGAGAGGAATGTAGTCTATCTTCAGTAATTGTTGCAAAAAAATTTGTCTGAGAGCTTCTCAAGTTATTTTGTTGCACAAAGTACTTAAGACCTGCTCGTGTATCAACATCATGCTTGTGCCAACTCGAATGACTTTGATCTTCCATTTTTACGAAGTTTCGCGTATCTCAATGAGCAGATCGGAAAAGAATTTCTTTTTCTTGTTCTAATTCTTCTTCTCAAACCGCAAAGCACTGCACTTCTGGTGTGAATGATAAATATACATGTGTCAAAATCGTCATTTTTAGTCCGCCTGGCTAGTACTTTATCACAATTTTCGAGAACACTTTCTACATGTGCTGCTGTCAAAACAGAGACAGCCATAGAGATGTCCGAGATATCTAGAAAAAAGTATCTTTCTGATATGAACACAGCTATTTTGAGTTTTCAAGTGCTGAAAATGTCTACAAAGTGAGTGAATTCGTCCTCTACAGTGTCGAAGATCTGTTCTCTGCTCTAATTTCAAGGACTGACTTCGGAAGTTGAAGTTTGCTCTCGAGCTCTTGTGGAAATCTGGTCACCACTCTTCCGAGAACGGTACGTTATTATCACGCAAAGCAAAAGGTCATTTTTTTAAGAGGAATGGAATGTATCCTCGGTGACTGTTATAGAATAAATTGTCTGAGGGTCTTTCAAGTCTTCATAGAACGCTGTCTAAATATTTTTTTACGCATCGTCAATCGAATATCACTCATAGTTTTTTTTTTAACCTCATCAAAACGATAGTGGTGTACCTGCATGTCGAATTAATCTACTCAATGTACTCATCTTTCAATTCCAATAGGGAGAGCATTTTACATTAGGGAATGTGGTATATCCATTCGAGAATTCAGCAAAGAGTGTATCTATTTGGGGTAATAATACACTTAATCCAACTTTTCCGTCGCGCATTTGTTAGCGTAAAGAGGTCTATCGTGCTGCTCATGAAACGACAAGATTTCTGATACGTATCTCAAAGTAAGGATAACTGCTGAGGTGGGAAAAGGGCACGGAGTTGAGTGTTCTTTCTTCTCCACTACACCCTCGATGTTCTTCAACGGTCTTCAAGCCGTTCGCTTCCTCCTGCATTACAGCTTTGGAGCTAAGTAGCTTATCATATTGAACTTCTGACCTGGATAGGCATCCAGTGAAAATCGTTTTCATATGAACATTTATTGTGAGATTTGGCCGAAGGCGAATCCTTCCACAAACATTGTCGAAGTCGATCAACATTCGTTCACCTTGCCTGTTGTTTGATGTTATGAGAACGATTTCATCAGCAAAACGAAGATTATATATATATATATATATATATATATATATATATATATACATATATATATATATATAATCTGCAAGAATTTTCGAGGATCACTCTGATAGCACTAAATTCTAAAAATGAATTAAATGAATAAAAATAAATCAAATAAAAAGTAGGATTATACGGGGTCCAGGAAAAGTTCTCTTAATTTTGTGTTTTATTGGCTTACTATTGATATAATATTTTTTTAGATGATTCTGATAATTTTTTGGTTTGTTTAATATTGGTCTTGAATCTGTTTTATTCATTTGCCTAATTATCAGTTGTGCTTAAGTAATGGATTGTGAGAATCAACGCTTTGCAGTAGTTTAATTGCAAAGAAGCTCGACACGTTTCCGCCGTATTCGGCCCAAGCGCGAGTCAATGCCGATCCACTCTACAACAACCATAATCGATGTCGACTTTTCAACGAGGTTCAGCAGTAGTCCGCGGTAGCAAAAACCGTAGTCGCAGTCACTTCCGGCCAGTGTGGTTGTCCGGGCTGGCATTGGCGCCACCGGAAACACGCCGTTAGTCTTCATCAAAATATCAAAATAATCGCTACCTGTTCAGCAGCAAGCTTTACGGATAGTATTGAAGTCTTGTAGTACTCAACACTTCAACCGACAGATTTACGCTTCAGCAGGACAGGGCTTCTTTCCATTGGACATGGTCAACGATTTCCATCTGTCAAGAGCAAGTTCCAAGCTCTCGAAGCAAGGACATTTGACCTTCTAACTTACAGAATCTCAAGTCAGTGGATTACTCCTTGTGATCTAACTGGGAAAAAAAATTCTCGGTGCAGATAATGGCCATAAGAATTTAGCTGGATTAACCAATTTTGTTCCCTGGAATACAAAGGTCAGCTTAGCCAGAGCCTTCCTCAATTTTTCATCACACCAGGCATTCACCGTTCCATTTAGAACCGAATTAGGTCTGCCACCTTGCGACTAGCCTGTAGCAAGTCGGTGATGATTCCTGGTGATTATAATTGACTCTGATTAGTTGTACCGGAACGTAGGACAGAATCTTTGGATATGGATTTATTCAATGAAGTGTAATAACAAAGATGCACAAGATAGCGGTTTAGAGACGTTGGAAGGACTCTTGATAAGGGCGTGGATAGAACTCTTGACAGTACTGTAAGGAGCTCGACTACGGGGTTTTTAGGCAGGGCTTATATACGGACATGAAGGCTAGGAATTTTGTCAGCTAGAATGCTATTTCTCTACAACATTCAGATTCCCAAGCCATGAGCTGTACAGATAAGTGTTGCCGTAAAAATAATCGTTGAACATATAATCTACTAAAACACTACTTTGTTATAATCAATCTGTTTCCCATGAGATTAAGACCGCGATTTGGTGGGAATGAGAACGCCTTACTAAGATTAGTCAGCTTAGGTATGTCATATTCTATACAACTACAGAAATGTACAATTGCAGAAATATAATAATCTGTACAATTACAGAAACCTGGTATGCAAAATAAAATGGACAAATAAATAATTATATTTCTTCTGCAGTTTAGTATTTCTTCGAACATATCAATACAGAAAATTTACTGAGAATGCCTGTCGATGACCTGCTGTCTAGTGCCTTTTTGAGCCCGTGTATAGGTCATTTTAGGACCTTTCCCCATATATAAAGTTGGACATTCCGGCTAATTTTCTGGTGCACAAGTGATTGCACTATAGAAAACGTGGAAGTGAAGGATTCCAAATAGATTACATTCCTAAACCTTTAGGACTTGATCATATCAACACCAAACGGTTTATTGATCAAGTGGTACGACAGATTCGGTAAGAAGAAATATTAGAACATCGCCATGTCCTACTCAAATTGGATAGAAGTCGTTAATTTACATTTTCATTGCCCCTTTAATAGTGGAAAGGCATATGACTTGTTACTTGGTATTACATGACTCGACATCACATCACATTGTTCAATCTAGTATTTCATTCATTATATTTATTGCCTCGATGTCCATCATACACGAAGGACGCAAAACTTGAAGTGTGCTATATTGGATTTGAGAGGTTTGATAAGCAGCGCAGCGCCAAATCAGCGGATGAGTAGGTTGAGTCTGCCTCATACTGCCCTGAATTATTAGCACTGTACTACTCAGTCAGCTCCCCGCTACGGTGCTGTATATGCATGCAATCATTCGACTGGGATACCAAAGGTACACGTACTATTGGACGATTTCATTCCAATAGCCGTCTTGGAAGCGACACTACCCCCTTTTCCAATAATTTTACAAAAGTAAAGAAAATGCTTACTGAGCTTAACGACGCCGGAAAAAGTGAACTAAAGAACAATCGGAGGAAATTACGATCCATGAATATGACCTGGTATGGAGGAGGTCATCCTGTATGGGACACCAGCTAAACTGACCACATCCTACGTACAATCGAGCCCTTTAACGAAAGTAAAAATTGGGAAGAAGAGCTGGGTAAATATATCGAATAGCATGGGTGTGGCCCTACGCTCTTAAAGCGATCAAGTTACTGATCCCAAACTACGCTCTCGCTGATTTGACGCAACACTTCAAGCTGGCCTGTGCCGTGTAGCAGTAAAATATACTGATATTTCAGATACCATAGACGTTACATCAATTACACTGGGCACTCAAGCAAAGTCTTTTGTAGATAAAGGGCACAATCAACGCAAAGTTAGTTTTGGCAGTTATGACTTCCGAAGACCACGCTGTCGAAGACCAAGCAAGATAGATTTTGAAAATGAAAAGAATAATGACAAGCGAGCCATATAATGAGAAAAAAATGACAGGTCGATGAAGAAAACGATAGAGTGCATCTCAAAAGGACTTAAGCGATCTCAAAAAGCCAACAAGATGATCCGATGCGCTCGTTAAGTGCGTGAACCAGCTATTCTAACAGCTAAAATAATTCAATCATCGACTTTTTATCAGCCTCTTCATTAAGAACAAGTTTACTCAAACGTTACGAACAGCGCTTGTTGAGTGGATGCAGAGTTGCTTTAATATTTTGATACAAACAACTTTAGCGCTATCTTTGCGCTAGCTCAACAAGGAGTGTTTGCCAGCGACGAAAAATCCTCAAATTCTTCATATCAGCCACAATGTTTACTTTCAATTGCGCTAACTGGGTTCAATTTATCGGATCAATACTTCATACTTATGTTGTATTTATGAGCTAAACCAATTCCGCCTCCTTTGACCCTTTCAGGTCGGTGTGCTGCAATCTGCTACACGCCACGCGTCGCCGTGTGTCGCTTACCTAATGAAAATTGAGGCGTGGCTTTTCCCCGCAATTCTGTATTAGTCGTATACGTCGAGATGCAAAAAAGAGAAATTCGCAGGGAAATCAAGGTTCTGAGAGAAAATTCTAACGAGAATGGTGTAATATCACAAAAAAAGACTTTCACAAAGGTTTCATCGAAGAAAAGAAAACGCCCACTTGCCCTAAACTTCCTTACGTTTTCACAAGAAAACTAGATCGCTGTGAAAGAAACGTATCACCACTGCAGTATAGCATTTGCTTCTCTTTTCACTCTACATTTTTTACTCACTCAAGAGCTTATGAAATGTAAATTTTCATAGTAGGCGTGCCTTCTAAAAAGACCTCCAAGGTCGTTCTATCAAAGGAAAGAAAATTACGTTTCGGTTTCGAAATGATTTTTGTCAAGTTCATAGGGGATTTTCCGTTTTATATTAGAAAGTCAATTGTCGAACTTCGCTCTTACAGAAAGGCTGATTGATATAGAGACTTCTATAATCTTATTTTGATATAAGGTACGCCCACTTGTCCGAAAAAATCTCCACTTTTCATTACGAATCTTTTGGATTGCAGTCGCATTCTGATGGATGGACTGGTGTTTCTTTGCCAATTCTTTCTGATTAGGGAGAAAATGAAAAGTCGATCTCATTCGATGGAGAAGAACTTTTCTGAGGAGTTTTAGTAGTCATTCGAAAGCTGAGACTTGAGGCCACACCCTCATGTCGCCGGTTTGAACAGCCCTTTTTGACGCTGTAACATTCAAAATAAAATTGTGTTTCATAAAATCACGTGTTTTTTCTTTTATCTCGCTTACATTTTGCTGGGCAAAACTCCTTCCTCAGATTGCTAGTACTCAAACTATGACACAAGCTTCGAAGCATTCAAAAATGTGTTTGCCTTCTAAAAGAGTTTTTTGATCTTTCTGGTCTTTTGATTTGTGCTTTAAAACCGCCGGATAGAGCTCTTTCTTGGAACTATTAGTAACCTTTATTTCTAGTGTTTCATTGAGACTAGGCTCAAATTTCAATAGATCTCTTCATTACTATATGAGCCAACATGTCATTTGTCTGGTAATGGGCCCTTGTACAGTACTATTAGTAACCATCTGATAGCTTAATGTTTTCTGATTTTAGTGATGCGCTTATTTTCTGGAAATACGGTCTAGCAGGAAAAATAAGATCGAGTTTCACATTTTTGGTAACGTTACTTACACGGTATTCGACAAAGCGATGGCCTTGGCCGAGGGCGTGGAAGAGGCGGAGAGAAGCGGTACTACCGAAATTTTGTTATTTAGTTGGGAATTTTTCCTCCAACTCAAAAGAAACTCTAGATAAAACGATTGCCTAAGATACTACGAAAAGTTCTTTACATACTGATATGCTTTTAAGCTGCCAGCGAATTATACACGCAATAAAAATGAAGGCGAGTGTAAAACATAAAACGCGTAATAAAAATGAAGGCGAGTTTGGGACATAATTTTTGATTTAGATGCCACAACCTTATAAAAAGGTGTTTTTGAAAAAGCGGCGACGTGGGCAGTAGCCTTAAATCTCAGCTTTGAGTGGTTACTACTATGAAGAGTTCTCGAAATAACTCGAGTGCTTGAAAAATAGAGATCTCTGTGTTTGGCTTAGTTTTTAGAAAGGGCTTAGTGTGCTATAATAACTAAACAAAGGACTAGGTTCTGTTATTGGAAAAGACAGCCCGTTGTTTGAATTTCACCGCGGACTTGCGGTAACTATTAGAAAGACTCCGATCTTGGAAAAACCTTGTTGCTACGAAAAAATAGATTATTTAGTAGAGGAACGTATATTTTGCATAAAGAATACCCATATCTATCAGAAATTCTGTAATAAATTTGGAAGATACACCTTTGGGAAAACGACGAACCTCCAACGCTTAATTTGCAATTCTGTCGCCTATTTATACGAATGTTACTCGAAATCGCATTTTCTACAATGTGCAACTTGTAGAAGGAACTTATATGGAGAGAGTCTCACTATGCAGCTCGAATAAGCTTCGATAGAGTTCGCATTCGTTAATTCGAGGGCAAGTTCTTTGTGAAAGATGCAAGATGACCCCGACACATTATTTCTTTTGCTAAAGAAGATTATTCAACACTCAGCAACTTATACAGTCAGCATTGGGCGACTGTTTAGCCTTGTTCTGTAGAAAATGTTCTTCTTACAATTAAAATTATACTGTCTGCATTCAGTAGACCACTAATACACTCGATAGTTTGTATCATGAAAATTTTAGTATGGAACCTAGTTTTTAGAAGTCCTACTTAATATGCATTCGATTGGTTTCTTGCACTTAAGTTCCAAAATTTCTGCAACATCTGTCCACCACTCATCAAAGAGTGCAGTACGATTCTGGGGCTCAGTACCCTCTTTATTCACTCACTGACTATCACTCCCACAGTATTCTTCTAATAAAACCAGAATGAAAACAATACAGTACAATATTGGCTTAAGCTTCGGAGGTTTCCTCTCGTTCAGAGCTTAATAAAGTAAAACTAACTCGTGATCGCCGCGGTCGACCACTTCCGAGGGCCAACCTTATCATTCAGTGAATGCCGAGTGATCGAATAGTGGCAGTATGTATTACATCTTTGAAGAAAGTGTGAAAAAGATTTTACATTTTTCTGATGTCCAAGACCTTTCACTCAGAATTTTTATTCAATCATAATTTTTTTATAACTTCTGAAAAAAACAACTTTACAATCGAGTCTTTTCACATTTCAACTTATATTGCTTTTCATCGCTTAGGTAACTATCGCCAGAGCCAACATCTGCAACAAGTGCATCATTTTCCACACTGTTACCAACTTTAACACTGTCCTTCTCATCGCCATTGCATGGTAGGAAGCGATCGAACAGGATTTGCTAATAAAAGGAGGATCGAAAGCAGTTGGGCGGACCAGGAGGTCTCTAATGTACCGAAGAGCTACCACAGTTACTTGCGTGGGACACACTGAAGTTTTTTTGTAGTGCCGGGAGCTGAACGGAGTGCAGGAAATCGTCTCGAAAATATTCAACAAGAAGGAAACATAGAACACACAAAAATCAGTGTGTATGTCCGATTGGTAGAAGTTGTGCCGACGAATATTCTTAATAATGTAGATTGATAATAAAAAGTTGATACTCGTAAAACAGTTGAGCAAGGTTAGCTCTACGATTTATCAGGTTCCAGCTCTTGATGTGACTATTATTTCAAAAATTGGTGAAAGTGATCTATGGAGGGGCACTGCATCAGTGTGCGACACCAGTTTTGAGAAATTCATTGTTTTGTAATTTTCCATCACTGTAGCGATATCAGGGTACTGCATGGAAAGAGAGTATAACAAAACTGAAAATCTGTTTCGTAACATTTGATACCAGAAGTAAAAAAATAATGATAAATTGACTCGTTGATTATTTATTCATTTGCTGGAGTGCATGAAGGTGAATTTTTCTTATACAGAAATTAAATGATCAGTTGATTGAATATGGACAAATATATATAAGACAGCATGATGATGTTCAATAACAGTTGCAGAAACGTCGTTTTCGCAAAAATTTGGTTTTTTCCGTTCAAAAGTACGATGTTCTCGGGTGCGTTGATGTTATCTCTACTACTCATAGTTGCACTGAGGTATCTTCTATATTATGCCATTTACTGGTCACAAAACCCCTTTTAGTGTCAACAAAAATTTGATTACCATTAGAAAACTATTCTATAGAGGTGCCGATCCCTGAAGTACACTAGTAATGGAAAAAGTTGAGAACTCGCGACGAAAAGGTGTTATATGTCATGGCGGCATCACTGTTAACAAACAACTCATTATTTTGCAATTATTTCAGCATCGTTTTAACTATGAATAGAATTTTTAATATCTCCTCATTCATATCCCGTCTCTGTACTAATGACGAAATCCCCTTTAGTGGCGAAGAAAGTCTAAACTCAATACGAAACTACAACGGCGTTACGATAATGTGTTCCATCTACAAGGTCGATCGCGCCGACTACCGCACGAGCGACCAGTGCAACGCCGCTTATTATTAACGGTCAGCGCGAAAGGGTAAATGAGGATACTCGATTAGAGCGCGAGATCTAAATGAACCCGATTAAGCGTATATTTTTCTTGAACCAGAATTAAGGTGGGCTCGTTGGGCTACTTGATATTAGAGCTCTGATGTTGAGTCCTCAAAAAAAAAAGAAATAAAAGATATCTTAGATCGGGAAAAGGAGCCAATTAATTGGCGCTTTCAGAGAGTGGTTAATTGGCGCATGAATCTATGGTGACCGTATGAGGTGGAATTGGTTGAACGATGTTTGTATACAAATTTTACCATGACTAATGTTTCTGCCCCTCACCGATCATCTCGTCTAATAAAGCCAACTACAATCACATGAAATGTAGACGATATAAAACCAATTGTTAGAGCATTGAACTTATTCCTAATAAACCAATAACACCGGCATACAATTGCTGAACGCCTCTCCTGTATAAAAGAGCACAGCTGGTTGTACCTATCCTTGAGGTTGGGTCACTTGCGTATTGCTTTAGTCCATTAAATTGGACTTGAAGCCGCGATTACGAAGAACACCTTCGTGACTATGGACACTTGACCAGAATGATCACGGCTCCGAAGCAGGCGAAAGGACCGAAATGCTATCCACAGCCAAGTTTACCGATCCTTTATGCAATGAAAGTCAATTTCCAGAATCCTTATGCCTCACTATTCTATAGAAATATGTGCCAAAACCTCAATTTTCTTACTGAAGGCCCTCGACTACACGCTGCGAAACGAACGCTACAGACAGACGAACTCCGCTAGAAAACAGCTTGATACACCACTTCGCGCGACCCTCATCACCAATTTATCTCTTCTTCAGGTCGCTCGACTACATCCAAGATCAAACGAACATCGAATAACCTACTCGTCGTTCCTCGAATTTGAGTGTTTGTGTTCGAACCAAATGGTAGCATCTCAGCGGCTTTCCAAATGCCATTCTAACCACACTGACAGAATAATACGACGAGTAGACATATTAATAAGAGAAGCTGAAAAATGCCGGAAAGAACAAGAACACGGCAACAAGTACTGGGTCAGACGTGAATTAATCAGAGAATAATATTCGTTTATTCTGTACCTCGAAACAGGAACATTTACACAATGTTCAATTGAATCTACACATGAACTGAAGGACTTGAAGAAAAAAAAAATATTACAACTGCTGCAGTTTTGAACATTAGGGTAATAAGACCTACAATAACGGATGGAATACATCTTCCAATATATTTATATGTCGACTCAATCGGTATTTCTTCTTCAACGGAGCAGTAATGAAATTGAATAAAGTAGAGAAAACCGCTATGAATAAATGACATGAAAAAAGTAAAGCTAAATGTGTTCGGATCAGTTTGGCGAAATTGGATGTTAAAACGACGCCTCATATAATCACAAAAGAGACAGACACAACAAAAAAGCATTAGATTTACATATACGATGACCAGGAACAATAAAGTACATTAGAGTAGTATTTCAATAGAAACGACACTTCAAAAGACTGTCTGCAACATTTACGCATATAGAACTCTAGAATATCAGGATGACATAGTCCACGTGCACACTACGATACACACAACAATAAGTCTCAGAAAACGTGGAAGGCCAAACTAATTGATCTTTACCACAGTGTTCTAACCTCAAACCTTATGCATAATCTCGCCAAGCAGGTACTGAATGATGAAGTTCGCTAAATGTCGTAGTTGGCATCATGCAAGTTCTGGCAATAATGACTAGAGGAGTGAAGAATCTAAGCAACAGTTTCTCGAACCACAAATGGGTGATCCGAAACTGAACTTAGGTCATTAGTTTGACGTAGGAGTTGTAGTTAGACACATCACGCTTCAGAATCTCACGAACAGGTCCCATAACACGCTCGAAACGTGCACGATCTAGCTTGATGCATTTCAGATGGGTCTTAGCAACTACGGTAGCAGCACGAGGACGATCAAGTAGAAGGGCAATCTCACCTGAATTTGCAACAATAAATACGTACGCATAACTGAAGTATATATTTCTACAAGACGTCGGCTAACAGATAACATAGTGTGAAGAACAAACCGAAGTAATCCGAGGAGGTAAGGTGACCGACAATGTCGAAGGGAGCATCGTCGCTCCGTTTCTGCAGGACGTCGGCTTCTCCTTCAAGTATTATGAAGAACTCATCGCCAGGTTGACCCTGAACCAGGTTAATAGTGTAAATATAATGTATCACCTCTACGACAGCATAGTGGAACGCTAAGATCACCTGCTCGACAACATGTGTTCCTGGCTCGAAATCGCACCGCTCCAAAGCATCGGCGACATTCGCTCGTTCCCATTTGTCGAGATCAGCTATGATTAAGAACATTAACTTTTTGGGAATGACAACTGATCAATCGCGTTATGCGATTCGCAAACGGCGCATGATTTTATTTGATTAGGGGATTTTTTCTCCTCTGTCTAGAAAACTCTCCAAGTTATTTGGTGTTACACTGATACTCTATGATTTTATCTACATACTCATATGCTTTGGTACATATACTCATATGTGCGAAAAAAAATTTCGACGGTGAAACATGGCGTACTTTTCGCTCTTACAATGCTATATAAAAATCTTATTTAAAACTTAACATTGTTTTGAAAATGTCGAGATTTGTGCTATAGAACTACCAGAAGCTCAGCGGAAAAACCATCCACAGATCTCAGGAGAGCAAACAAAGCAAACTGAGCTTGAAACATAGTAAGATTTTCGCGCCTACAACGTAATAAGAAAGGTTTCCAGAAACCAAGCACACTAAAGTCCTCGAGATTTAAGCTTTGAATAACTACTGAAAGTCTGTTCCAAATTCACGCCGACCTAAAAGGGTATTTACCTCTAGCTTGTAACGCATTGGGATAATTGTAAAGTAGATAACCAATAAACACAATGAACATAAACTCACCTAGAATTTGTACCTTCGAAAGGAATTCATCATACATCTTACGTTTTCGCATTACCGAACCCATCAAAATACGACGATACGATAAACGATCAATAGCCCACAGTTTGACATCCGTCTGAAAAGAAACTGGACATGAATCTCGTTTGATTATGACTAGAAAACTACCATTATAACATCAAAGGCAAACAATACCGCGCTTCAATCTTCAGAAAAAAACATGCAAATTAGAACACCTTTGCAATAACGGTGGCAGCTCTCGGTGTTCCGTAGATAAGCGCCAATTCTCCAAATGAACCCCCTTCGTTGATTGTGAGAACAAATTCGTTGTTAACGTATACGTCGACCACCTAAAAGGAGAAGAAATCTAACAATCTTATAGAAATTCTTGACAGATGAAACAGAAGGAAAGCAAAAAAAGAGAAGAAACCAAGTTGCAAAGAAAACATGGGGCTTTAATTCATCACCCTGACAAGTTCAAAAACCATAAAAGGGAAAAGCTATGAGCGCTGAGAGATCCCTGAAAGACGCGCCATGCATTCGTCTCCATTTAACATTGCTTGAAGTAACTGAATGCATATCTGGTCTATACAATGACTCACGGTGGTCTACCAATGTACCGAAGTTAGTGATGCTCTCCTCCCAGACTTTCTGGTACCAGATCACCGACTCCACAGAAAGGAAGGTTTCATGAGTCTTGAAAGCGCGGGATCGCATCACCGACGACTGATTGATCATGTGTGTCCGCAGAGCACGCAAGCGTGCTCTTCGGTGATCATACACCATGAACAAGAACAGTTATCATAAAGACATTGAATATACTCACCCCTTTGTCGATGACGTAAAAGTTGTCTCCCTCTTCTCCTTGTTCAATGATTGTTTCGCCGGACTTCTTCTCAACCGGGAACATTGCATCGAACATTGTTTTGGCTTCATCTTCCTAAAGTAAATATTGGTTAATGCATTTGTAAATCTAATATGAATAATATCAAACATATACTAACAGCTCATCTACACATACAAATGTGTAATACATGGCATGCTAATAGTTTTGCAGCTATTTTTCCACTTGATCACTTCACTTGATCCGTATCATAGTCTCTTTCTACTATGCAGGTCTCGATACTTCCGCCATTTAAGTCATCTCCTCACTTCCTTGAGGATCTTATCGTCTCACAAATGTTCCAGAATACTAGGTGAGCATATCTCCATGCAATCTCGAGGACAGCCAGGATGAGGCGTTTCGTAGGGCATTTGCTACTGATTGGGAGAATGTTGTGGGGTGGGGGATGAAATTCGCGTTGACCATCACTAACCACTTGGCAGCCGGTCCTCTAGATATTTGTATAGAAGTTCAATCGTAATAAAACACAGAATAAACGTTATGTAAACAAGAAAAAAAATGAAAATCGTAAACAGCACAAACCTCGAGGTGAGCGAACAACAAATTCTTGCTCATCGCTGCCTCCAATGATTTGCGGGTGGCATCATCTTTCGGTATTACGACCTGTAAATAAAATTTCATTTTATGACTGTAACTTCTGAAGATCTTGCACAATGCAATATATCATCGCATTGACTCTTTTCGAGACCATGGACCTACGGCCGCTCCAGCTCTAATTGGCAACTCTAGCGGTCTGCGCCACCTGCTCTGCATCCCTAATCCCAGCGTGCTGCGACTAACAATGTCACGCTGGGAGACAGAGATGCAGTCCACCGTCCCAAAAGGCTAAGGAGATATACCTTCCATGATATGCTTTCCGTATACACATTAATCTCTTATACTTTGCTGAACGGATAGTTTTTTTAATACCACAAGAACTATATACGCAATATGTAACGATTAAAAATTACACAAGACAAGAGGGAAGAATGAAGCATATTTAGCAAAAATATAAGTAAGACAATAATCGATGCTCATCATTCCTTGTAGAATGTGCCATGTAAGACTCCTTTCCTAGAATCGCTAAGGGTAACTGAAATGCACAACTGGCATTTAAAACGACTCGTGGTGGCCTATCGATATACCAGCTCAGTTTCACACATAAGACTAATACAATTTCCAGACCCCCAAGGGACTTGGAGCGCGGGACTGAACCATCGATCACGGCGTGTCACAGAGGCAGAGCACCCCTAACCAGTTTGCCATAAGTGTGCGCCACAAACAAATAAATAATTTTTTAAAAGATCGATAAAACAGTTGTTTATGACACCAACTATGCCTAATTTATGCTTCACTTCCTATGTGTATCCCTTGAAAGACGTAATTTTCGATGGAGGTCTTGACTAAATAGATAGTGGGTTTGCTGCTGAGTGTAATGAGCATATGTTAGACGACGCTGCTGAAAAGCTATGGATGCGGAATAGGTTCCCACTAGTGTTTGAATTAGTAGCCCGTTCTACCAGAATATTGAAAAAAAAAAATTTGAATGCCTTTGAGGAACAGAGTTGATAGGCAGGCGGCGTCGTGCCGTCACCTGTGCGGTAGTCATACAAGCGGCTCTGCATGTCGGTGCATGAGCGTCCGGTTGTCTGCCTGCTTTCCCACGAGACGCGAAGCCGTCATCACAGTAGCTGAGTGGTATTTGACGTCGCGCGAACGGTATCAAAAAACTGTCATGGTCCTCAAAGGTTAGAGAGAGATGACATCGAAGTAGTCGCTCGTCAGTTTATAGATGAAATCTCTAAGAGTACTGCAAAAAGCTTCCAGTCTTCTACTGCGAAATTCTCTCTTTCGTATCTTTCATACTTCTTTTGGGTTCAAGGAACAATCGATGTAATCGCGTGGTGAATCCTCTCAAACTAACAGATCATTCATCTGTGCTTTTCAAAGTATAATGGAAGGATTTGGCTATGAACTGAGCGTTCCTCCAGTTTATTGACCAATTCAACCCTTTGCCCTACTCTTACAGAGCCAATAGCACTCAATGCCCTAATTATACCCCCCAAAATAGTGATTGCCGTTGGCCAAAACGAACGCATGTTAGCAAATTTTTTGTGTAGTCAATAGCATATATGCCTTTTTCAGCCTAACTGCGCAGTGTCAACGAAGCAACGTCGACCAATCATACTCGTTTCTTACAAATATCGTAAGAGATCTACGCAAGAAGAGCTGTATTACTGTGATTCCTTAGCCCTGATTGCTTGTTTGGGCTGAACTTGACTCAAAATTTCTGATATCCGTGATATAACAGTTTTCACAAACATTTAGCAGAAGACTCACAATTAAGAGCTACTGGTCCATAAAGTAAATATCACAAGAGTGAGAAGAATAACGATAAATATGTCAGCCTTCAAACGGGGTCTTGGCAAAAAATACCTTTTTGTACTCGGTGTCGTCCTCTTTGATGGGTTCCGCTGATATACCCGTACGACGTCCACCAGTTCGTTTTGGTGGCTCAATCATTATATCATCATCATCCTGAGGATCTTGCTTCCGGCCAGCTTCCTGTAATTACGCAACTATTTTTTGACTGCAAGAATGTAACTTCTTAGGAAAAATTATGCTCTAGGCGAATAACAAAGTCTTTGGAAATTTGTTTTATCCATGATGTAAATATAATTTATTGGGTCATTTCATGAATTTTAACACTAAAGAAATAATCAACAAATTTATCGACCACGAGCAATTAAAATTGCAAAAATTTGATCTCATTCAACTGCGCAATTTCTTGTGAATAATTCGGTATACAACTTGCCCATACATGCTCTAAGAAGGAGCTGTCTTGGAAACAAATTCGCCTTCTACTTGTGCACGAATGGCGCGTAGAGCAAAAGAGTAGCGTAGCGGCACGCAAGATAATGGAGATTGGGGCGATGACAGGGCTGCAAAAAGGACGGCTAGAAAATGGTTCGCAAAGCTCAAAGCTTAAGGAGTCTCCCGAAATCATATCATCGCCCCAAGTTTTATTGAAACTTGCGCGCCGCTTCACTATCATTTTCCCCTAAGTGCCATTCGTGCATGAGTAGCAAGTGGATTCGTTCCCACGACAGCTTCATCTCAGAGTAAGCATAGCCACGTTGTGTACCAAAATGTTCGCAAGAAAATGCACAATTGAAAGACACCAAACACATTTAATTTCAATCCTGGTTAACAATTTAGTGTTTATTGCTATAGTGTACAAATATATGGGACGCCTGATACTACATCATAGAACCGTGGTAACAATCACCTCTACTGCTTCACCTCAGACCCCTTTGATGCTCTTTACTAGAACAGATGTTCAAGAAGCGAAACCAATAAATCAGTTAGTAAAACTATTATTGGATGGCGAGTTGATCCATTACTATCGTCACAGCCACAATAATCAAACAAAAGATTTCTCTCAAGCTGTCACGAATACCATCAGATAATCAACTTTATTATCGAAGGGAAGTACTAAGATGGAATTTCTTGGCGGAACAGATACTCTATGAATTTCTACGAAAAGAATGGCATATACTACGCCTGTTCAAATACATAGCTGATAGCAACTTTATACTTCGTAAGAAAACACTCTTATCGCTGAAAAATTACTGGTACGACAAGTAAAAAAGTAAAACTACTATAATGCTAAAAAGCTGAACAAATCCTCGCAGTTGATCAAACCTTGAAAGATGCGCCATTCATCTTCATTACGCATCGTTTGAGATGACTAGACGCACATCTGGCCTTTACAATGACTCGTAGGGGTCTATCGATGCATCAGGTCAGTGATCGATCTAAGCAATTCCGGTAGCAATTCAGCGACCCTGGTGGAATGGAAGGCTTGATAAACCTGGGGCGCGGGATTGAACCATCGACATCTATGGCGCGTGGCACCTCTAACCACTGCGCGCCATACGCGTCTTAAACTAAATAAAAGAAAGATGAGGCTCTCTGCACTGAACAATCCTTGCGGAATGCTCCATTCACCTTCATCTAACATCGTTTGAAATGACTGAATGCACATCTAAACTTTACAATAGACTCGTGATGGCCCGTCGATGTATCAAGTCAATGCTGTTATCCTACCAGACAAGTCAGGCAGCAATTCACCGACCCCAGATGGACAGAAGGTTTGGTGAGCCCTCTTAACGAGATCGAATCCCCGATCACATGCGTGGTCAACGGTACCTCTGACGACTGTACCACGCGCGCCTTGAGTTACTACAAGGGACTAAATATGTAATAGGGTGGATATAGTTAAGCTAGTAACCATTGTTCCAGCTAGAAACAATCGAACCGAAATTCAAGTGTTTAAGATTTGGAACGAACACCATCGATGGGTTCACATCAGTTGGTGCTCCTATGGGGGCGAACATACATGATGATTATGTTTTCTTCTACGCTCTCTAATGTTAGCCTATAAATTAAACAATACGCTTTCAAGGGAATACGTCATAGGAATATGTCATTTAATTACATAACTGCTAAGTCACATGACAGCCTAATAACCTAAAAAAAAACTGCTGACTTTGAATTCGTACTAATTCTCCGTGATGAAGGTGATACAGGTAACACGAAAACGCAACGAATTTTCCCACTAACCTTAGTTTTCCCACATCACTAGGCATAAACGTTCTAATGAAGTGACAAGGAGAATCAATGAGAGAGAAAGAGAAGGGTCTGATCACGAAATATACATGAAGGGTGGATATCAGAGTGAAAGAGTATCTTGGAACTCTCATTTAAAAGTCAATTTTCCTCTAAGCGCTGCACAACTAATCAAAACGCACCCTTTCATTGACAAGCTAACAAAACTAAATGGTTAACGACGAATAAGGCCTTTTTTCTCCTATTATCCTAGAGTCTGCCCATTGATAGAAGAATAAATCTCGAAATCCATATCGTCACTATAAAGAGTAAAAGAACAAAGCTCTCGGCTTGGATCAATTTTTGATGGATGCGTCATGAATTCAACTCCATACGTAGCATCGTTTGAGGGAACATCAGTATTCATATCTGGTCTTTACAATGACTTGCGATAGACTACCGATGTGTGAAGTCAGTGCTGCCAATCCCCGCAGACAAGGCTGGAACCAATTGACTGGTCGCGGAGAGCTAGAAGACTAGGTGAGTCTTGAGCGCAACGGAGTAGAACCATCGACTACGGGTTGAGCATCAACGAGTGTTTGTCATAGAGCACCTCTAACCACTGCGCACACAGGGGTTTAATTGTAATATCGCCAGTCAACTTTTTACAAAATCCGTATCTGAACTTTCAGTCGTAAAGAGGGAAAATCATAATAGAATGACGCTGCTGTGAGACGTACGGAGTTAACAAGTTTCTAACTATCATATCACACTACAACAAGTTCTTCGTAGTGCGCTAGTAACCATAACTATCCATAGAAGGTGAATGACCACCCAAATCGTCTTTATTCAGAAATTAGTTGTTCTCAAACACGCATTATGAGAGGCTTCGTACGTAGATAATGGCACTAAAAGTATGCAATTACAATAAAACGCAACTAAACAGTCGTAAACGCTCGGCTATATGGGAATATCTATTGGTAGTGATAGCTTCATCTTCATCATCATCATTTCACATTGCAGCGATATCGTGCAAAATTAACGACCATAAGCAGACAAAAACATACGAATGTGATAGCTAACGAAAAAAAAGCTTTTTAGCAAAACTCTTTCGTTCTTCTCCTTCAGAACAAATGTCACTTTAGCTCATGGAAAAGCTGGAAAACTATAAGCTGCAGCTATGATCGGTAGCACATGTTATATTTTTTTTGACATATATCCACTGATGTCCAGTGATATGCAAAACTATGAACTCGAGCGAAAAATGAACTCGGTTCACCCTTTCCGAAGGCAAAAAGAGTAGTGATAGCAGAACACGAGTTCAACTACTGCCCGGGGTTCAGAGTTTTGTATATCACTCAACTTTGTATATGTATATATATATATATATACATATATGCATATGTATATACGCACATGTATATATGCGAACCTATACACACGTATATACACGTGTATTCGCATGAATGTGCACACATGCATATGTGCGTATGTGTGCACGTATAGTGTACACATAAATCTATTGTGGGAACATCACACCCCTGCTAGAAAAGAAATTAAATAAGGATAACCTAATAATTATGTTTTTATGTAGTCGTCACGATGATGACCTTAATTTCGCTATTCTCCAGAGAACTAGATGTGTCGAAGAAATCAGAATATAATAGATTTGTAGAATATACGTTGTCCCACCGCCAGCATGGTTTACGCGATACTCTTAGAACAGTAATTTCCATCTCGAATTTGTCCAAAAATCAGTAGACAAAGATAGAAAGTAAATGTAATCCAAAAATGAAAAATTTCTCATATATGGGGACAATAATCGCGCAACGACCAACGAGCTAAGCGACACAGCCGCTGTTTGCCGCAAACAGAGTCGAAAAAAGAAAAAATTACCTCGAAAGATCCAAGGAATCTCGAGTCTCATAGGATATTCCACTAAATAAAATCATGCTTGCATGTTCGGTAGCCAATATTTACGACTAAGCCATCGATTTCTCTTTAGATTGATATGAAGTCACTCGACTACGAGCTGCTTGTCGTCCAAAATCTAAGAGGGTGGAAGGCAGAAGAAAGGGAGAAAAGGAGGGAGCGAGGGAGGGAGGGAGGGAGGCACGGGGGTATAGCGATTTGCTGCTATTGTTTTTCGTTATATCTAAAAGATATGTCATCTCAACTATGTTAAATTTGCGAATTGTGAAGCGAATAAATGCTTCTGAATCATTTCTGTACTTTATTTCGACAAACGTTACACAAAGACAAAGACTTGAAAAAATCACTAAAATGTCTTATTTGTCCTCACACACCTTAAAACGCTTCGACCTTGAACGAAACGATAAAAGACACCGCAGAATCGGAAGACCGACTATTCACTTCGATAGTGTCAATTATCATTAGTTAAAGCCGAAAAGAAAACCCATCACGGGAGCGCAAATAAGGAGAAGAAAGGCTTGAACTAGAGTGATTTTACAGATTTTATAGACATTCCACTCTGCTACAAGCGTTCAACGCAAAAACTGGCGATACTCCTCCAAAGTCCGTGATCTACAGAAACACTGAGAATTGGCGTAATCGAAGGGAAAGTGGAGAATAGGGAAGAATGAGCAGAACAAGCGAAGCCAAACCTACCGCCTGGACTGGAACCGACGATGGCGACGACGACGCGGCAGTGACAACTTTTTTCGTACTGGGAGTGGGATTCGCTGCTATTGGTGGTGTTGTTGTTGTTGTTGTTGTTGTTGCTTTTGTTGTTGTTGTTGTTGCTGAATGGCTGTGACGCTGTCGTGCACTCAGACGCTGACCCATGGAGTAGGAGGAGCACGATTCATAGGGCTAACAGAAGAACAATAAGCCTCGCCGATGCGGTGGTAGCGGGTGGGTTTCCTGGAGAAATGCAACCTGTGAGAGAATTCGGGCCGATGGGCTGTAGGTTGTGGGGTGGGGGTGTGGGGGGGGGGGGGAGGGGTGGGGTGGGCTGGGTGGGAGGCTAACGACTAGCACGGTCGGCCCGGCGGCGACAGCAACGCCGGCGGTGGTCGGCGGATGGGTCGGTCGGTGGCGGTGGTCGGTGCGCTGCACGGCTGGCTCCCTCCACGCTTATCGATTGCTCGACGCTGGCTGGGCGAGCGCACCACACCACAGACTTGCTGCTGCCGCGCTGCTGCTGCTGTTACTGCTGCGATTCCGTCGCGCCGCCACCGTCACCGCCGCGTCCGTTTTCGCTCCAATAGGTTAGGTTCTCTCCCTCTCTCCCTCTCTCTCCCGCATTCTCCCCTCCTTCCCTTTCTCTCCTCATTCTCTCTCTCTCTCCTCCCTCCTCCCCCCTCTCTCTCCCCCTCCTCCCCCCCTCTCTCTCTCCCTCATTCTCTCGCAAAAAAGATTTTTTTCGTCCGGCACCAGAAAACTCCACCCGTATTCACTACCTCTCGCCTCTATTATCCCGTTCTTCTCCTCAACAGACTATCCTGGTGGCCATACAATGTCAGAGTAACAGCTGGAGAGTCTGACTCTCTCCAAACCTTAGCAGTTTGTCGAGGTCAGAGTAACAATTTGCAGCTAGAAGCACCAGAAGTAGCAGAAATAGCAGCTAAACGTTCAGCATTCGTGTCTCCCACCCCAGCAATGAATGAGTGGATGAATGAATGAATGAATGAGGTAAAGGCAAAGTACTAGTTATGTGATGATGATGATGATGATGGATTGATACAGGGTTACAATCACGCACGTGCCTACCACATAACAAAGGAGGATTAGAGAGCTGGGATTATACCACATAATTATAGAGATACCACGGCCAGTTGCATGCTATTTTTCTTTTCAAAAAGAAAATTTTAAAAAAAGACGGGCTAATAAACGCTTGGAGAAATAAAGAATAAGAGCATTCTAAAGCGTCTGGCATATGCAAGATAAGGATGAAGTATCAACTCTGTCATATCAACTATTTCCGTAGTAACAATTGCTTCAAAATCAACCCAAGTAGATCAAAACGTAAATCGATAACGGGTCGTCCCCAAGGTGTCGCTATAAGCCCACTTTCTGTAAGCGATAACTCTTGCTTAGTGGTAATTTTTACTAAATACATAGAATCTCATTCGGTTCGTAACATTTTCCACTTACCAACAAAGACGATAACAAAATAAAAAGTGGTAACATACGCGGAAATAAGCTTAATAAAAGCTCCAAAACACTACGTACCTCAGTTCTTTGTTCGTTAAGCTTGTCAAAGTGTTCCTTTAAAAATAGGACGGGATTCTCTGGCTTATGGATGCAGAGTGCGACTGAAAAAAAACGATCGTTTGCTTAGGATACGGGACGGTACTCGCCGTAGTATCACCACAAAACGATAGTGAATGGCGGTCTGATCAATATGAAACAAAGAAAACGAGCCAAAAAAAAGGAGTCAAGCACATACAAACAAATGGCCTACCGATAGCCTCCTTAACAAGTTGTTGAATGTTATGTCGTTGAACGTAGGCTTGACATTGTGCCAATTGAGCTTCTTCGTTGCCGCTCGACATGTCCGAGCGAGCTGTAAAATGTTCAAAAACGCACATCGTCACTTTACAAGAAATGTCTCAAATCACGAAAAAAACCATACTAAACGCAAGAACGAATCGATACGAGGGAGAAAGTCCGAATAGGCCTTAGAATAAATAAAAAAATCAAGCTGTCACAAAGCATAGCCCCCACTACAGTATCTTGCCGAAGAGGGTTAGCATAGGGTTAATTGAAGGGACGGATAGCATTCACAAAAGAGAAGGAGGCATGCAAAACTCCCGCACAGTGGTTTCGATAAGCCTAAGCCATAGGGACACGACAGATCCTGTCGCCAAGCCCAGCAAGCGGGTGGCGTGCCCGCGGGCGGACGCAAGCGACTGGCATGAGGTGAGAGCGAGTGCGAGTCAGCATGAGGGACAGGGAGGCACAGAGAGCCTGGGAAATGGGCCCCCCAAAACACTGGCTACCTCTTCCCTCATGGGGTATTACCCAAACCTTATCGAAATCTAATCGAATTCTCTCTCCAGAAGCAGAATCGTCGAGAATGTCGTACGGCTACTTCGGCAGTCAGAGACCCCTTGAGAAGTTAGCCGTCGATATGATGATGTTCGTTGGCGCTGACGACGTCGTGAGTGACGAAATCGTAGCGTCGGACTCTCGCACCGAGGCCGAACGCATACGTCACAGGATTTATACGCCACAAATTTCATTTCAATTGCTTCCCTATTCCGTATCGTTTTATACAAGAACACAAATACATAAGATACCAATTACATTCATATACTAACAAAAAAAAATGCGTGCGCGAAGAAAACACACAGCTAAAACCTATGACAAAGAGAGGATTCCCCTCGAGTGGGTTCGAACCGCCAACCTTTCAGCTGAAAGCCGAACGCGCTACCAATCAGACAAAGAAAGCGAAACGTCAAGGAAAGTAAAGGAAGTAGGTATATACAGACGTACGGTACTCGAGCTTTCTGCAACGACACACAACACACACAGACATACGACATTGTCAACGATAAAATCCGAATAAATTAATAGATCAAAAGGATGCCAAAATCTCTAGACGATTCCTACTCTCAAAATATTTAACAATCACAAACGATAGCTGTAGGGGCAGCAGCGAAAACGATAGAACGATATGGAAATGAGGTAGGCTGCGTGGGGGACCGACCGAGCGACCGACCAGCCAGTCAAAGGATGTGCTGTGGGCTAGCGTCGACAAAAAATACGTGAACAACTGCATAGACAAGTCTAGTGCAAAGTAGTAATATGATTCTTTCAAGAGAAAAATCAAAAACTTTGAAAATAAAGAAATAAAAAACAAAAAGGGTAAAAAATATTGTGACTTCCGATTAAGAAATTCCTGGGAATTTAGCGGATTTTCCCATTATTGGAGGGTAAAAACTCATGTTTCTACGTCACTGGAGGGTCAAGCAATCCCATCGGGGGTTAACAAACCGTACAATGTGCGACACGGACGGCTTCGACGAGCCAGATCGATTGGATTTATCACGGTCCCATCCCAAATCCACCAGTGCCGCTGCCGCCGCTGCTCTCGTCGTTGCCGTTGCTGCCGCTGGCACCGCACCGCCTGCACGTCAGACACACGCGCTCACATGCAACGGCGTCGACCGTGTGTCGGTGTCAGTCAGCTTCAACACGTCGCGTCGCGTCTCATCGCTCTGCGTCGCCGTCATATCGCCTCTCCGCTTGCGAATCTAAATCGAATGGCGCGCAATTTGAACGCGTATTACTCTGTTACTTGGCAACAGGGGATATTGGGTGAATTTAGGAAAACAACTTTACGGGAGGATATTCACTTGTTAGCCGCCGATGTGTCAAACTAGTGAAGGCGGGCGACTAGCATGACCGATTCGAAGCTTACGGTTAGTTTTGGTTATTGATTTCCACTTATATAGCCATATTCTGTCTTATTTTACATACTTCAATGCTCTAATAATCAACATAGAAAAGACATATTATTTTTGAAAGACTTCCCGCTTTAAACACCATCGGTTCAAATATTTTTCTGAAAAATTAAGGTTCTAGCTCGGTTGCAGAAGGATTACCGCTGCGATCATATGTCTAATTGGCTGATATTTCATCTTAAAAATATCTATGATACCAATTTAACCGAACTGTCAATCGTATTCGACGGTTATTGCAAACCCGGCTCGATCTGCATATCAGGTTTTTGGCAGTTTTCTCAGTTTGAAGTGATGTGAGCCTGGGTTACTGTAGCGGTGTTATCTACATCAATGTTATCTACACATTGGTACCCGTTGATACTCTTCTTATCTTACAATCGGTAATACTAGTAGCAATTTTTGGGTACTGAATAGTCAAACGATGTGAATATTGTGCTCCTTTTCAATGTCATAACTGCGATTCGTATAGCAGTCATGCTAATAATGCACTCAGCTTTCGTTAGTTTTGAACCACGCAGTAGGTGGTCGTCAATTGTTGCAATGGTACAGGACACAATTACGTACTACATACTGGAAATTCTCATTCATTTGAATTCCGAAAAAAAAAACTACAATGTAGCCTGATAGAGTGTTCCAAGCCTTTCAGAGGTCTGGTATGGTATCTCTAGTAATAGACGTACGTTTTGGCGTATTCTCGCACGCCTCATCAGTACCACATGCCCTCCAGCTCCCTCCTCACTACTATGAGCAATTGGCGTTGAAAATGTATCACTCTATGTTAAGTGAAAAGATCACGACCGACTGCTATTAGTAGTAGGAGTGAGCCACAGGGCATGTGGTACTCATAATGCGTGCGAATACGCCGAAACGTACGTCTACCACTAGAGATGCCATACCAGACCTCTGAAAGGCTTGAAACATTCTGTCACACTATACCGATTTTTTTAGCGAAGTTTGAAGGCAGTCGATTAAAAGGTATCGCTACAAGATCACATTACCTCGTTCGACAATGAACGTACTTAGACGCGCTAAACAGAGTACCCGATTTGTACAATTTCTACTGGTAGTCATTATTCTCCCTGACAATCAGAAATATTGCAAATCTGGATGTTCCAAATTAAATATTTACTTAATTTAATCTAGTTTTTTTTTCAAAATCTGTAGAAGAACTGAGATATGTCGAAGCGAAGGTGTAGAAGCTGTGTGGGAGAGAATAGTATAACATATTCAATTTTTGCTTGTAGAACACATAGAAATTTTCTGGGAAATATTTATGACTTCTGGATGATTGACATCTCTCTGCAAACAGTGTCTGATTTGTTTCAACTGTTATGACATCTGGCATCATGTTGAATACATAATATGCGCTTATGACGAATAGGTTGAGAAAAAAGTTCTGGGAAAATGCCACTAATTGTCTAACTTTTACTTTTACTACTTTTTTACCTTTACTACTTTTACTTCACTACTAAACACCGTACTTTCGCCAGCTGTGTCTTCACCCTAAACCAGATTGATGCGTTCACTTGCCACCGTTGCATTTGAATCCAACAGCCATTTCGCGTATCACCAACAAATAATTTGCTCGCTTGTTAACTCCATCTTGAAATAAGTAGATAAATCATATATCAATCAACGCGGGAGAAGACGGGCCTTCAAATGTGCCTAAAAACACAAAAAATGGCTGAGACCCAAAAAAGTTACAAGCCTTTTCCCAGAAATTTTTCCCCAACCTATTACTTATCTAGAAATAAAAAATGAGCTCCTTAACGGATTGTCCGACCAGATTTCTTGTTAAGAAATATCAATGATCATTTTATTGCTAAAAACCTTTTTTTTGAAAGAGTTCATTACTGCATCATATCAGTCACAATTTTGAGGTTGTCGTTCGTGTACGACCACTCAGCCCTACGGAAAAGCAAAAAACGTCATTTTCAATGTGTCTTTCAACTTGATAAACAGGTTCATCCATTCTCCTCTCCTTTTTTAAAAAACTTGTTCAATAAGTCTTCATTATCGACTCACCTCTTATCACCTCTGCTCAGAAGTATTTCAATTCTAAGCAAGATTCACAAAATAAAAAAAGCATGTATTTTACTGAAAGTCAACCACATATTTGCCTTCACGGTTATAATTCTAGCGCCTGCTTCTCATTGATCCGGAAAAATACGAAAACGACGTTCTCCGTCAGAATCGTCATCATGAAAGGCAATTCTCGTTCGACGCAGCCTTCGGTCCAAATTCAACACAGGTTAATCATTGCAGCACAATATTAAAAGGAATTAGTTTTTCTCGACTGACAAACTGTTAGTCTTGGTCTTTATCAATAAGATATCTGAATAGCAATGAGAAGCTTATTAACATAGTATTTGCTCTGTAAAGACAAATATTTGAGAAGACTCGTCTCCCTGAGTATGCGGAATCAAAAAAGTGATTGTTTCATGAGAAGTTTCTTGCCATATGATATAAAATTGGACTTAGAAATTTTTCGGGTAGGATTATGAAGGTGAATGGCTGTATAGGCCACACAGTGCGATTTTCTCCAGACTTTGAGAAAAACGAAGTCCTCTGAATTGATAGTCAATGTGTGATAAATATTTTGCTTAAAGTCTTGGGTCTGCTTGTGTAGAAACAATAGTTCTAGTAACCCTATATCCTAATTCATTTGCCAAGATGAAAGCAGATCGCTGACGTGACTTTTTGGCTGACCAGATGATTATAAAATATCACATTGCTGCAGACATATTTCATGCGATAGATAAAATTGCATCAACTCTTGTTACATATTTTACAGTCCATGGAGATATACTGTTCTTCGAGACCTGAATTCTTCTTAAAGTGAGACAAATCAAATCAAATCAACGATATCTATAAGCCCCTTTGGTAGTGTGCATAGCTACACATGCATTTCAGCTAACGTCTAACGTATTAGCAGTGTAGAACAAAGCGACCGAAATTGAATAGGAACAGATCTGATTCCAACGGTTCATTATGATTTCTTGAAACCATTGTGAAACACATTTTCACGAATGCTTTTCTTCTATCGTGATTTGCTTTTGAAAAAAACTGGGAAAGTACATTTGCAATTGGTTGTTATCAAATGGAATATTCTCCACCAAAATTCGGCAACTGGTAGTATCATAGTAGCTTTAGCTCCTATATTACCGAATTCATTTTCTTAGTCAGAGGATGCTCTGACTAATCCAGGCAGATGTTGGTAATCGCTACTGTCCTAGAAGAAACATGGTCATGAAGCACGACAAGTGATTATGTGGCTTCCTACTGTGTAGGTGTAATTTAAGCAGCTCAGTCGTTTGTAAGGGGCTTCTGATGTATTCTCTATATAGATATTCTGTAGTTGGTGGTTTGCAACCATAAAATCTTTATTACTGTCTTCATATTTGTGCAAAAGAATTACGGTTACGCCAGCATTGACAAGGAATTGCTCCTGAAGCAAATGTAATATCGTTGTTCTTGCAATTAAACCTTATAGACAAAGATCATTGCTCAGGATCTCAACAGAGAATGTTTATTTATCGTGCTTTGTTAATTTTTGAGCCTTTGAATTTGGTTCTATACAAAATGAAGTCATATTGGAATGGGTACGTGAGTATTTCCGGAACAATCCTACTTCTCACTGTATGCCATAGTTTTTCCATTTTCAGAGGTATTAGTCGAACTTTATTCATTAATATTCTTCGAAATGAGGTTCGTTTTGTTTTTCTTCTTGAGTGTCACATGGAACTTTCTTTCGTGAGCATTGAAGTTTGATAATAATCAGTAGTTGTTCTTTGTAAGCTGGTTACAGAGCCGAACTGCAGGGCCTCCTATGAAGACTATTTTTTTTCGTTGCATTATGGAATATTATCTAAAATCATCACTAGTGAAATGACCATTTCTCAACCCATGGAGAAAAGTCGTAATATATTCTGTCCACATTTGCAAGAGTTGTTGACGTCATGTCATTAGGTCCTCAGATTTTCTGACAGATGCCAATTTTATAGTCGAAGTAGGCTTCAGCTGAACGGAACACAAGCGGCTTATGATGATAGTACAATGTCTGGCAAGCTCCATTTCCGTACTTGATGTCCGGAACCGATCATCAACAATGCCCACGTCTTCGTCACGCTATTCTTTGGAAAGCTTCCATAGAAACTATTCGCTGTTTGGAGATCTCTTGAAAGCGATAGATCTTTGTACTATTTCGTATTACCTTCTACAGATTAATGGAGTCATACTTCGACGTTCTTGTTTACTATCGGTTCGCGAGTTTTCAGTAACACCATTATATAAAAAGAGAACATTTAAAACTACAATAGACAGATAGCATCATCTTAGAATAAGGTTGATTTCGGTTTATTTTCACTCATTGTTGAAGATAATGACTACTCGAAAAAAAAAATCTTCGCTGGAAATGTCACTTTGAGTGGCTTGTAACTAAACAGGTTGACGTCTCATAGATTCCGTTATGAAATCTTTCTTTTGTGGACGAAAGTGTATAATTCACAGTTCTGTTAGCGAATGAACATTTGAACATTTTCTTTCTTACAACTTTTTAATCCTCACTGAACCAGAGTGAATAAAAGTGGATAAAACACGTTCATGGTATTCAATTAAGTACTAACTTGCTGTCGTGAAGCCATATATCTTCAGGAAAACCTTCTTGAGGGAAAAGAAAATTTTAAGATGTCTGTAAGAGAGAAGCTGTCTTCTAGTAACAATCCCTGTATTGCAGGTGGATATTCATGATGCGACAACCGCCTCAATGGTAAATTCCATGTTAGATGGCTATAATGCAACAGTTTTTGCATATGGAGCAACTGGCGAGTTGAATGTTGTGTTGTACAGTTGTCAATTTTAGTTTGAATGCTCTCTTCTAATTGCCAAATATCAAAAATAACGAAAACTGCGAAGGGAATGTGAACAGCATGCGGTGGGATCTAAAATCTCAAATTCCCTTTCTGCCTAGTCTCCGACATTTTATTATGAGGCTATTCTTTCAATATCCGCGAATAGAAACTCGTTAGGCTGTCTTTTGATATTACATACTTTTATATCAAATCAGGAAGGTCAATTAATTTTTTTGCTGTACTATTCGTATCTCACAACATGGTGAAGAACGAATACGAACACGCTTGAAAGAAAACACTTAGAGTACTAGGATAATTGTTTCCATGTGAGTATTTCTTTTTTGTCCAAAAAAAAGAAATACTCACATTGTGTATTAATCGGTTGGTGTAAATGCTCATTTGGAAGAGATTATTCTACTACTACTATAGCTTTTCTTCCTTCAAGTCTTTGAAATCTGTGTTAAGAGTTATTCTCGCTTGTTCGATTTTCCAAATAAGTTGAAATGACAATTTTTTGCATATTCTGTAGTTTCTTGAGAAACTACATCATTCTTCGGTGTGTCTACAAAAGGGAAGAAAATGAATACTGGCTACCATTTTGGGGTACAGCAGTGTCTTAATTGACTTAATTATCCTATATCTCGCCGGAGTTTTATTGAGTAATTTTTTAGGATCTGGCAAAACATTCACAATGATAGGAACTAAAGAACGACCAGGTCTTATGAGCTTGCTCACTCAAAGTCTCTATCAAAAAATCAGTGTTGGTGACTATCAGGTTCAGCTCTCATATCTGGTAAGTTTTTTTTATGTAACCTTTCTAGAGATTTGATTTTAATACTCAACGTCCCATAATCTATAGAAGAGACTTTCCTCCATTCATTAATTTGAGCATAATTTTTCGACCATTGAAGCAAAAACGTATCCAGGGTTAGAGTCTTCAAAAACCTAAAATCGAGATTTGAGTTTTATGAGAAATTTCTGTGGAAAACGATATCTTTAAACTTACACGGTACCTTGAGAGAACAAATTATTTCTAATAAAAAAAGTTCTATTCGATCATTTGCCTACATGTTCGAACTACGACGCTTGAGCTGAGAAAGTGGCAGGGATGCCTTCAATAAGCTTTTATTAATTCAGTTTACTATGTTTGAGATATGTTGATTCATTGTGTAGAAGGGCCATATCTTTGCGTCGTACGACTCCTATAGAGATTATGTCGCCATTAATAAATAAATTCGTGGTTCAATGTTGATTTTATTGATTGTTGACTAAGTAATTTCTGTAATAAACTCTGATATCTTCTTCTTTCACAGGAAATTTACAACGAGATAATTAGAGATTTGCTCAGTCCATCTGGTAGAGTGTTAGATCTAATGGAGGATGATAAAGGAAACATACTGGTGCCTGGTTTATCAACTGTCCGTGCTCCCAATCTATCACGTGTATGTTTTCTGTTCACTACTAACAAATCACTTAATGAGTAACTCAGTTTGTTGAAATGTGAAATCGAGCATAGAATCTGCATTACAGACAGGAAAATTCCGAAATATCGCCTTATCAGGGAAGTTCTTTGTAGAAAAATATCGAGCATTACTGAGTCAGCAAGTAGTGCACTCCAATGGGTAATCAACCATATATTCCTAGACAATAGATGAAGTGAGCTCCAAGGCACTTACTTAGTTGTCTTACCAATAATCGGCAAGCTCAGTGCTCCATCACATTTGCCACAAGTAGGTATATTGATGTGAATGGACCAGGGCTTCGGTCGTAAACAGAAGATGGCCATTTCCTTGAAAACTCCCGCTTGCGTCGGGATTTACCGAATTCTTCCAACTTCAGCGCAAATAATATTTTGAACACCGAGAAATGGTTCCATTCGAGAAAAAGCCAAACTATAAGCAAATACTTTAAGTGGTTGCTGTAACACCGAAATTGTTTGGAGTAACAGAAAGAGAGAGGATTCTGAAAAATATCCTGGGGTAATGATTCTATGCTATTTTACCCCCGCAAATACATAGTGGTTTATCTAAAAATTGTCGTGTTCAATGATACTAACTCAATTTCAAAAGAAAAGAGATATGATTTTATGTTCTTTTTGCTACATAAATATGGCTGTAAATTCCAATTAGATTTTTTTGTAGCAGTGAACATCGAGAAGCTTTGATTTCTTTGTTTTTGATGCTTTCTAGCAGTGTTATGTTGTTGCAAATGACATCTAAGAGTATGGAGTGATAAGAAAAACATTCAGCCCCAGTCGGGAGTGTATCCGTGTTTCATCCATACGGAGGGCGCGTGCTACCACTATACGTGGCCGATATGGGTGAAACGTGGGATGAAAATCATCCTATATGGAGTTTGTTGAATTTTTAAGACTCAATCAGACTGTTGAGTCACTCCAAACTCATATGTATGCTGTTTATTTATTTTTTAGTGTACTTACTTGCATAGATGTTTAGGTGGGTAACTTTCACATGTAGTTTGGGATCTGGCTTTTCTTCCATTCATTTTGTCAGCATGCAGCTGTCACTCGCAAAATTGATCGGTTTTTGTTTGGGTTCGGCTGTGAGTTTGAGATACGAAACTTGATTCTGACGGTAAATGAATTAAGTACACGCACGCGACGAATAAGTCAACTTATTTCTTTGGAAATCTCACTCGAGGTATTTGCTTCTCCTAGATCTATTCCGAGGTCTATTCGTTTGTATAACCTCTTTTTTTTTCTTACTATACGTCCTACTAATCTGTGTTCATTGTGCGAGACATGTTCCGCAAGTTCTTCACCCCTTTGGGGATGGCGTGCATCCCGTGGAATGTACGTGTGCTTCCTTGAAAGACAGCTTTTCTGCCGGGCTTTTAGTAGTAATTCGATAGCCTGAAAAACGAGAACTTAGCAATGTACTTTGTTTTTCAAAAGGCTTTCTTATTACATGTTAGCAGTGAAGAGAATATCACGCTTCGTTTTCGCCGTGCTTTGTTTGCTTAGCTAGGATCGGTCGTGCCTTCTCGTTGGACTTTTGTTACTCATTCGATAATTTCAACTTCTACAATTTTGAAGCTAGGTTTGTCTTTTGAAAAGGTTTTCGTAGAGCACAGTAAGAGCGATAAATCACGTCTCACACTCACGTTATATACTCACACAAAAGTTCTATGTGCTTGGAAAGTATAAGAGAGTATACGAAAAGCCATGAAGAATCATACTGACACGGAAATTTTGGGGCTTTTTTACGGAGAAAAAAACCCTATTCAAATAGCAGAAGCCGCTCACCAGTTGCAAATCACAGTGAGCGATCGATTGACTACCGTCCTCAAATAGTTGAAAAACAGATGTTTTTTTCGAGCGCCAAACCATGGATATCAAAAGTGTCTCCAAACTGAGGAGTAATCACTGCTCAATCAAACCTTTTGTTGAGCAGAGAGGACGGGTTTTCGTGATCCAACATGTAACCCGGTATACTCCGTATAAGACGACTACAGGGCAGGGAAACAATAGTGGAACAACTGTTTTGGAGCAGGAAATCTAAGCAATTAATTAGGTACTTCTTACTACGAAGGACTCTTTTTTATAGTGCCTATCAATTGCAAACTGCATTACAAGCTTATAACGTTGCTGAATAATAATTGATGGCATATTCTTTTAGTAATGAGTTGCTAGGTGTAGAATAGCAGTTCAAACTACTGAATTTCATGATGATAATAAATTGGGCAAATGAGCTGTATAAGGCCTCCCTAAGAATCACCTTTTTTTCAAACTGCAGGTGTATTTGCGATGATTCTATTAGTGCCGGATGTGGAACTAAACAGATTGATAGTATTGTTTTCAGATGAGACCCTTTCAAAATAAAAATTCTCATAGGTGCTGGAAAATTTCTCGTTGTGACGACTGTAAGATAGAATTTAAACTGGGTAAATCTCGCTTTGAGAATTAGTTGAACATCGTATTTTTTCCATGCTTTTCGTGAAGTATTTGAACCCTCGGATTGGTGCTCTTCCTATGATGCCCTTGACAGTGCGAAATTCCAATCGTCAGCTGCTCTTGTCCATCGGTTTTCCTTGGAACTCATTTCGTGTGGGGCCTGCCCTATCTTCCATACCTTGGCGTGCCATAAGGCATCCCTGACTTGTGATCGTTGACGTGGGTCAGAACTTCGGGTCTTCCCTCTCATCTGCGAGGTACGGAATATTCTTATCATCAACCTTTCGACTGTGCGTTCAATAACGTCAAGTGGTCTTTCATCCTGCTTGCGTAGCTGCTACATTTTTGAAGTATACGCTACGACAGGAATGACCGTTGAGTCGAAAAAGCGGACACGGATTCAGGTGTACTCTCTTCTCTTCGCTATATCTTCGATACTTTTCAAGCTCACCAATCTGTTCGCTTTCTCCTGCTCAACTCTGGAGTAAGTCGTTCATCATACCGACTTCCTAAGTCAGAAAAAGTAACTAGATCATTCGTAATATTCATTCCGCCGTGCGTGAAGGAGGCCTTTGAAACTGATCCGTTCCCCATAAGCACATTTTTCGTTTGATTTAGTCGAAAAGCAATCTTCCCACAAGCGTTGTCTAAATCACTCAGCATTCGTTCGGCCTGGCTGATGTTTGATGTTATAAGAACAACATCATCAACGAATCGACGATGGCGTGATTGTTGACTGTCTACATTCCCTCTCGTGTTGTCTAATTCTAATGTTTTTATGACGTTCTGAAGGGTGGTAGTGGATAATTTTGGCAACATAGTATTGCCTTATCAAACCTTCTCTAATGTCGATAGTAATACTGCCATAGAATGATGATATTCTAATCGTGAATCTCAATATAGCTCACAAGGAGTTCCCGTATTTGAAATTAGATAGAAATGAAAGGTTATGTTTTTATTTTATATAAGCGACTTTCAGATCATGCAAATACTGCAAGAAGGGAATTTGAAGCGGACTCAAGAAGAAACAGAAGCAAATAAAACGTCGTCAAGAAGTCATGCACTTTTACAGGTATTTTAGAAACAATGTGCTCTCGAAACAGAGATAGATTTCTTCTGCGTTTTTTCTTTTTCTGCGTAAGTGTGTCAAGTAATTTCCCATGTAAAAAGGCTTTAATGAAGTTCAATCGTCCACCCAAGCTTCAACTATGAGCTCAAATAACATAAAACAATTCAGGTTGCATTGCTAAAACACAATCGGCCTTACTCGAAGCTTTTCTTGATCGACTTGGCGGGATCCGAGAGAGCATCGAATACAAATGTGAGAGTGAATCGCAGTCATTAAACCGAATAAAGTTGGGCTTGAGTTTAGATACGAATTCACCACTAGTCTAACGTATCTGCCAAATGCCTTATGTCAGTCTAGGAATAGATCATAAGTTTTGTGGCATATTTGTTTAAAAAAAGAAGACGAACTTCAGTACTTTCGAATTTATCATTCTGAAAAGAATTGCATTCATGAGCAAAAAGGAACTGCATTCATGAGCAACGGACGAAGTAATTTCAGGAGAAACCTTTAACCCTTCAAAGCTCAGCGTTGATAGGCAGACGGCCTTAGTCAGACGAACAGCTCTGCATGTCTGTGCACGCGTGTCTGGCTGTCTGCCTGCTTTCCCACAGAAAGCGACTCCGCCCTTACAGTAGCTGAGTGAGGTTTCATGTCGCGCGGGGTGAACATCAATATGAGTTTAATGGTAAATAAAGAGTTAATTACCTTCCTAATGTACTACTCTAATGCTTTTAAATAATTGTATAAACGACATTACATTTGGCACTTGTTTCTTCCCTTTGTGGTCATCGTCCTTTTTAATACACTATCTACAAAAACATATAGCTGACTTGATCGAAAAGTTCGCCTTTTTAGAGTCATTCTAAAAGACGTTTGTACCTGCTGAGGTCTAATCTTCTTTCTTCTTCTTCATCCTTATCAACTGTTCTCAATGCATCATGGGCCTATTAATATTTACCTTCGATGTATAATTTCTTCTGGGGCGCGATGTGTTTGGAATGTCTTGACTGTACTTAGCGGCTTGACATTCTACTTTACAGTCAGTCCCTTTGTAACTCCGTTTTACTTCTAAGTTGTTACTTCAGTGTTCTATGGATGGTATCTGGATTTCTCGAGTGGTAAAGATTAACCCTTTCACGATCGTCTTGAAGAAGCATACGTTCGAGGATATATGCGGCGAAATCAGTATACATTTCTTGTGAAACATGAGAAAGGTTGGGCCCACTGGGTTACCTGGGAACGGTTGTTCTATTGTTCTGTTTTTAGACAGAAAATAAAAGAAGAGAGGAATCGCACACTAGAAAGTTCAGCTTTCAGATGGCGGAACTTGAAGGACTGTTCATCCGTGCATGGGCCAGAATTGGTAGATACGGTGAAAGTGTTAGCATATGTTGCAAATTCACTGTAGAGCGGTTTTAGTACTGTTGAATGGAGTCAGTAGCCTCTCTTCGAGTGCTGTACGCTTCTTCTGCCGCTACTTTTTTTGCGCAACTCTTCCTTCCTGTTTTTCTTACTTATCTAATGGTCTATGTACTACTTCTATAATTCAAAAAAAGCCCATCTTTCATAGCATGATGAACACTTTTGAGGTTTTTTTTCCAGCTTATTCGCATTTCTATGAACTTTTTTTTAGCTGCCTCCTCTAACCTGTCTCTGTTCCGTTGGTTTTCCCTGAAAAGTTATCGAAATCTTCCTTTAACAGCTAATTGAGTTTCATTCAAAGTTCTTCATATACAGATGAGACCTATGCGTGAAGAACTTGTAGGATCGTGTAGGATTCCAATCGCATAGTGTTCTTGAAGGTCTTTGCGGTCACAATTCATGTTCTTGCACGTGAGTTTCTGAAAAATTCGAGGTCGTTTCATATGAACATACACAGACAAGTGGATTGTGTGAAATGCATGTAATTCATCCCTTCCAACTTGACTGGAGTCTAGTTTGATGTCGTAATTCTGATATTGTGCGTTCTTTTGTGGTTTCAAACGTAAGTCGGACTTGCGACAAGGGAAAGCAAATTAGGGTTTCTTCACAGAAATTTTTGTAGTCGAGAGTCGGAATGGGAAAAATTGGCGCAAAATTTCTCATCTATCTCACAACATAATGGAAAGTGATAAGAATCCAATTTTTTGTCAAGATTGATAGCTGCACAATGTATCTCATTGGTTTTTTGAGCTTTTACAAATATCTTGAGTATTGTCGGCCGATAATGATGGAAGCTCATTCAAAAAGTCATGCGACTGAAATTAGTACCAGCTTGTAAGTTGACTTATATCCCATCTTGATATTTTTCTTTCTTTTTTCTTATATAACTTCTTAGTGGTTTGGATATGTTTCGGTTGTGTGTAATTGAAGTACACACTAGTTTTCTCGTACATATCTTTCTAATACATAACTTAAAAGAGAAGAGCAATTCATCCAATGTAGCAAAGGGAAGCTAGTGGGGAATTTGTGTAGTCTAAATTGATTTGGCCACGCAGGACTATTAGTTGCTTGTGTGTCGAAAACGTCGTATTTGGATTATCGTTTATCTTTACGATAAGAGTACAATACCAGCTATACATGAATGCAGGATGTATATAGGAAAATTACAGAGAATATGCACGAGGAACTGTAGTGAGCGGGGGCGAGAGAGACAGAGTCGCAGAGAAGCCCAGAATTAACCTTAGACCATTTATACACATTTCACCAAAGGACGGGTTTAAGGTTAGAGTAAAACAAAGGCAAAGCTAATGCGTGACTAATTCGAAAGTACAAAGAAAGGTCATTAATGTCACGGTAGTCACGAGACTGTTTGTGCACTTACTGCAAACATGACCCAAAGTGTATCGAAATTTCAACCGTCTTTCGACGCATAAACATAGACTTGCGAATTTAGAATTTACGGATTGAGTGTAACAATATAAATAAGTGATCTACACTTGAGAAAGGGTAGACAACTTTTTTATATTAGGGAGAATGTTGCCTACATCCGAGTTGTCACAGCATGCAAGACTTTTCTTTCCTTTCTCCCATGGTGATGACAAATCTTTGCACTGTTTGTGACTGGATTGCACCTCTTTTCACAGAATAGAATTCTTGCATACCCACTTGGACCATGGAATTAGCCATTGGAAGTATTCACTATCTTTTGTTTATAAGCACTGCTAAAGGATCAGGCGCTCACGATGTGGTATTGATAATTGAGATAAATTTTCTCGCTAAAGTCTTTAGTCTTATTAAATTCATCGGTCGTAACACCGCTTCAAACAGCAGTTCTTATGCTGGATTAGTTATCTGCTAACGTGTAGTTTCATTTTTCTAACTCATCATGGTGACGATTCTCGACAATAGTTCAATAAACTGGGGTTTTAACTGAAGTTGTTTAGTCTTTCTTGAATTCGATGATCTTGTTAAGTTCAACTGACTCCGTGCGGTATATTGTTGTCCGACATCAGGTGGCGTCACTACGGTGTAGAAATGGAGATATTATTTTGTAAAGTAATTTGTCTATTTATGAGATAAAAATGTGTGTGACTTTGCTGCTGAAAATTCTGGCTCTAGCTTATTTTTGACAAAACAAAGACATCCGCAATGAAGAGTAAAGATATTTAGTATGGAATTCGAGCTAAGAAGTTTTTATAAGAATTTTTTATCACTAGTTTATGTAGTAGCGTAATTCTTTTGGAGAACACGTTTGCGAACTACTTTCTTGATCTTCTTTTTTCAAAGTTATTTTTCAAAACTAGAAAAAAAACAAAACAAAACTATTTTTCAAAAATGGTCACGACTTATAGTTTCGCATTAATCATTTTTAGAATCGTGGACAACGTCTCAAAGAAGGCGCTGCCATTAACAGATCTCTACTTGCCCTTGGAAATGTGATTAATTCACTTAGTTCCAGTAAGTTAACACTTTGTAGTTGTGCTGTATAACATAGTTCTAATGGGAAAAGGGGAAATGGCTCGAGAGTTACGTAGAAAACTTCCGTTTATATCTTTAGATTTAAAGAATGATGAAGTTACTTAACGTTCACGTCATCTTGTAGCTCGAGTGAAGTGAATAGATTAAGAATGTTGTGGAATAGATTGAGATGTTTTTCGCTTACTTTTGGACTCCACATATTTGGCTTTATGAGAACGCAATGTGGGCAAAAAAAATCTTTTCACAGTTTTTAGAGTTGAATCAGATCGAATTGGTGAAATTTGATATTTTATGAAATGACTATCATCGTGTATTTCCTACATCTGGTTATTAGCAAATTTTACTCACTATAATACCAATAAAGGAACTTACTAATACTCAAATATTCTATCTCACTTCACTTATTTAACTGACATGTTAATAATTTTTTAGATTAGGCTTCATACCTTGATTTTTCAGACGCAAAGGGGAAATACGTCAACTATAGAGATAGCAAGCTGACTCGACTGCTTAAGGACTCTTTAGGTAATCTGTAGAGTTAGTGCTTTAATGTTTTGCTAGTAACAAGGATAGTTTTAGTTTTTGCTCTCTTTTGAATTTCTACGACGGCCTTATATTGCTTCTTACTTGTCTTTTATATATGTCTAAAATGACAACTTTTTGTTTGAACTCAACCGTCAAGCAGTTTTTCAGGTGGAAATGCGCGAACGTGTATGATTGCACATGTCACTGCGGCCAGCGGACATTATGAAGAGACCTACAATACACTCGTATACGCTAATAGAGCAAAAAACATCACAAATAAAGTACTACCCACTTAAAAAGTGGAGAGCATCTGAAACATTTGTAGACGACTTTTAGGTGATTAGAAATCGACCGGCTTCAGCTGACCAACCCTACACAGATGCACTGCGAGAGATGCGTCGTGAATATGAGCTCAGAAATATTCCACATGCTTCTTCTTCAAACCAAAGTACGTCACATCAATTCACGTTATAGAAATCTACATTAATTGAAGCTTTAACTTGTGGAAATGTTGGAACACATTTGTGATTTGGCTTGAAACCGCTGCAAATTTGTATTTCCATCTTGAGCACCACATTTCTCAAAACATGCAATCTGAAAGCTGGAAAATTTGATTCTGATGAAGAGAAAGCGACAATCAGGCGAGTATCCTGATTGTCATGAATTAACATAGAAATCAGTCAATCTCGCCACTCTTGAGGGCAGTCTAGAATCGCGATAGCTGTGCCTGCTGCACATTCGCGACAAAGTTACTCTGATTCCAAACAGCGATAGGTGTTCGGTTAATGAAGTACCTGAGGATCTGAGCAGTTCACTCCAAATGGCCAAGCTTTTACATCATTAGGTTGCTTACTATTTAACGCAGGATTTGTGATCTCACTTTTCTTCCATATGACCTAGCATCAACTTTGTTCAAATGTTGATTTTCTGTGTTTCACTGAAAATCATGCTCTACTTATATCTATGTGGATAGAATTGAAATTTAAGTATTTTTTGGCAGTTTGGATAATTTAAAATGTCAGATGTTAAAACGGGGACTACTTCCAAGAATTCAAACTCGATCTGGTGTTGCGTAAGAGGTTCAAAACTGTAACAAGTTTTGGTATTATCAGGGGAGTGTTTACGTAGTGAGACATGGATTGGAAGAATGTTGTCGTGACGATTAGACGTTCAAGGTAAAGCAGGTCTGAAATGTCTTGCTATTAACGACGAGAAATTGCAAGCTTAGGAGGTAGCAAATGCTCGCTCAGATATTAGGAAACTTGCAAAATGTCGTTCTAAGCATCTGAACTATTTTGGAGCATCCAAAGGTGATCAGAAAGTTGGAAAACTTCTCTAAGATACCACACTAAGCAAAATCAGACTAATTCGTTACCCTACCGTATGCGACGTGTAAGGGAAAATGAATGATCTTCCGAGACAACTTACGGCTGTTTGATTACTGGTTGGACTACTATAAATTTCAAAGCAGTTCACCAAAGCAAAAATTGCACCAAAAACAAGGTTATTCTGATTGTTCGATGGTCTACCGCTGGTTTGATCGATAACAATTTTATGAAGCCGGATGATGCGATTGCGATGGAAAAGTGCGTCCAGTAAGTCAGCGAAATACACCAAAAACTCCAACTTCAACGACTGTGCTCCGCACTGTTGAATGGATAAACATCAATCCTTCTCCACGATAACGTATATCCGGACGTCGCATCGTAAACGCTACAGAGGTTCTACAAACTGGGCTGCGGTAATGCTGCCTTTCCACCTTACTCCGCGGACCTGCCGTCTACCGGCTAGCACTTTTTTGAACATCAACAATTCCTGTGCCAAAAATGGGTAAAACAAAAGTCATGTCGACTGAAATCACCTCAGTCTACTCCTTCACGAGAAGGACAGGATTTTATGCAACTGAATAAAATTGCGTTACATTGACAAAAGTGCATAGATTTCAACGAATCTTGTTTTGATCCATAGAGTTAGTGCTGAGTTGCCGCATTCCGAACGGTACACATTCAAATCGCGCACTGATTCCCGAGAAAAGTATTATTTCAAATCAAACCCTGCAAAATCGGTATAAATACATAGAATCCATCTGTCAAATGATATAAATTATGAGCATGAGTTTGGAGGGTACATATATATATATATATATATATATATATATATATATATATGTTCATTTATCTATTCATATATTTGTTATAAACAAACAAAAAGATTCTGTTTGGTTATCTGATGGAGAATGAAGAAATGGCCCCTTTCGCTGGACAAGAACATTTCATTACACTTTTAGTCATTATTTGAGAACTTAATTTCGGGGATTGCTGTACGTGCTTGCTTTTTGGAAAGGCCTTTCTATAGCGCTGTACAATTTGAATAAAAGTGTGTTTCCCACGTTTTGCGTGTATACTTCGCTGGAAACACGAAAATCATATGATCGTGTAGAGGAGATTTTGTTGTATCAGAGTCGTGCCTTTTATCTGGAAATTTTTTCAAAGCTGAGAAAAATCTAAGCTGAAATAACAAAAGCCGCACTCCGCATGTGAATCGCGTCTGTGTGGTCTTTCGATCGCCTGTTATCAATCCACAGCTAGCATACACCCAATTGACAAGCAGATGCGCGGTGTATGTGGAACCCAATCTTATGTTCCCTGATACACTGCAGTGAAATGGTTTTTTTTTAGAAAGTAAGCACGGAGCCGGTATCGTCGAAACCTACGCTACTGAATGTTCACTTATTAATTAAGGGAAGAGCTCTTTGCCACAAGAAATACGCGTGTTTAAAACATGAAACCTTTCGTTTTGTTACAGCATTAGTTAAAAAGAGCTTTTCTGAAAAGAAAGCAAATTTTTGAATTCTTCGAGATGTGGACCATCGAACGATTGCTACCAGTCTAATGAAAGAGTTCTGTATAGCGAAATATAAGCAAAATAATTTTGGAAAAAAACACGTGGCGAGTGTGAAACATGCATTTATTTCGAAAGCTGTAGTGCTATGAAAAGGTGTTTTTGAAAACAAGCACAAAGCGCGGCAGTACGAAATTTAAGCTTTCGATTGATTACTGATATTTTCATGAAAAATTCTTTTCCAGCGAGAGAGGTCGTTTCTTCATTCCATCCCAGAAAACCGAAGGAACCAGTAAAAGATAATGAGATGAATTATTTATGCATTTTAAAACTCAAAATTATACAATAAAACGTTTGTTTTCGGAAATGTGAAGAACTTGGTATTTTTTCTGAGTTGCCCAAAATTGAGAGCTTAATTACCTCTACGTATGCATTGAATTTAATGAGTGCTATCGCAGATGTGTCAATATAAATGTAATCAGAATCAAAATGAATATTTGTTAAATTTTTCTGCTCTTAGTTAACAAAATGGCTTCAAATGATCGCTATCGAGATGCTGTGAAATGGAACGGAAACACGAGCACAACGAATGGTATCGTTAGTCGAAAGCGGCGAGATACTTTGGTTGGTCTTGATGAATTTTATAGACGAAATATCTACAAAGAATTGCATCAAACATGAGCGCAAACTAAAAGAAACATGAAAAGTTCAAAGTCAGATCAAATTAATTTTTCAGAGTGACAGGCATGATTTCTCCTCTCTATTCAATCAGCTCAAGGAACAATACATGTCTCTGTCTGATAAGCAGCAAAAATTTCGGTGAAGAAAATTTCAGAAAAAGATTTTTCAGGGCAACAGTTTTTGATTTAGCGTACCAGTAGATTGTAATTGCAATGCATTCGCGCGATTACAGGGAGAGACTTATGCGAGCTAATCAAGATGCATATGAAATGGAAATGAACCGTGCCTCCAAACAAGCCATTATTCAAGCGTGGGAGAAGCATAGTCCAACAGAGAAAGCATCTGACTGCATTAATCGCCTAAAAACGGATGTATCAGAACTTGTACGTTGCATAAAGTAACAAACATTAACAAACAGATTATTTTGAGTCTTTTTTGTATTCGTATTATATTTTTATATTTTTTTATATTCGTAATACAATGTCGGACCGTTACAAAATTGCACGGGATGGAACATTGAAGTTCAAAGAGGGCAAAAAGTGTTTATTCAAAGCCGACAAAAACGAATCACAAATTGAGAAAAACTGAGGAAAACCAGTCTGATTCGGACCCAGATATCCATGGAGGTTGGTGGAATATCATGATAAAGTCGATCTCAGAGGAGGAGAGCATGTTTCTTTTAAATGTGGCAATGGAAATGGCTGCTACTTATCAGCATTAGATAATGGCCGATTCACGAATGGTATGCCTCATCAGAAGGGATCTGAGTCAAATTCTAGAGAGATTTTCGCCGTTGTCAAAACTTTTGATGATCCTAAGTCAAGCTGCAAAACTGATTACGGAAAGTACATTGGAGTCGATGCAGATGGATCTTTGGTTGCGAGAACAGAAGCGATCGGACAGCGCAAACGGTTCCAAGTATACCCAATGTTACAGCGTGATGTGCAAAACTTTGGCGCCAGGCGCGACTAGAACCCTCTCTTCACTCTTTCCGGGAATGCTTGCTCTATCCGTTACACTACTGACGCCCATTTTGCACATCGCTTCTTCTACGCAAAAGCGCACCGATCTGTCAGCCGCCAAGTAGTTTTTGAAGAGGGAAAAAGTGCTATCTAAACAGTATGCAATGAGTTAATCTTATTAATGGCTGTTAATAAGGACGGTTTAATCTTTGCGGTTAGTAAAAAAGCCAGTGACGAAGAGATGGTCAATATAAGAACAAATGCTCAAAAAACCGATCCAGTGGACTGGCCAGCAGTTGAAGACAAGAAATCTGCAAAGGACTGCTCTCAGGCATACGTCAAGATGTATCAACATTCAGAAGTTGAAACGAATTTTCGAAATATTTCCGAAGTTTTCGATATAAAAAAGGGGGCAATTTACACGAAACACTATCAGCAAAAAGAATCAAGATGAAATCTGATCGGTATTGCTAGCATAACGGAACTCCCATTTAATTGTAAATAGCGGATTTCTTACTCAATATTTTACGTCCGCCTAATTGAATTTTCGTGGTGTATTTTTCGAGCGAAATGAAGCAGTATAAAATGAGATAGCCAAGCGTAAAGTGCTCTCGTTTAGAATGAACGATTAAGTCAAGTGGTGGAGATACGACAAAAGCTTGAACGAGCTCTTCGTAAGGGACAAGAAACTGCGAAAGCAGTTGAGACAAGGCTCCGGTCACTAGCTCGTTCCAAAGAACAATATGAACTCATTGATCTTATTGTTCGAATGGATGACATGCAAGCTGAAAGTTAGTAACATGCCAGAATTCATTGTGGAAGGCATTTTTTTTTTCATAATTTGCTTCATTATTTTGCCATTTGGTGTAGGAATTGCATCAGATATCAAGATAAAAGTTTTCATAATCAAATCCGATGATCTCAGGAATATCTGCTGTAAACGACCTCGCGATTCAGTCGCTAATCATGCAAAAAACGGATAGCTCAATGTCAAAGCTAACAAAATACGAAATGTTGACAGAGAAACTGATCGAGGGACAACTAGACGGTATATTAGTATAACCAATGGAGTACCAAATATCTTACACAGTTTTTATACAAATACTGTTTTCAGGTAAGGATCGTGAACAACTTGAACAGGAGTACAGAATAGTGAAGAACCAGTTTCACTACCATTTAATCCCGCTTAAGAGCATTCACAGCGTAGTGTCTTGGAACTCTCTACTTCTTCCCAAGTTTAACTCATTGCCTTCGACGTGAGCATTTTCCATTAATGTTAATCAGATGAAATTTTTCTCTGTACACCTTAAGAGTAATTAGTACATTGTAGGTCTGAGGATCAGGGAAGGATAAGCACACGGCGTGGAAAGAAAAAGGACTTTATTCACCTTCCGCTAATCAAAGATCGAGAGCGTGATAGAGACGCCGCAGGAGACTCATATGATGGTGGAGTTGATTACTTTTACTTATTTATCGATTTATTGTATCCTCACGTTACCCGACATCACATCTGTCACCCGTGATGATCCTATCACTTCTTGCATTCGGTTCGTTTTCCTGTATATGTCATCCAAGGTGGTTTCTGGACCTTCACGTGTAAGCTTTGCTGCTGCTCATGAATTTTTTCATCTTCATCACAAATGTCATTCATGCTGTTCAAGTCAGCTTTCTCCGTTTTCTCAAGATAGCCATGCTGGAATGTTCCCACGTGGATTAATGGAGATCAGTTTGTCGCAGATCAGCTTGACATCAATTTCTTGTGCAAGAAATAGGGGCTCAGTGAGAACAGGCCATCGTCGAACAACCTCAAGGATAAGTTGGACTGTCCACGTTACGAACAGAACCACTACCACTGCAGTTTTTCTACTTGGATTCATTAAATGATGGATGAAGAAATTCGAAGAATAACGTACTTTGCTGCTCCACGCTTTCCAACTGTCGCGTGCGCATCACAACTTCCTTATGTATGTAGAGCTTCTCGATGAAAGCAATAGTATGCAAATACTGTTTTTGAGTGCAAGCGACTGAGTTCTTCAGAAAAATCGATCTGTGGCTGAGTGTAATAAACTTTGTTTTGATAGTGGCTTTTGTGAGCTCAGGAATGTAGCTAGCTGGAGGTCGATGCCCGAAAAGCCAAGTGCTCCACATCCAAGCCTGCTCCTGTTTGATGTATGCAATATTGTCGGCTTTTCAGCGTGTGCATTAGCGCTATCGTGTGCGTGAGGATAAAATATCAGAGTCACTGCTCTGCAAATCCATTTTGAAATAATCAGACATTTTTTGACCATCTGCTCTTTAACTGCTCATTATTTTGTCAGGTATAATCACTTGATAAGTTACAACTTCCTACGGGCTTGTTAACATTTTTGTCCTAAAACTACAATGTGGTTTTTACTCCGATATTCAATATATGACATTATTAGTTAAAATTGAAGACTTATGTGATTTTCCCGGAAATTTAAGGCGCATTAGTGTCTTGAAATTTCCTAAAAAATTGTAAATGGAAAAAATACTAATTTCTTCTCGGTTGCGGACGTTTTAGACTTGTTATTATGATGATTGAATCGATGACAATAGTTGTTTTCTTGTTGACGAAACAGTCTAATGTCGAATTATTTTAGGTGAACCTACGCCTGACTCATCACTTCCCGTTCATTTGCCTCCTCTTCGATAAATTCAATTGAAAACCTTCTTTCACAGTACATTTATGATGTCCCATGCCGTTTATGTGCAGCGGCCTATTAAATAGCAATTAATTTCTGCATTTCATTACTTATTCAATTTCAATTCAATTTGAAATACATCGAGGTGAATTTATGCGTCAGCTAAGGTGAAATACCTTAATTTACATATGCTGTGATTCAGTAAATTTGTATTTCATGAGGGATTTCTCTTCAGAAACAGTTTTGTGTGTGCTATGCAGTAGACGGTCCTATATTGCTCACATTTTGTAAAAAATTTGAAATTTTTGACAGCTTTAGATTTTCTATTCTCTGCTATGTTACGGAAAGTTTTTGATTTTTTTTCGTAATTTATGTCCTGCGGCATTGGATACGTGTTATGATGAAGTCTTTGACGACTCATGAGTACTTTCTTTTGTAGTTTAGGTCACTAGAACTGAATAGTTAGAACTAAATTATCTCCTCTCGTACAGCAATATTAATACTTGGCTCAGAAGAGATGGTGCTTGAATCAAAGTCAGCGTAATGCGTGAATATGAGTCTGTGTAGTTCTTGTTGGTGTCATATGTATTTTACGCAAATAAATAAAACGTAAAACATTATACCAGTGTCAAAAAAGCAGTAATAATAACGAATTTCAAATAGGTTATCCATTTTGGAGCGCATGTGGCGCAGTGGTTGGAGGTATTCTGCGTCGAACACTAGCTCGATGGTTCGATCACGCGCTCATGGCTCACCAATTCATCCATTCCTCTGGGGTCGGTGAATTGGTACCAGGCTGTCATAGACTTGTCAGGTAGGATAAGCAACACTGACTGGTACAACGCGAGGCCACCGGAAGTCATTGTGAAAGCCATATATGCATTCAATTATTCCAAAAAGTTAGAAATTGAAAATGAATGCATGGCACATCCCTCAGAGATTGATCAACTCCGAGAGCTTTATCCGCTATGCATTTTGAATAGCTGTCAGCTTGATGAAGGTCAGCAATGATTTTTGCGTACTAAACCAAACCCGTTAAAGACTGGTTGGTGACGGTATGTCGAAGGATGAGTGGTAGCAGAGCGATGACTTCTGTAGTATAGTGAAAGCATACGCTCTCGGTATGAGCAAGATGTTGGTTCAACTCCCGACTGAGGTCGAATTTGCATACCACTCTATATCTTGGATATATATATATATATATATATATATATATATATAAACGAACGCAGTCATTTCGTGCATTATCATGGTCACTGATCAATTCTTTGACCATGGAATAACTCGACGGAGAGTACCTGTGTTCTTGCAGTGTAGCAGTTTTCCAGTGGGTTCAACTCACTCAAAGCTGTCGCGATGTTGTGTAGTTTTTTTCATGATTTCCTTGAAGAACACTGAATATTCACTCAGCGGTTCTCTTGTTGCGTGCCTGATATACCACCAAGCCAACCATCGATGGTTTCCATTGATAACCTTGACAATTTGTCATAAAAGGTAATCCGTTGAACTCCCGATCGTCGATACATGCCTCAGCAAAACTACGTCGTCCTGGAAGTTCGATCAATCTATTTTATTTTTCGTCCTGCTTGCGCAGCATCACGTCTTCCTGTTGTGCCTGAGCACAGAGATCGCACAGTTGAGATGATGAGCATAGCAAAGCACATTTCTTCTGTTCAAATCCGTTCCTGCTACCGCAAGTTCCTCAAGTTGCAGGTTTTATTTTGTACTACAGAGGTGAGTTGTCTATGACGTTGACTTTCTCATAAATTCGTGCAAGCAATCAAGTAAAGCCTTTCTCTTGAGATTGAAGAAACCATCAAAATTACTTATTTTCCATACTTTTATGTAATCCAACGAATTGCTCCGTTTCTACATGAGCTATCAATACTGACTAATTTCGTACCTCTTGGCTGATACTTGTTGTTGTAATAATGTTGACGCTATTGTCAAAGCAAAGAATCCGTGACTGTTGTTGATTTCCAGTAACTTTTATAAGCCTTTATACTATTGTGATGTCGTTTGTTGAGTTCATAATAGTCCCAGTTAATAATTCAGGTAAATAATCTCTTTTCAACTGTGGATTTATTTATAGAAAATTAAAGCATCGTGGAGGTTCCCACACTTGTCCCGAACTTCTATGGAAACTTCAATACCAAATGACTTGGAGTGAGTAGCGTAAACAAGGCAAATTCTTACGCACGCAGCTGTATCCTGTAAGCATGGCCCATCCCATCGACAGTTCGCCGAGCCTTGTTTCTTGCATGGCTTCGAAACGATACTCATGTTTACCTGTTTCACGTTGAACTGGAAATGTTTCTTGATTTGAAGCAGATACATGAGTGGCAAAGATGTCGAAGTAGATGTCGACGACTCTGTTTCTGTTACTCTTCTCTATACAGTGACTCTTCTATGCATGAAGGTATTGTTGTCTTCATACTGTGCTAGCACAATCTCGGAGTGTGTTGCAAATGTTCCTCTGCAACTTAACACTGTTGCTTCTTTTTGCTCAATATCTCTTTCCCATTATCTCCACCTAGGGCTGTATAAACTAAAACACATGTTGATACTTGTCTGCAGCTTAAGCTACCCTGGTTTTTCTGCACCGACCGAAATTTTTTCGGAGATGGACGTCTCTTAGAGACTTACAAACTCTTGGCTTTTGGCGCCATTGTGCAGAAAAGCCCAGAACGCTCCTCATCGATGTTGGCGACGACGCTATCTTCTCCAAAACGAGATAGTGAAGCGAACAAATTTCAGTTGATAATGGTTTTAGTGTTTCATGTGCTGGTTGAAGTTTTTATCATTTTTTTTTCGAAGAAAAGACGTTTTAGACGTAGCAGGCGCCCGATGCCATGCAGAATTTCGAAGCAGCAGCGATCTGAACCAGGACAAATGACCGATTTACTGTAATGTGATCCTAGTCTTCATTGTACCTTCCATTAGGAGCTTCAGCGTCCAACGCAAGGCGAGTGTTTTACGGGTGGGAACTAATCTCAATAAATATACAGCTTGATAAAATCATTCAAATTCTCGCCTTGATTAGTTCCAAGCCAACTCCAGATTGCGATGTGTAGTTTTCTACACTCCTATTTGTATCGCATCACTGGCGTTGAAGCCACTAAACACAAATTTTCAAATCTATTCACATTATGGTGAAATGTCACCCTCCTGGTTATCCTTATGTGAAGAATCTACAAGCAAGGTTACCAAAGCTGGCACTGAGCCACATTTCAACACTAAATGCCTCATTTGGAATAATAGTTGTTGTTGGAGATCTATTATGTTCATAGTTAAGCACCTCCTTATAAAACAGTAATTTGGTGTCCAACTTCTTTCGCACTACTTTTTATCCCGTTTTTTTCTTACTTCAAACAGGATTTTTACTAAAGGGGAGTGATACGTTGGAATGTTTTAGTAACTTAAGCAGACACTGGAATACAGCCGTTGCACCAATGCTCGCCATTCAAAAATGAAATGAGCTAACACAAAGTGATGTCGCGATGAACACCTCATGCATTGACCAATCACCTCACATTGTAAAGTTGACTAGCCACATTTTGGAGAAGCAGGACTGGACACGGTACCACATTCCCTGTATAGCCCTGATATTGATCTATCGGATTTTCGTCTACTCCGCACCCTGAAGTAGCACCTGCAAGGAAAAAGTTCAGAGGCCATAACCACCTCAAAAGTGGCCTCACCGACTCCTCTGAGTTCCAACCTCATTCTTTTTGAGAAAAAGGCATCCAATCCCTGCTCAGAAAATGACTGCATACCACTGATTATGGTGGTGTTTATATTGTTAATAAACTGATTTCTATAAGTTAAAACATCTCAATTAACGAAAGCGGCGGAATGCGAAAGAAATCATTGGGCAACCCAGCAGTGTCAATGTTCTGAGAAATATTTCTTTTCCTATCATAACGGTAGTGTTTCCTCTTCTGAGGGCGTTACAACTCCTCCCTAATCCAAACATAGTATTCAGATCGCACTGTGTGCGTGCTGCAAGCCTCAGACGTCGCTTTTCGCCCCAGACTTGAACCTAGCATGACACTGAGACACACAATCACACTCATCTCAATCGGCACCGCTGTACTTTAACTCTGTATCAAGAGTTGGCTATACTGATCGATCGCCTGTCGGGCTTACAATTACAGAATTTAAACTTATCTTTTCTACGCTGCTATCATATGCCTTCAATGCATTTTGCTGTGTTCACTTCAGACTTTGAACTGAGTTAAAGTACAGGATGGAATCTGCATACACGATTGCATGAATATCTGTTCAAGCTCATTCAAACTTTGTCTTAATCTAGCACTCCAGGATCTGAAAATCTATCCCACTCTGTTTGATACCATCTACAGCTTATAGCAAGTGCAAAATTGCTTTTCGTTTCACATTTTACCCATTAGGAACGGCTTTGATCTCTTCGGATGTAAGATCATTTGGTGGCCTTTTTTCCTAGATAGAGCCTTTTCCCACAACCTTCATTTATATTGTTCAGAAAAAGGATATTGCGATTCTATGCTTGGTCTCTAAGAAAGCCTTTGCAGCGCGCAGCAGCAGCCAAGAGGATTACGTCTATGTAAAATAAAAGACTGCGTGATGTGCCTCCATAGTAGAAACGGTGACTGCATGAGTTCAGACACAAGATAACAGGTCTCCAGGGGAAGGACATATGACTATGAATACTTTGACGAAGTGAGAAGAGCACTTTGTAGTCGTATAAAAGAGTTGACAGAAAGTCGCCCAGAAGATAAGTCGAACGTACAAGTATTCCTTTAGATGCGCATAGGTTAGAAAAGCGCACGGTGAGGACTCTTAAGTAGAAGTAGAGATCGTGAGACAAGAATTTAACATGTTTGCAAGAAAAACCCTTGTGACGTTTTTGGAGAACTGTAAGAGCTCAGAAATGAATAAGAAAGGGGATCCGAACATAACGAATGATATGGCGCTTTATCTTAGATTCATTTTCTAAGAGTAAGATCATTTCACAGTGGTGACATCACACTGGTGAGCTCTCCGAATTAATAGCCTAGAAGTGAGTATCTATGTAATAGCTAGATTTTTAATTGATGTACTACATCTCGGTCTGAGAAAGGGAAAATAACTGAAGCGTTAGGCATCGACTTCAAAGGGGAAATAATAACTTAGTGCAAATAGTGTTACTTGAAATGGACAGTTCGTAAGATATTTTTCATTACTCATGCCAAGTGCATGTAAAGGTCGTTCTTTGAACTGTCACCAAACACAGTGTTGGATATCGCCGTTTTCTAAGCCATTGAATGGTCACTGGAAATCCAGAGAAAAGCTCTGTTTAGCAAAAAAAGCCGTCAAATGATCGTACATTGAAAGAGATGTACGCTGTCTCCAAAGTGTTATTCCCAAATCGTTTCTTGGTGATTTTCTAGCATTTCAATGGGTCACCTATGATATTCCGTGAAGGAGAACAACGGGTAAGGATAATATCATAACAAAAACTAAACAGTAAGATGGCTTTCCGATAAAGGCCAATCATTGCTATTCTGCATACCAAAGAATAACTTGCTATCTATTTTTGCGAAAGATGTGTTCTATAGATATCCTTCGTGAGCTTTTGTTTCCAAAACATTGTTCGAACTTGTCATACCAACCTTTGACAAATAACAACAATTGCTCTCATAACATTCGATATTCTAAAGAATTTTTAGACACCCTAAAAAAGGAAAAATCTGAAATATGGTGAATAATGGTGGTATATAAGTCATTTATTTTTATTCAATGTCGAAGTAAATACCTCTCTGAAATCGAGTTCTTCAATTTTTTTTCGAGGTATTAATTTCTAGATTTCTTACTTCCGTTGTTTTTTATTTTGATTTACGAGTGTTATAATGAAAACACATACATTATCAAGATGTTTTTCATCGGTTTCCTCTACCTGATTTAACACACAAACGGCCACGATCTCATGTGAAATCCGATGCAAAGAAATGGTCGATTTTGAAGCCACTCTCTTAGCTCACGGTGAATCGTAGTGATTGCAATAAAAAATTAATGTAAAGTACAGAACTTTTCAGCAAAAACAAGCACCTCTTCTACCAAGAGGGAATTCTAATTTTTGGGTGCGGGGAAATGTATTTTGTGTAGATCGTTTTTTCTGTGCAAAGGGTTATATTGAGAGAAAAGCAGCTGAATCTCTACTAAGCCACGACATCGTCCAATGTATTGATGTTTTTCATGGCTGCTGTGCTCAGCTTGGAAATCTTAGCCATTCAACTCCTGCTTGTAATCTTTTGAAAATTTAATTCTAGACAATTCCGAGAATTTAAAAAATTCTACAAAAATTTGTATACTTATGGGATTAAGCATAGTTCCTTTCATAAGCTATTCAAGATTGAACTCTATAACAAAGTGGTGAAATTATCGTTTTATGTTGATAATAAAATCCGGCTTGGAAGACTTAACATTTGAGAAAACCACTTTTGTGATGTTTTCAAGTGCTTATGATTCTAGTATATTATTAAAGCTTAAAGAATAATCTACACTGGGAGATATTATCAAGAATTACTGCGTGACATGATGAATATGGAAATATGTACTGTGCAGTGAAGTGTGATCTTTGAAGAGTGAGCAGAATATGCGAAAGTAGGCTCATTTATATTCATTTCCTTGAAATCTCGCATAGGTGCTAGTGTACTTCTGACCCATTGACATGAATCATTACACTGGAGACTAACAGGAAAATGTCACGAGTCAAGATGTTATACATGAATGCGGCTCATCAAAAAAGAATATTCCCGTTTAGAAAAACGTTGAAAGTCTCGAAATTTAGAGTTTCAAAAACTTGATCACTCGAAGTGTTCAGTTCCTTTCAGGAGCGTTCCTCCAAAAAATTGACAGCCGTGCAAAAACTACCCTTCGTTAGAAGAAGATAATATCACCGCATATTACTCAAAATTCTGTATAGTCAATGAATGAAAGCTACAATCGCTCTGCAAATAGCTTTAGAACGTTGTCGCATTAAAAAACCTTTTATATAACCTCCGCTGGTTGTAAAGATATTGTTGTTCTCAGAAGCTTGCACGAGATTGTTGTAAAAACTTCCATTGTGGCTAACATTCCAGTGCCTTTCTCTCTATCAAAAGAAGCAATTATTCGACTCTGATCTCTACAGCAGCCATTCCTCAAGATACGTCAGTCTTCAAAGTTGAATCGAGTTGAATATGCCGTACGAACAAGTGTTATTGGTGTATTCAACGCAGGACTGGCACTGCTGAAAATGAATACATGCCGGGGAAAATTTCAACAGGAGGCGAAGAAAGATGGTGGCAAAACAGGCTTCGATAGGGCAATAGATTAACACGCGTACCCGGAGAGGGCGAAATGCGAGTTCGATTCCTGTCTGACTTCAAAGTTTGTCGAGTATAGTGGAACGCCATATGAACCAAAAATGCGTTATTGGAGTATTCACACCTGACTATCACAAGTGGATATGAGCATGTGCTAGAGGAAATTTGAATAAGGGACACAAATGGGAATGGAGGCCGTTCTCTTACTACATTACTTATGTTAAAATATGTCGAACACAAGCAAAGACGAACATATGATAGCCCATTACAGCATGCTCATTGAGGCGAGCCATGCAGTGAGTACAGTGATTTAGTTCAACATGGAATGCTTGACTTTCTATAAACTCCTGAATAAGACGTGTTTTCATCATAGCGATCCTCCATGTTGTGTGAACGATTCTTTATATAGAGTTATTGTAACGACAAAAAGATAACGAGAACAACAATGTACAACTCGAGGACTCGAGGAATTGAAAGCCTCAATACAATAGTGATACGAAATGAGAGTGGGTGTGTCTTGGAATAACCTAGTCCGTAATAGAACAGAGCGGAATCGGTCTTGAATAATTATAACTCAACATTAAAGAAAATACCGGCTGAAGACCGAGAAGAAAAAGCAGTAGGAAATGTTACTTCGACTGCTTTCACAGTTGCGAAGGCATCGAAACGCGTCGACATTACATACACTTTCCCAGCCATCTGCGAGACAGCAACATAAGCCTGATGTGAAAACGCATTCTCTGGAAAGGAATTCCAGGATAATCTAAGTGTTTCCACAAATGTGCACATGCCGACGTGCAGAGGCATCACAAGCACACTTTAACAGTCGGCTGCGAGGCAAAAATTATTAGTACAGCACTTGTGGCGCATTCTACAGACACATATTTCACTTTGTGGGAAATTTGCAATATTACAGAAAACATATGATAGTACTATTTCGACGTTGTGAGGGATGGGCCATGGATTCGACTTGATCAAGAATCGTTCAAGGTCATTGATTGCATATCTGACCTTTACAGTGACCCCGCGATAGCCTATCGATCTATCAAGTCGGTTTAGTAGCCCTCCTAAACAGGTTGGTATCATTTCGCCAACCCCGGAGAGATAGAGGTGGTGAGTCTTGAGCATAAGATCGCACCATAGACTGATCAATCCTGCGTGTCGTAGAGCACCTCTAACCATTGCACCACATGCGCTCTTGAGACAATTAGTAGTAAGCGCAGACTGTCCAAGTTCCAGCAAAATTGAAACAATTAAACGTGATGGGAGGAATGCAAATATCATGTCACACTACTTCACGTAATGAACGAAATGGGATAACTCCCATCTCTTTTTGTAAAGTGCATTCATGACATAAAAGTGCTATTCTAATTCTTCACGTATAACAATCCATTCTCAACACCTCACTCTTACGAATCCAAAGATCTCCAGTGGTAAAAAATGAACCATGCTATTAGCTTGCTTGATGTACCTTTTCATGAAAATTACCATATCGCCATATCAATTGCTCTAGATGATTCTCAGCAAGTTGAGCAGGCAAAGTTGCCACAAATCAAAGACAAAAAATAATGTGGTGCTGATAATGAATACCTCCTCGAGCCAGGAAAAAGGCCCAATTTAAGAGTAAGTGAAGAAATACAGCCCATGAAGAGCCTGATGCAGACTGGATGATCATTCAATCTGAGGTGATATATCATATTTATTTTCGATATCTACGAGCACAAGAAGGAGAATGAAAGAGGCAATGCGTAGAAGGAAAGCTGAAAGAAATATATGGGGACTCTCAAAGAGGCATTCGTTAGATGGATGAACTGAAAATTCTGCTCTCATCGTTTTGAATCATTCGTACCTCAGAGTCCTTTCTGAGGGCTCTGAGTTGCGCGTTGATAACATATCTAATAGACATTCTCATGCAACCAACGCATGAACGATGACTTTACAAATAAAATCATTGCAGACAACATTAAACAGGGCTCGAAAATTCTTCACGAAATATTGTCTTTATCAACCTTGAAATAAAGTGAAATATGGGTCTGTAGAAATAAAATACGAATAGTTTGATCGTTGCATAATTATTTTTATCCACAAGTAAACATGGAATATGAAATGGACTCGGAAAGAATACGAGAACCTTTTATGGTGGCCACCTGTGCGGTTATATTTCGGCTATTCCTATTCCTGGGTGTGTGTTCGCAGCTGCAAACGATTTATGGATTGCGTAGTTATTGTTCCAACTGCTGCGCTTTGCGCTCAAAACGAACCAATAGTCTGCCAGAGAAGATGAGAAACTCGTTGCTATGAAGAGTTTAAAATAAATTATGCCCATTGATTCATAGTCTGTAAATTTGTAGAGGTCTCATCATGAATGAATTTCCTAGTCATTTTCGATACAGAGCGGGATCCTTGATTGGGGGACTTGCCATTATTCCTCTTATTGACGAGCATTCTATTGTACTTTTGTAGAATCAATACATGACTAATCAAACCGCAAGCTCAAAAGTAATTGATACTTATCTCCTCCGCTTATTCTTGCTTTTGGATAGTTAAATTGGACTGACGACAACGAATGACGTATTATTCTTTTCCACTCTTTGATTATTCGTTGCTTGATGTCAAAGTTATATGTATGGTTCGATTAATTTCTTGTCCTGTCATTAGTAAAAGAAAAAGAAAAACTCAAGTATAAGGAAATGCTTCAATCAATGAAAAGGGTGACAACGTCGAGACAAACGTATGTCGTATTTGTTTCCTTGATCCAGCTCGGTTACTGTCGAGTGTCGAGCACACATTAGAAACACTTTCATTCGGCGATCCTCAATCTCAAATCCGTCATGTCTATTCGCTCTGTAGTCTTAGCGAGTGCTTATCATATAATCCCTCGCGAAGCACGCAATATGTTTTGTCAATAATTTGCCTCGATAGTTTTATTTGATTAGAATTCCATTTGTTTAGGCTACTGAACAACATTTTCTAATAAACTTTTATACGTACAGTAAATGGGGGTTACCTAATCTACTATGAACCTCCATGCGAGGTAATATGTTTTTCTGGATTTCAGACTTTGAAATGGATTTCCATACCATGAAAAGTCATATAGTAAGCTCACCATTTCATGTCCAAACGCTTCCTCCTCATTCTAGTCAAAATGAACCTAAGTTCTTAAGCCATTCATTGTCAGCTGTTAACCAAGTCAGAAAGAAAAGTTCGAACTTTTGATTGAAGGTATAGAGGAATTTTCAGGAACTCGCAACGATGGAAAGCTAAGAGGTGTGACGGCAGAGAGCAAAAAAGATACCTGCGTCCAGTTTTGTGCTTTTAATAATAATGTACTTCTGGAGCGCGACTAGTTAGTGATGGACGTCGTTCTATTGCACAAGCATCGACGTGGTTCTTTTTCCCGATACAGTCATTCTTCCCATCTTTCTGGGATCAAGAAATTGGCACCAGTCATATCTACGAATGCCCTTTCGAACTCACAAAGGCTAGCGATTGCTCGACGGTGAAGACCTCGGAACGACGTAGCTCGGAACGACCTAGCACACCTAGCACGACAGCACAGCACAGCGACCACAGCATCCCAGGATTTAAGGAAAATCTGACCCAGATAGCATCCACCAACATCCATAAAGAAGACCAAAATTCTCAGTCAACGGTGAATCTACACAAACTACACATAAGTGCAAAAACTCTTACATGGATGAATACGAGGAAACAGATCAACTGAAATCTTGATAGGATTCGCATCATATGTGGTGTCTAGTCGTATGAACTACAAGAAAACTGTGTTATGATTATGTATATCCGAAAATGCACGTTTCATCCATACCGTCCGGAGACACTGCGATGCTAATATATCTTTCCAAACAAGCCTGTTGATGGTTGGGCTGACAGCTTCACTACCTTTCATAGCAGAAGGATTGGTAGCAGAACAGCGGTTTCAATAATCTAGTGCAGCACGCGCGATAGCCTTAAGCGTGGGTTCAGCTCTAGCCTGGGGTTCAGAATTTCGCAAATTTCTTTCAGCATCCTGGGATATATAGTTATAACAATATAGCACTGCTATAAAGGCGATAGAATAAAATTTTTTGCGGCTTATATGTATACAATGACTTACTTGGACTGTCATTTAGACGTATTCTTACTCCAAAGCTTTAGCCCCGAAACATGTCATATTCACACTCTCAGTAGGCACACGTTTGGGTCAAGTCTGTTTGTCATCAATATTGTTGTCGTCTAGGCATAATCCATATTCACCATGTCAGCGCTGGCCATTTTATAGCACAGTCAAAACGATATTCCTTGGACCCCATGACCCTTAGAACAATCAGCAACTATGAAGTTCTGAACCATAAAGAACTACATCTTGAAGAGCATAGCCAGGTAGATTGAAGTATGATCATGTCGTATTCATAATTCCAAATGTTTCTTATTGTTCCTACTGGACTAAACACAAGGTTTTTATAATATTATCTATGCAAACAGCTAAAGTTTCGATAGTTTTGCCATCCACAGGCCTAGAAAGATCAGGTAGTCCACAAGTCAGTCAGCCGAACGCCTCCATTACTTCATCAGAAAAAGTCATCAGACCCTAGATTTCAATCGCATCAAGCACAAAAATGAACCTTCTTAGAAGTCCTCCACTGAGTTTGAATGTCACACTAAAGTCGGTTACTATTTCAGCCGCTCCCATAATTTACCACAGCATATGATCTACCCTAACATTTGCATATTACAGTTTATCCTAGCACAATTAGGGCAATGTCTATCAAGCAACGCCTCTTCCCCTTAGCATATCCTCGTTGAGAGCATGTGGGCGGAGCGAATTGACCCGCGTCCATACCATTCCCATTGATCGTGGCAGGCTAGGGGTCAACGGAGCGTGGCCAGGGTCGAATGAAGGAGTGTTTCCGTTTGCGCTAATCCGACTTCTAACGGTCCAGTATTATTTCTTTTCCATTGATTTACTATACTTAGGGTCTAGAGTATGTCAGTCGACCTAAAATAATCGAGTCATGTTGAAGTGTTTACACTGTATAGATATTTTTTCCTCAAAATCGTGTTTTATTTTCCTCCATTTACAATGAAACTGTGGTCTGGATATCGCTACGAACAAGTGTCCTTAGCGCCTTTTATTTACAGTTCTCTTCGCTTCAGTTGCCCAACATTAAAATGATGATGACCCCATTCTTTTCCTTCTTTTCCCATTCATAGATGTCATTTTTGAGGAGGAGCTCCCCAGATCTGCAATATTTATTTCCTTTTCGGATTTCGGAATGTCATTTTTCTTTGAATTATTCGAATAATCATGAGCTATTCGGCATTATGCCTTTCTGAGATGTTCCTTCTCTGAAATGTTTTCATTCCATACATCTTCCCGAATTTGAATCCGTCTCTATCATTTGTTACCAAATCTCACATTACCAAACTCGTTGAGTGTTCTAATCGTTAAGTTCTGTTTGTGTTCAGTTTTAGTGTTACTCATCATCACCCACTTAATCTTCTCTACTCGAACACCTCGTCGTTTTGAAAAAAGAAAACATTTTTATTCTTTAAATTTTAGTTGTTCTAAATTGAATCGTTCTAGAATGCTGGGCATTCCGTTCCTAGATAATGCAATTTGGAATTGGTTTAAACCACAGACTTTTGATGATCCTGTCGATCGTTTGAATTACTTCATCACTTCAACGCTTCTTACGTTTTTTGCCATTATGGTCTCAGCTAAACAGTACGTTTATCTTGATCTAATACGGAGAAAATTTGAAATTATCACAAATAACTCTTTAAATTTGCGTATTCTCATTCATCTACGCCTTAACGAAAAGTCGAAGCTTAGAACAAAGTAAACAAGATCGATTTGTATGTTTTCATAGTGGTACACCTAAAGTACAGTGAAATATATATATATATAATATATATATATATATATATATACATATACATATATACATATCCTTGCTGTATGCCTTGATCATGGAAATTCAACCATCCCCTCTGAACTGAGCATTCGCTAAGATATCGCGTTGTCGCATTTTTCTTGAATGAATGCGAAAGCAAGTGAAGTTCTCCAAAACCACGTCACCTACTAGAATTCGAAGAAGCTGTAAATCACTCCGATCTCCACGATACTCTGTCGTAGCAGTTGCTAAAGACGACTCATATAAGCGATAAAAATGAAATATTTGTTACTGCTTTATAATTGCGTAGTTTCTTTGCGCCTTCGTTCAAATAACTCTTCACTCGTGAAAATTTCGAGGATTTCTCGAACGAATTCGAATAGAGAATTGTGAGTGAAATGCAGCGAGTGTTGTTTGTATTCTCTAACGGATAGTGATAGGGTCTTCAAACAAATTAATACGTGAAGCAAAGCCGCAATGTTGGCGGATCGCGACCGCTCCTTCAAACAATGTGTAGGCAGGAGCGAGGTTTGCATATGGTTTCCCATGTTGTCATCGTTAATGGGTTATATGGAAGGCATTGATTGACGCATGGAGCTTTGTTCTTCTTGTGCTAAATAGACTATGCGAACATTTTATTTATACTATTCGAAATGTCTCCTGACCTCTCATCAGTCCCTTAATTGACTCTTTATCGTGGTTGAAGGGACGACAGTATAGTTTTTCATGCCTAATTTGATCACGCAAGCTGACGAGTTGAACATATCTTCATCCGAAGTCAGAACTCGTGATGAGACTACATCGCTCATTCCCAGCTGTTGGAAAGAGATTTACACGTGACACTGAGCTAATCAAATATCTTTCATGAGGTGCAAATAGATCCAGGAGATAACATCTTTGTTTTTGTTGCATGTCGTGGATTTACATTTGCGCTCTAACTGATCGCTTTCATGGATCTGTACATGAGCCGGCTTGTGTGTATGATCGTTGCATTGTGAACGTCGATCCAGCATTAGCCTTGCGACATTGTGACCAGCAAACCCAAGACTGTTTGGAAAAGCCTCGAACAAATAAGAGCCACGCTCAGATTGTCACAGTCTGATGACCCACTCGCGATTATATTTCGCCTCTATGCAAAGTCCGGCAATAACTAGACTTGGTGGCCCTTTAGCGAGACAAGCACAGCACATTGAGTCGCTGTTGTACTCGGCATGACGAGTAGCGATTGGTGCACATTTAAGGTGATTGGTGATGTTGCACGTAACACATGTGATAAAGGTGATGCTCTAGGCGCATACACATGTATACATGCGCACAACTGGTATTAACCAACGGAACACTTTTGTTGCTACCGTTTTTAACCGTTTGGGAAACACTCAGGGCGGAGTTGTTAACGCTGAAAAGACTGCAGGTAGCGTCCTGGCCTTTTATAAGCCTGAATTGTCTGATGTGTTGCATGATATGGGGCTAGTGTAACGTAGTGATTTCAAGTGCCATTTAACACACACGTAGTCATCAGTTCGATCTCGCGTTGCAAGCTCGTCCATGTCTTCTAACCTTGAGGGTTAGCTCAAAGGGGCCGTACTTGCTTGAGAGAGATAATCTTCAATTTCATAAATTGATAAATCACGGCATATCATTATACTGGCTAGATTCGTATTCAGTCACCTCTAGCAGTGCTTGATAAAATCGAATGTACGATGCACCTCCTCAGGCATAAATCATGCGAATTCTATCCTTAATTCATGAAATAAGATCACTTCAGATATGTTGGCTCTCCAATTCAATGTTGGATGCCCATGGAATTCAAAGGCGGTTGGGAACAATACGCAGAAGATTATTGCTTTATTCAGAATACATTTTTTGTACCATTCCATGAAGAAATTCCTGCAGACGATGAAGATCGTTCAGAGGTATTTTATCTTCAAGCTTTTTTGTAAGGAAATTTGTGGTTAGAGAACCGCCAATAAGTATCATTTCAAAGGCGGCTACATCATTTTCCTCGGTCAAGCTCATTTTAGGCTGAGATAGGATACTATCAATGGGTACCAATCGTGCTCGCTCTTCAGGCTATTATGTTTTATCTTCCTAATTGGATATGGAAGACCCTCCATCAACAGAGTGGTCAGTTTGAATAAAAAATCATCTAGTTACTGTAAATACCACTGTCATAATTGAATATAACATGCTGTTACGCTGACAACTTATTGGCTCAAGGAATATTAAAACATTCCGGATGGCGTGGACGCAATGCTATCCATGCGCAATTGGATTTCCCTTTAATTTCTCCCATCAAACTGCCTTTTTTGACTTGTAGTCTCTTCTTTTCCTTTTCTTTTTAGTAGCTGAACAACAGAAATACTGTCTCAGAACCTAATGGGTCCTACGTTTTTTAAATCTCGCAGAAGACATATACTGATTTCTTGCATGTATATATCGTTCTCCTAGTCGAACAGAGAAATGTCCGTCCGGAGTATGTTAATAGGTCACATCAATAATAAACTGTTCTGGTTGGAATAAATTGTAGCAGGTTCACTCTTACAGGATCATGGTGATTTTTCGAATAAATATGATATTTTATCTGTTGTCACAGTAATTAAGGACTTCGGAACTTACAGTTCATAGGAGAGTTTACTCTGTTATCTCAGCGCATTCGACTGCTAAGTAGTCGTCAGATAAAGTGAAGAAAATTCATCGATGAGTTTCTGGATGTTGGCTGACGAGTTTGGCTGTGATCCAATGGATTTGGCACATTCTCCGAGTAACCGGCAAACATTGTTCGATGTTCAAATGAGTCTCACACGAATTGACATTGGATGAATGGAAAGAAAAGTTCAATGCTTGAGTTTTTGAACGTTACAGTCGTGGTCACCTGGACTTGAAACACATTGTGACACCTGACGAAAAATGGATCGCTTTCGACAATCCGACAAGCCGAGTTTCACTGCCGCGGAATCTTTATGCTGCCGGATATGTAGCTGAATTGTTTTGATCTAGAAGGAGCCTACTTTGACTATTAACTTAATTTGTGTCCAAGGAAATTTATTCTGTCTTTGAAATACGACAGAACTTTTTCTAAACCTATTACGTATAGCGGTGTTCAGAAACTCGTAAATATATCATTGTAAACTATTTTAGGTGAAAGCAGCTATTGCTTTCGTAGCGTGTGATTTTTATGAATACTATATCGTCGCATAAGTGCAATAATGAGATAGTTAGAATTTGAACGTGCTTGCGTTATTCTTGTACACACAATCATTCGTTTTTCATGCCAACCATCATTCAATCACTGTACAAATAATCAGAAATTGCTAGATTACTAGAACAACACGAGGGTTTATTCGGCTAACGTTCCGGCTCTTTCATGTCCTTTACAGGGGGTATGGTACAAGTCGATTTTCCACAGAAATTCGTCCTCTCGCAGTGCATTCTTCGTTGTCGCATCGAGTTGAATCTACTGGAGTGCAACACTGCCTGAATGGAGTTTGCTCAGTCGGCGAGCCTTTCATACAGGACTGTTGTTTATCTGCTGCCTTCCGATATGATTTGCTTACAAATATCACACCAACTGTTGTGGGATGTATTGCCTTAATGATAACAGACCAAAATCTAACGTAAGCAATGAACAACCATCGTGTGTAGAAGAACTACACCGATCCGGGAAACACCGCTCGTGCGATTTCTCCACTGCAGTTTCCAGCTGCTACGACTACAAAATCCCTTCATCTCGAGAACGATCAGCCGTCGACGGTAGTTTCGAATAAGCACAGCTCTTAGGAAGGGGGGAGGGGGTAGCGCAAAAATCATCAATTTAATAGAGCTTTTTTTAGCAACCTTTCAGTAGCTCAGTAATCTAACAAATTATTTGTTTTTAATCTAAACTCTGTTGTTTACTATCACATGTTTGTTTTAGTGCACCCACTTCATTATTATTTTTGTGGATGTGATACAGATTAATACTTGAATAATAAATTCAGCCACTACAAAAGTATCATATAATGTATCTTTTGAGATTTCAATTTAGTCAACGATGTCTTGCTTTGGAAAAAAATGTAGGTTGTACTGAAAAGACAAAAAAATTCGTATTTCTCAGTTGTAAATTGGGCCTTTAAGCAAAATTGACGATGTAATCCATTCTTAACGAAGTTTTACCAAAATTACAAATTGGTTACAAAAAGTATCATTGCTTACTTTATACCTTAGTTTCTAGCTTTCTCGTGGATTACTTGTACTTTTCAAGATCATTTGGTAACATGGTGTGTTAGTGATAATGTTTGGTATTGCTCAGATTAGCGATTATTTTCATGTATTATCAGTAAACTGCCTAACTACAATCTTAGCTCTTTATAAACCTTATTAATTGAAATTAAAATATCAGGATATTGATTGAAGTCAAGATATCAGGGTGTCTGCCAGCAAGTTACATATTCACTTATTCTACAAAGATGATTGTGCTTTCCTCTAGCCCAAAACTCGTATCGTTCTTCCAATCTTTGTTTCGTCGATACGTCAATCTCAAACAAAGAGACCAATGAGTAAGGCGAATCGTTGAAAAAATCTCAGCTGCTTCTGCGATTGCGTGCTCATTGTTTCCTGCTACCCATGGTGCGCTCGAAATTTTTGAAACGTAATTTTCGTTTCCAGTTAAAAACTGATCTGTGATATTATGCAACAGCTATATATTGCTTGTTGGGATGGAGGAAAGCTTTTCTATATTTTAATCTAGTTCTCAGCTCTTTAGCACAGAGTTTTAGAAGAATTATCGACAAGTGTTCTGTTGAAAAATTCACTGTGTTTTATACTCATAAAATTAGTCGGCTTAATTCGTATTCAAGCGAATGGAAGTATAAACTAAGTGAAAGTAGTTACAGCGGTGCGAAATTAGTTACAACACCTTCCTACGATAAATTGTTGTGCAAATCTTTACGATAGGCGTAGTCCTGAAGGATCACTCCAACCTAGCTTTGATCATAGTTGTCAGCATGTAACCTACATTGATGTTTTTTTTTTAGTTTAACTAATAATCAAGGTTATGTAAGCTATGGTATAATTGGAAAAGTCGAATGGATATCTCAGCCCGGCGAAGAATCCAAGGAAGTAAGCGTGTTTTCCAAGGAATGTTCGCCGTCCCCAAAGGGTGATCCTCTACTAGCTTTGTTAATCTTTTGAGGTTACAAACCACTGCAAGCATTATTTTATTTTTATCTATGGCTAACTAGTTGCAAGTCTACTTCTGAGTACAGACTGCGAATTCAGTGATGTTACTGGCTTATTTTTCTGGAGTTAAATTGGCAAGTTGTAAAAATATCGAAAGGAAAGGCAAAATTCAATGATCTCCGAAGTCAGTTCAGAAATAAGCATACAGATAGTGTACTTTTATTCTGAAATACTCATAAAGATCACATTTTATCATTAAAATTATGTAGAAAAACGTATGTGTATTCCGTCCGATGTTCGTTCAACAAAACAAAAACAAATTGTGCAGGCATCGACCTGGGTACGGCTATCGAGGATGCCCGTAAATTGAGGCAGATTGTTGGCGCAGATCGAAAAAAAGAAGTGGGAAAGTTAGCTGCTTATCTTGAAGAATGCTTAGAATTCCACAGTGAGCGACGATCTGCATGTCGACTACTCTGCTTTCGGTACGTTGTTCCAGATATGTTTTGATGGCCTACCGCAACTGTTTTAGCTCAAATTCTAAGCTGCAGGTTGGGTCGCGGATTGGGTTCATATGTCTCGATGCTATATCTATTTGTGAAGTTCCTGTATCTACTCAATATTTTTACGCAGTTCTATATTTTAAATAGCTTCTTGGGAACCGAATACACGTTCTGGGGCTTTCAGGTGAGTAGTAAATTTTATCTTTTCCATTATTTTTTATCCTCTGAATCGTTTACAAACCAAAATAACTTGGTTGAAAAATCGCAAAAAACAAGTGAACCGCTTCAGATCTACCACTAATAAGATCTACTACTAATAATAAGCTGCTTAGGTAAAATTCAATTCCATCAGCTTTTCGGCAGTCATATTATGAATATCTCAGGTGGTTACAGCTTCCAAACCAGTTACTATGTTGTTCCCCCGTGAAGGTAATTCCTGACGCTAGTTCTCTGCACTTCATTGCTGAAGTGGCAGACTCCTTGTGAGCTTGAAAAATCCTTTTGAACTGCCAGTTGCATACCGTAGTTCCACGCTCAGGAACACCTGTAAATTGCGTAAGTCGTCATGGTGGATCGTATATGTCTAATTTATTAAAAGTACTGCTATTTTCACTACCACCCATCTTTTATTTCATACGACCCGACGCCATATAACGCGGAACTCACAGCTTTTCTTGCATTCTATTCGTTCACTCGCATCCATCAACCGTGATGATCTTCAGATTTTGCGTTGCATTCGGCTGTTCCTTGACGGTTTCTTGTCTCCTTCATGAATGTTGTTGAATCGTCTTAGAATCAATCATCTCTCGAGTATTTCAGTAACTATGCTTGATTGTTTTGAATTTTTCATTTCATGCAGTTATCAAAAGTTTGGCAGAGAGCGCAGTTTAGCTTTGCAGTTTGCTTCAAATAGCGCGAATAGTAGAATGGTCCACGTTCTTTTTCTGCAACATATCGTGTAGTTTTGAGAAGATCAGCTCGAACGAGCCACGACTTCTGATATCTTCTCATAATTGGCCATTACGTTCCTCATCTTCAAGGTTTTCGTCTCCTTTACGAAAGTTCTTAAACCACGACCACATTGTACGTTCATTAGCGGTTGGCGGACCAAATGTGTAGTTGATATTTCGAGCTATATCTGCTGCGCGACTCATTTTGAACATAAGGAAATTATCGGATTTGCTTCTTGTCTAACATCTCCATATTCTGTATAAAATGTACAATAGATGCCAAAAATTATGTCATTAGCAACAAAACTTAAAGCGAGAAATGCGCGTTTGAACATTATACAACTGACCAAGTTTATCAAAAATTATTTATTCCAATTTCAAATGTTGTAAATCAGCAAAATACAGTGAAATAGTGTATTTCAATTTGAACCTAAATTACGTTTGTAACAATCATGGAATGGAGGGAGGGAGCGAGTTCACTCCAAACAAGTTTGATATCAATTTCACGATAAGCAGAAGTTAGGGCTTGCTGAGTTGGGTGGGCACGAACTCCGGTAATGTTGAACAGCTTCACCACCACCGCGTTATTTTCGTTGAGCTAAAAGCGATCATGAGAGCTTTGGAAGATAAGCATAGTATTACTTAGGACGCAATGACTTGTCAGAAACCGTACATCGACTTTGCATCTAGAATTTTATTATTTTACTGCAATATTTTCATCTCATTTCGCGGGAATTATGAACTGCTACTCTCTAGATCATAATGCGAAAGAAAACTCGATATCTTCTTTAGAATTTGATATCTCATTATAAAACACTCAGTTTGTCAAGCCTCTATGGGATCTACCTTATAGTAGCTATCACAGCTAAGGAATGTTCCTAGGTGTCGAACTCCAACCTACAGTGCGGAGTCCATCGTCTTAGTGGCATAACTCAAACTATGAAGAGATTTGGCCCGGTTAAGAAAATTCATGCTAGATAGTGACCAACAAGCACCCGCTGGTATCTTCTTTTTGGGAGTAAATCTAGGCGTTTGAATCAAAAATGTGTTTGTGTGTTTTTCTGAAGAAGGGCTGAGCCGGGTGGCTAAGCCGGATAGCGATGAACAATTCTGACTCTAGAAGTGCCCGATTCAGAGTTTCGGAGGTTAAGTCTAAAAGTGTTTGTTTTACTAGAATTCAATCACATAATTCGATAATTGTGCTGAATGTTTGTGATTTTAGACATTCCGCGATTTGTGGAATGGTCGTGAATGGCTAGATTCGGGCGTTTTTCCTCGCGTCACTCTGTGCGATTTCAAGATTCGTCGTCTTGCCAATATACACAAGTACACCGTTCAGTGTGTACTCATGATCAATATGTTCAATGAGAAAATTTATCTTTTCATCTGGTAGTAGCAGGAACTTTCTATTTTTTGACATTTTCTCATTATAGACAAATGAGAATCGATTTCAGGTTCTGGTTTCTGTTTGTTGCTGTATCAACGGCAATAAATTTCGCTTACAGTTTTGTGCAGCTAGTTTTCACCTCATCCCGGGAAAAGTCGACAACGAACTGGCTTTCCGGACCGCGATATGGAGAGGACACAGCGGAAGACTTCCGTCACGAACATATCGTACGCCGCTTCACGCATGCTGCTCTACGTCCTGGTATATCATATCCACCACTAATAGGATGCTGAACTTGAAAAAATTCCTTTTTCATCATCATTCATCTAATTATTTAGATGGGATCCTCTTACTGCGTTTCATTGAGGGACACGCTGGTGCTATAGTTGTTAGAGAGCTCACTACTAAACTTTTTACTGACTATCTTGAACAGGTTTGGAGGAAACACATGATTTGTCAATCATTAGGAGATAATTTTCTAATTTATCTATATAGCGAATAAACTTCGATTTGTCAGAAATCCTTTCCGGGACATAGTCACTCGACTAAGTCGACAAGTCCAGGAATGATTGACGATGGTCCGCATGAGAACCTATACAACTCTGATAAAATTGCGGGTCTTATGGCTCCCGACTATCCATCGAAGCACATCTGATTAATGTTCAGTAATTATTGTTTTTGTGAGCCTGTGGCTTTGTAAAGACTTCCTCTTAATTGTCCTAATATGTGCGTCCATTTTGATATTAATTTTTAGTTCATACTCAATCCAACCTTGTTCTTTCCAGCCATATTCTAACTGTATCCAATTCTATGATCACTTTTATGACACGAAACATTTTTCAGGTTGTAAAGCTTTGGGAAAATAATTCCTAAAGTGGATTTCGTCATTTGGTTGATTTTGTTCAAAATGATACCGGGTCCCGTAGTGAATGAACACACTTTAGCACATGTACTTAAGTGGTGTTTTCTCTGGCCATCTGCCTGATTGCTGACTAGCAATTCCTCTAAAACTGTAACTTCATTTGTGTGATTACTCATCACTGATGATCCTTATCTTTGAAATCTTGTCACAATTCCACTCTTTCTGTATCATTACTGTGTTAATAAACCTTCATTATTGATTAGTTCAACGAAAAGAAAAGGAAAACGTAGAATATGAACATTTGAACTGAAGAAGAAAAGTGCTTCAGAAATAGCGACTAATTACACAAAAGTATAAAATTTTGTATTTGTTTTTTTCAGGCGACTAATCTATAGCGACTACCTATTTGCTCGTCGAGTTCCCACAGATAACTTGTTATCGGCGTTCCTCATTTTGCTACAAATATATCTCTGCTTATCATGGTTTACGTTGTCTGAGTACGAATATTTAGCTTCTCAGGCCCACAGACTTCGCACCTAAGTATTTAAGAAATTGTACTTTTTCTCATCTTTCGTCTCGAGTATTTTCTTAAGACCACAGCTCAAATTTCAATATGCCACAAAGTCATTTTTGAGCCACGCATGTCATGTGGTCTCCTAAAAAAGGCTGACTTATAGAGCCCGATACACGTGTTCACACCTTGCAGTCTCGTCAGTCGAGCAGTTACCTTTTCTCGTCTTTTTCTCCTATGTGAGTGCAGCATTAGATTGAGCTATGTAAAGTTCAAAATTAATGAAATTGTCGCCATTATTGGCTATAATCTCCTCAAATTTGCATAGTTGATTTCACATTTCATCGCTAGTCACTCTAAACTGTAGCTGACAGCTCATGTTTGTTGATTTTTTGACAATTAGGATGCTGAAGTAACATTAGGTCTCCAACCAAGTTTCCGAACTTGATCCACAAAAAATTTTCCCAAAAAAGCAAATTTTTCTACATATTTCGTGCCAGGATTTTCATGCGCATCGTTTGGTATATTTTGCACATACTCGTCCAACAAAGGAACCGTCACGGGAAGTTATTCGCAACTTACTGCTTTACAAGTTTCAATTGGGGCACAACTTTCAAAGTACATTTGATAACATTAATCGTGCAAGAGGCCACCAAGATGTGGGTAGAACTAGCACTTGGATCATCCGCCGTATTCGCCACATCTCTCTCAGTCCGATTTCCACTTTAGATCATGGGAGCACTGGGTGGACAAGAAGAAGTTTCGAGACATCAATCATTTGTGTCAAGAATTGACTGATTGGTTTGCATCGAAGAATAATGAGTTTAGGAGCTCGGAAATAACTTGCTGCCGGAGCGCTGGCAGAATTTCATCTAAGCAAACGGAGAATACTTCAATTAATGTTATTTGATACCTCCGATTACTTGGAGAAGTAGATTTTTTAGTTTTTGGATCAAGTTCGGAAACTTAGTGGAGACCTGATAAGTAGTATACTTTAACTTGGTGCGACTTCATTTTCATGCCAAAAGCATTCGTGCAATCCAGTTCAGATATTTTCACACAAGCAAAGTGACACTTATCTCCAGGACCTTCTTCAAATTGAACTCAAAGATGTTCAATAAATCTTCTCTATTGCTTGAGGCAAGGTTATTCACATAATGATCATTCACAATGGTAACGGTTCCGGCAAACTGGGTCTATTTTGGAGATTGGTTATAATAATATACAATCTATAAGTTTGAATATTTTGATAGCGCCAATAATAATTCGACTTGAATTTCAATAGTATAGATAAGAACTTTGTTAAAATCCACTATTTTCTTGCCGTTTACTCCTTTGAACTGAGAGTTGCAGGGTCGTTGAAAGTAGCTATCTACTTCAAAATTGCTACAATTTGTCTCTTAACTATAGCCTTACAAGAGATGAATGTTGAAGAAAACGTGTGACATGGACTTTCATTGGATATCTGAGTGCTTTTCCTCTATCGGTAGCCATTTTTAACCCATTGAGGATAACACGTTTTCTACTTCTTTCGGAGTCTCAGAAATCATCCATAGCATAAATCCCGACTGTCTTATTGTTGTACTAGTTTTTGAAATGGACATTCTCTGTACACTATTACAGCGAGAATAAAATTGCGGATTTAATTGACATAATATAAAATAAAAAGCTCAAGCTCGCAAAGCGATGGAGCAGAGTTTATTTAACAATTTTATCACGAAAAACATAGGAATTTCTTGTGAATCGACAAGAAAAAAAACAAGGATGATACGTCCGAAAGTACTCGCTGCCTGTGAAACACACTACCACAGCGCAGTTAAAAGGCCTTTTCTAAAACCAAGCACGCTCTTAAAATCTCCGAGATTTACATTTTCATTGCTCAACGCCTGGTGGAAAATTTTTTTCCAGTAAAACGCTTCCATGGAAATGATCACTGATAAAGGAAAAGTACCAAAGTTTGATTTGGACACAGCATTTGCCAGTAACCTTTGGAGTGTATAATGGAATACATCACTTGTTGTATTTGCTCTTCGAATTCTTCCTGTACTATTGGTTGGTAGAAGGAGGTAGTTGCTTGAATCAGCTCCAAAGAAAAAAGTCGCGAAGTGATCAATCAGACCTTGACAGCCCAGTCTTGCTCACCACTTCATTGTTATAGGGTTATAGGGAAATGGGCTCCACTCATTCACAAACGCGATAACACATTGCGTAAGAACACCATAAAGGAATTAAGGATAAAAATAAAGCTCGCGCAATTCACCGATCCCGGAAGGATGGATGGCTTGGTTGGCCATGAGCGTGAGATTGAACCATTGACCTCGTGTGCGACAAAGAGCACCCTCTAACCACACGCCACTAAACAAGAGCACCATAATATATAAAATCAAGCCTTTTATACTCTCCCAAATATTGAAAACTGACCAGATTTTCTTCTTGCAGCAGAGTCAGGTATCCTGCAGCATTCAAGGTTTGCGGATAAAGAATTAATGTTTCCGCATATTTTTAAGGATAGTAGTCAAATTTTCTTTCATAGGTTAGTGGTATCTGTAACAATTCGTAAACTCAGAGCTGTGGAGAACCGATTGTCGCCTGGAGGATATTAATCAAAAAGCGGTAAACATAGTAACCAGTCAAAAAAGCTGAAGTATATGCTTGATTTCGACATATAAAGAAACATCCATGAAAAATTTTAGGAAAAAAAACCATATTCAGGTCAACTATAAGTTTTTCAAATAGGAAGTCTTCCTTACATTACTATGTAGAGTATAAGTACATGGCAGCGATGCCGCAAGGCTATAATTGGGTTATCAAAGCAATAATCAAGACTACCGTTCCAAAAACTTCCGCTACGATTGAAAATAGGTGTGAAAATTCCAGAAATAGTATTCTTCCAGTCTAATATTATTTAACCTCGTTATAAACATTCAATATAGTTTGTGAGCATGTTTGAAGCTTTTTGGAGGTTGGTGATAAGAATTGTGGCAGCATAATATCAGTACTATCACCACAACTTCTTCCCATTCCTGCTATAAAGTAGGGCTCAGTGTGGAGCGTGTGGCACTCATGATGCGAGCAGTAGTGTCGAAACGTATGTACTTCACAGACGTGGCAATCTCGAAAAGGCTTCAAACATTCTTATAGACTATGTCAAGAAATAACGTCAAATTGGAGTAATGCATAAAAAGCACTCAGCAGAGCTTTTTAGATTGTTAGATAAGAGCACTTATACCATGGGATTTTTCTGAGGTTGATCTTACTTGAAGCAAGTGGACAGCTGAAAAGCATTGAGCTCATACTAAGAAATTTTTTGTCCTGCTCAATGAATATATGTTCTTATTCTCTGTCGACGGTTCAAATTGGTCAGGATAAAAGGCTGCACACTTCAACTATCCGCTTCAGGATTTCAATAAGTCGAAGGCCATACAACAGCCGTTCTGATAGAACCTTTGTGTCAGTAACGTCTTGCCGGGTGATCAGAGGCATAGTTTAGCAATAATTGAAAAGATGTTGATTTCTATACTGAGTTTTAGCAAAATGGCTTGCCTATATATGAAGCTGTTGGTGTCGACTGACTCACACACAGCATAAAATCTCTATTCTGGAAGCACGAAGAGTGTTTCTTGCTTAAATCCTTCTACTTCCACTTTATTGGCGAGAGCCTATCACTCGTAAACCGTCTGACTTATGTGGGAAGGTGAAATCACTGAAGATTAGTTTACCAGCTTTTATAATGCAGGATAGAGAATAATCCAAACAACCTTCCAATCACTCAATAATGAAGAGCGATGTGCACAAACATTTGCGTTAGCTGGGATTCAAACCCACATTCACCGTATCCGGGGCGAATGCTGAACCGTTGCACTAGCGAGGCCCTTTTGACACCACTCTTTCTACCCTACAACTCGTTATCCGTCACCAGCCGGTGTGATGACTTCCAATGACTTCCTAGATAGCTAATTACAGGTCTTCTCCATAGGTATCATTTGTGGACACACTTGCTGAGCACCCATCAACGCATAAATGATTGTATCTATTTATATCGCTAGGTATTATTCCGGCTCAGCGAGACATGAAAATTCAATCTCTTAAATTCATTGTGTCAAAGCAAATGTATGGTTGCGTTTTGCACACGTATACGTAATCAGCAACCTAAAAGAGCCAGTGGGTTATGAACTCCACTGATTAAAAGGGCATTTCCACACTATTCTTCACTCTGTTCATAAGAAGAACTCTGTGACACTCAGTGTTCAGAGTGGTGTGAATCCGTCGTGATAGCCAGCATATGGTTGCAATGTGAGAAATTAGGTCAGGCTCACATCATACGCAGTCACCGACTGGCCCAATTTCTTTTTCTTGCAGCTTGCTTTAACTGCTTTGAGTTTTCGATTTTCTTTCAAAAATTCAGCATGTCACATACATTTATCTTAGCACATTTAGCTTCCTTGATTGAATTTTTGATTGAAAACAATTTGAGACAGCCGAATTCTATGTTCTTTTGATGCTGTTATCTTCATACTATTGTTTTCTCAAATATATCACTTCTATTACCTTAATAACTTTCATTTCAATGTGTTATCCTTAAGAAATAATGAGTACCTCTTTACTGCTTAGTAAAGGTCAGGTTTTCTATAGGCTAACTACGGGGCATTTTTTTTGAAAATTGCTCCTAGATTGTATGCACCTTCATGAAGAACCTCTGAAAAAGATTTTTGAAGATGAGACTGCTCATCTTCGCTTGCTTTCTACCCTTTTCTGAGACAAGACGTCATGGAAGCAATGAAGACGACGAAACGACTCCATCACCAGGAGAAAAGAGTATAAAAATTTTACTATTGATTTTCGACAGTTTCGTTGGTGCAACAAGAATAATCAGATTTGTTCACAGTGGTTGATCGACTGGCTGTGAACCTAGCTGGGGCATTTGTTAAGTCAGTGTTCCCTGAAATTGATCGCTCAGAGAAAGTAACAGAGGTTGGTCCTCAAACTCTTTCAAGGTGCTTCTTTTTGTACACCTTATAAGTAAAATAAATGTGTTTAGCCTATTTTTTCAAGCAATGTAAAGCTGCTTTCGATTATTCATTGTGATAATTTATGTGGCTGGGCCACTCCATCAAAAATGTCTCTGAGATATCCCATTTTGATCAAATATTTAGATTCGGCGAGCTCCTGTATCGCCCCTGCAGAGCACCAATCTAAACTACTCACGTAAGTTTTTGAACTTGTCGAATTCACTTATTCTCCATATCATTTTTCCAAATTTTTATCCATTTAATGTTTCACCCTTTAAGACAAGTTTGGTAGCGATTTGCCGATCTTGAAGGGATGGAGGGCTTGGTTTGAATGGGGCTTGGAGTCGGTTCAACGATTTTATGTATACTGAAGGTCACCTGTTGCCACTATAACCTCTAATATTGGAAGATCTTATCTACTGTTTGCATACCGAATTCAAAAGTAGTACTTAGTTTCTTATAGCACTCTTGTATGAAGATGTACAGTACTTTTTTATTAGAAAATTGCTAACTAATCAAAAAAAAGCCTAACTATACGCTTGCCGAGCTTGAGAATTGTATCTTACCTAATACTCTGCTCTAACCGGAAGACCACTTATTTCCTATTAGATCGGTTTATGCAATATGTTTCAGCTCAGCAAGTCGGTTCGGATTACAATGCTATATCTCAGATGACACAGCAAAACCCGTTAAGCCAATTCTCACAAAGGGCTCAAATGCTTTATTTGCCTTATCTACAGGTGTTTTAAAATTTGTCTTCTTTCATCGAGTATCTCAACTTTTTATCCTAATGAAAAGACTAATCCTAATTTGAAGGATGAATTCCACTGGACTGGAATAAATAATTGATATTTATGTCTCAAAGTTTTCTTTTTGAGCTAACGGAAATTTAACACCAGTTCTAGGAATACATTAGCTGACATGTCGACGATTTCTCCTTATGCATTGCCGTCTTCTATACCAAAATGAGAAAGGACACCCGAATGTTGTTCGTCATTGGGAACTTGACTCGGATCTGTTAGTAAAGAGCTTAAGATAATATTTTTGAGAATTTGCACTCAAGTACTTCTGCAGACAACTGACCGCAAATTTTCCTTTTCTGCACTTTGATTCAACGATAAGTCCAAAATTCTTCATTCCGTACTTTTAGATTTTCGCACGTTCAAACTCATGTGTTGGATCTGATCCCAAACCATATTATCTCAGCTGCACTGTTCAGTTGCTTAGATGACCCACCGCCACATGTCCACCTGGTTTTAGAGTTTCTCCATTATCTTCCATGGGTTTCGTTGCTTTGCAACCGTCATTCACAAGGTTGAATTGTGTATTGTTGGCTGGAATTTGGAGATCTAAAAATTGGCTATAGCTATGAATATAACAGGTTTGCACATGAAACCTATTGGCCCATCTTTTTACCGATTTCTCACAAGATTGTTTTGAGTCTCCCGTGATCCACTCTACTGTTTCTTTTGCTCACCTATCATTTGCTTTTCTCACTGCGCAACCTCTTACCGATATTCGCTTCTTTAAGCCTCTAATGCAGAGTTTGAATATCGCGTATTCTCCGGATGTTGAAACACGAAAAGCGGCTTGATGTTGAATGTGGCGGCTCATCTACAAAGATGTTATTCGATTGTCCTGTGATTTTTGACCAACTTCTTCACTATGAATGAAGAACCTATCCATCTTTCTGCTACAAACTAAAAATTTGGTGATTTATGGAGTTAAATAAGTGAACGCATAGGTAGGGATCATTATCATCATCATTAATTGACTGATTACCGCTGCTAGAGAACCAACTGAGGTACCTGATGTCTTCAACCGAAATCTTCTCTCAAATCGCCTCCCATGATCATCAATCGTTGCATATATTCGTAGTACACCTAACTTGTGATCCCTTCAGAATAATTTGTTCATCTTTGTTTTCGAGTGGCTCGCAGTAGATTTTTTTTCACTTCTTTTTCGGACTCAGTAGCTTGTTGTTTCTGCAGCTGCAATGTTGCTCGAAGATAGAGCTCTGACCTTTGCTAAACAGGGGTCTAGAAACGACCATCTATTGACACGTATCTCTCTATCATTTCACTCGAGTGTGTGCAAAACCACTGTGGTGTAGCTGAAACACCTGTGGTGAAAACCGTGTAGCCCAATGGCACTCCTTTAGCAAATAGAATAATGAGTAAGTCATCAAAAGTCAGTCAATCGTTGTACAGTAATGACAGCAGTCATTATTCGTTTTCATGTAGGGCATGTCTATAATGCTGTCTATTGCGATTCCAATCTTGATGAAGGTAAAGACAAAGAATTGATGATATTACCTTCAGACTTCTACGACCCTCAAAAACGTTCAGATGTGAGATACGCGGACAAATCTTATGCGACATTTTCGTACGCACTACTCTGCAAGCCAACCAAGTAATAGTTACAGCGGTCATCTCTAATGACACAATATGGAGTTTTCACTGATTAGGTGCACATGAGACTTTTTCTCATCACAACTAATAAATCTAGTTAATGAACGCCAAACACTAGAAGTCGGCCAGAGTACTTGTCTATTCATGATATGTGTCAAGTAAAATTTTCCATTTGCTGTTCAAACTTTTTCGGAGAGGATTTTAGGTGGACAATTACAGTGGTTACGATAGGGTAAGTATAGGTGTTGTGGATAGAAAAGAAATTACAGAAGATCTCCCCAAGTAATGAAATTTTTTAAGGTGGGAAGTTGTAACTTACACGTTCTCATTAGGCAGCACAAAAAGCGTTATGTACACTCACGGAGATTGTAGCAGCGTTTAGCTTTGTTTCTCCTTATTACGCTTTCTCCAAAATCTTCTCCGCATCTACAGCTATACTCATTGATGTAGAGTGAGAGTGTTGCGCAAAACTTATGCGTCAGGTGGAACCCGAACCCACATCTCACCTTATCCGGGGGGGGGGGGGGTGCTCTAACCCGTTGCACTAGTGACGCCCCTATAGTTACACTCTAGTACTGTTTTTTCAAAAGTAGAGTTAATTACCATCAAAGTACTAGTTGGTATGAGGAGACAAATGAAAAAACTTATCTCGTTCGCTGGAGAGGAACTTTTGTAGGAGTGTTAGTATTCATTCGAAAGCTGCGACTTCAGGCTACAGCACTACATCGCCGGTACCCAAAAACCGTTTTTTTGACGTAGCTACAAAGGAGATTTCTTGCATAGCAGGCGCTCATATTTCTTGCCGAACAGAGTTCTTTTTTTGGACTACTCGTAATCATTCAATAGCGTAATTGTTACTAAATCCAATGCCGTGCTTATGTCCTGAAAAGACCGTTTCTCGGCAACGCAGCAGGTAAAGCAAGTTGAATTTGCATGTTTGATCAAGGGGTCTGTGGCCAGTTCACGTGCCTGAGCATAAGAAGGCCACGAGACTGCCGACGCGATACTTTTCTAAAGGTTCATATGCTCGAAAAATCGATGATCACCGCGTCTGAACGTGGCCGCCTCACGCGCGGGCACGTGAATTGGCAAAAGATCCCCATGTTCACACATGCGAATTTAACTTATTTTACCTGCTTCGTTGCAGAGAAACAGTCTTTTCAGAATATAAGCACAGCGCTCAAATCAGAAACGATTGCGCTATCGAATGATTACAAATAGTCCGAAGAAAGAGCTCTGCCCGACGATGAATGTGCGCGTCTGTAACGCAAGAAATCTCCTCTTGTAACAACATAAAAAAGGTTCTTTGGGAAGCGGAGATGTGGAGCTGTAGTCTGGAGTCTCAGCTTTCGAATGGTTGCTAACACTCCTACAAAAAGTTCCTCTTCAGGAAATGAATTGAGTTTTTCATTTGTCCCCTCATAACCGCAAATAACCACCATTCTTTTGGTATATGCTACAGTGAAAGAGTAATTATCTTTCTCTTCAATATCCGATTTCTCGATCTTGATGAACATGCATAGCTTGTTTGTGCATTACGAAAGGCCTACTCAGTATTCGTATGGAGACAAGTTTGAATATGTGTCCATTCTTCTGCCATTTGCTGTTCATCATTCCATCATCAGATATAAATTCTTGCAAACGGCGCTATATTGCTTTTTATGCGACAAAATCATTTACTTGCATACATTTGCGGTTAAAGAGAATCTTCGCACGAAAAAAATCTGATTTGATCTGATACAACATAGAGTATAATCGACGTTGAGTAGATAAGCTTATCTAATATCAAGATTATAATCGATTTTTCTAAAAGCCGTGCTGCTGGAATATTTTTACGGGTATGGTCATTCTTCTTAAAAAGCGGCTTGCATGGAAGAGGCAGAAAGCAGGGAGTACTCGCTCACAACATTTTTCATTTCCACCGCGATATTTTCCCGATTTGAATTTTCTGCATTTGCGTTCTTATAGAGTTATCAATTTTGCACTCAATTTGGCTGTGACAAATTCTTAGAAAATTTCTCAATACTTTCGACTTACTCAAAAATTTTACAAAAGGTATCAAGTTCCGTGTCATTAGCTGCCGATCTTGACGAATCGCAGTTAATGATAGAGATTTACTTCTATTATTGGTCAATAAATAGCGAAAAGAAGAGATTGAATTTCATGAAAATTAGCGAAAGTGGTAAAGGATGAATCCAAGACAAAATCAATACCGCCAACGTTTAGTGATGGAATTTTCGTGTCTAGGTGACGAAAATTTATTGGCTGAATCTTTGGATGGCGACCTTCCTGCCTTTAGTTCTTTCAAAGCCACTGCCTCCATTAAGGCTTGCGGCACTAAGAGTATTATGAAAGTGATAGCCAGACGAGATTACTTTGCTACTGCATGCACATATTCAAAATTGTGTTCCGTGGTGTGTTGTCGGCGCATCGCTGATTTTTAGTTCCACTATTATCTACTATTAATTAACAAGTCATTCGCCGGCCAAGTTTCGCTTTCCGCGCGATCTCGCCATAGTCATGGTATGAGTTGTGAATTTTTCACCATAGACACTCATCGCACTTTTTGGATGAATGGATATTTTCCTGCGTTGTGACAAGTTTCTCTAGTTCGCTAGTTTTTTTCTGCGGTGGTGGGGTACTTTTCCCTTATCCTACGCATTTTTCAATCCTTTAAGCAGAGGACTAACTTCCCTTTTTCTTAGATTTTTAGTGAACATTCGATAGCTTAAATCTCGACAATTTCAAAAGAGTAGTTTTTCTTTCCAAAGTCTTTTTAAAACGCTGTACCGGCGAGGATAAAATAGAGTTTCACACTCGGCGCTCATAATTGCTCGTATTTTTCTTTCTATTTGAAATTTTTTCCTTTCATAGAAAATCGTGGAGTTTTCTCTATTAACACTGCAGAGCAAGCTTTGTACTATCGTTCTATGGATCTAGGCTCTTATTTTCATTTCATACTGCCAAGTGAATCCGCTGCTAAGCTAAAGCCAAGTACTACAAAACGTAATCTTCTTTTAGTTTTTCCAGAGCTCTGTGGAGACCTTTCCAAAAACCAAACTTCGCTTCAGAATTACCCACATTTATGCTACCAAACACCTACTTTACAAATCTTGTCTGCTTCGCCTCCGTTCTACTCTTATTTTCGCTCCTACAGCGCTCTGAGAGGGCCTTGGAAATCTTTCGTGGTGAAGTTGTCGAGATTTAAAGTATCGATTGATTAGTTTTTACTAACGAAAACGGGAAAAACGTGCGCGAAAAATGTGAAACGTGATCTTATTTCCTCTGCTACACCGCTGTAAGACAGCTTTTAAGAAAAGCGAGAATACTGAAATCACTGAGGCTTGAACTATCATATGTTTATTTAAATATGCCTTATAGTTATTATTGAGCCATGCAAAAGGTTTGTTAGAGGCTCAATAAACGTATTTCCGCCCTCCAGTCTCGTTAGTTGAACGGTGGCTTTTTGTTACATCAGTTCCTCGGAGATCTACCCCTTACAAAGAACAGTCGACGACGAACGTTTTACACACGCCGTAAGTAATAAAATCACCGAACGGACAGTGTTGTGCACTCGATTACTTTTGGCTGGTGGTGGTGAAATTTCGTATCTTTAGTTCCGGGTGTTTTCTGAGTCCTCGCTCAAATTTCAGTATTCCTTTATGGTTATTTTTAAGCTTTGCATGAGGTCTGTTATGAGCGCTTATCTCCATAAGGGGTAGATCCCCGAGTAACTAACTAAACAAAAAGCTACCGTGCAGCTGACTAGGCTGGAAGGTACTGCATAAGTGCCTATAACAAGCCTCATGCATGGGTCAGAAATAACTACGAGGCATATTAAGATTTGAACGAGGTTTCATTAAACACTCGAAACGAATGGTATGTTTCTGAGAGCCTGAGAAAAGGGAAAAGATGAGTTTTGATTATCAGTTTGATGTTATCTTCGCTGCTACAGCGCTCTATAAAAATTCTTTTAAGGAAATTTTATAATATTGAAGTCGCCGTGATATAAGCCGACCTACTATTAAAAATTTTAAGAAAGGACGGAAAGGGATCGAGAATCATTGCGATAAAAGAATTTTAAGGACGGCGGTTAGCCATGCGACCGCTCACGCGAGGACGATGAACTATGACGACTATTAATGCTAAAAGTTGGGCAAGCCCATAGTGAAATACAGTACTTTCAAATATCACTATTAGATGTCCTTTTCTCCTTTACTGATAGCGAAGGAATTCTTAAATCAATTCGAAACGAACAACATCTCATTCAATTCTTTAGCAGTCGGGCGTAACTCCACGTTTTGACGAGGGAACTATGAACAATGTAGGAATGTCACAAAACGCACTGGCCATGTCAAGTGCACCTATGCTTTTCTCTGGTACAAATGGTTCTCCGGAATCTTTGAATGCCTTGCGTAACCAACAATATCTTGCAGTAAGTTGAGCGGTATTATTTTGTGTCAAGAGGTCGTAAAAAGTGTTCCTAAGTCTCGTGCCATTTCAAGGAACTGGATGCTAATTAGAACTAAATTTAAGCAACTTGCCCGCCATCAGGCAGAATTGACTCAGTACAGTGCGAAACAAATGGAATATCTCGATCAGCAGCGAAGATACCAGCAATCCATGATTGATCACCAGGCCGGCGCTGCGGTTTGTTTCTGTGCAATTCAATGTGGAATAAATTGAGTTAGATTGCAATGTAGCAGCTTGTGTAGTATATAGCGTAATATTTATTAGATCTGCTCATAAGCTGAGCGGTTTCCTACATTCCAGCTTTTAATGCAAAAACAACAACAAGATCTTATCAACGAGCAGATGAAACAGTTAAAAGCGTCATATGGAAACAGCGATAACCTCGGAAATGACAACACTGTTGGAGGAAGGGTTCGTTGCCAACACTGATATGTATCAGCTTGCTTTTGGGCGCAAGGAAAATTTTGCTCGTGTGATAGTTCTCAACTGGTGTTCTCTTAGGTACTTACGGCTCGAGCAAAAGGAGTGAAAACTCATGTGCCTAATTCTCCTAAACGTCGTAAGTAATCCTGAACTGTTTAAGGAGGCTTGAGGAATTTTGAACTATTTTGAATCCGTATTTTCAGAGGTTTCTGATGATGATATTATTGCGAATGATGAACATTTGAGAGAATATTTCAAAGAAAAATATGGCATAAATCTATCCAGCGAAGCAAACACACTTACTGATGAAGAGAGAGAAACTCTCAGGTAAGAATTGTACTCCTGACGTTCACGAATTGAGCGTCATTAAAGTACCAGTGATGTTAATCAGCTGCCACCTGCCGCCCCGTTGATCGTTGAGTGACTCGAGCGGGTACCAGCAACACTTCCATTTTTCCCTGTCGCGTGCAAGGGTAGCACAGTAGTTCCTCCTCGCTCTAGCTATTAGCTGGGCATCATATCTTTCTCCTAGTTTTTTAGTGAAGAAATCGGACCATGGGTCAGTGGTTTTCCTGTGGAGCGCTTGATGTTCTGAGAAATTCAGTCGGTAAGGGTTTCCTCCATCGGTTGTCGTTCAAGCGCACCACGTGTCCAGCTTACCTTAATTTCAATATCCTGACGTGTAGAATGGCGTTTTGATCTTCCATCGTTGACGTAGGTCGGTACTTTAGATCCTTTTGCTCATTTGCGAGATACGGGATACTCCTAGCATCGACCATTCGACTGCGCGTTCAATAACGCCAAGTGATCTTTCATCTTGCTTACGTAGCGGCCAGGTTTCTGCTGCATACGTTAAGGCAGGGATAATCGTCGAGTAGAAAAGGTGGGCACGGAGTAGGATGTCTTTGTCTTCTTCGCTACATCTTCGATGCTCCTGAGCGTTTTCCGAGCTGCTCTTTTCTTCCTGCTCAAATCTAGAGCCAGATCGTTCATCATATTGATTTCATGACTTAGATAGACGTATCTGGAGCATTCGGAGGTCTTCGTTCCGTTGAGCGCGAATGGGGCATTCAAAACCCATCCGTTTGATGTGATGTTAATAGAAGAGATAATATTTTGGATCGTCTTAATTGAATTTACTTAGTATTAAAGAAAAATTGGTATACCTAGTATATCTAATATCTCCTTTGTGCTAAACTCGCCATTTTATTTCTAATTAATCATGAACTGATTCTTTTTCGTTATCCGGGAACAAATAAGTAAATGCCCCCTTCGCTGGACAAGTTTTTTTTCTACAAAAGTGTGAGAAGTCATTCGAAAACCTAAATTTGTGGCTACTTCACTACGTCCTCCTACTTAAAAAAATTTTTTGTGATGCTGTTAAACTCAAAATAAAATGCTGTTTTACATCGATCGCGTACTCCTACTATGACTTTGCTGGAACCTCGAAAAACATATGAACATGTAGAGGAAATCTGAAAGTATCAGAGTTATCAATTTTGCCCGGAGGTTCTTTCAAAGCGGAGAAAAAGCCCAAAATAAACAAAAATTGTGCACCACGTGTCGATTGGCTCAACGTGACCCATCGATCGATCGCCATATGTAATGCACGGCCATCCAGTCCCCTATCCCCAGCACATACACTAGCTAACAAATAAATATGCTGCGTACGTGAAATTCAATCCTATTCCTTCTGCTACAAAGTGGCAGAACGGTCTTTCCAACTCACTTTCCCCTTCGGCAAAATCAAAAGGCTGTCCTGTGGGGAATATACGTGTGTAAAACGTAATTGCCTTCTTTCTGTTCTAGTATTCAAAAAAGGCTCTTTCAAAAAATCACTACGTAGCGCAGTAGCCTAAAACTGAGCTTTTGAATGATCCTTAAAAGTGCAATGGAACCTTTTGGTCCAGCAAAATGGGTCATTTCTTCATTCCTCTCCGGATAATAGAAAGGAACTCAGGAACGTATTGAAATGCTTGGTTTATCGGTGAAGTGAAAAGCGAATACATTTTCTTCTAAGGGCCTTGAAGGAACTTCTTTCGAAAAATAAGGAAGAAACGATTGAGCGAGGAGTTTTCAAAACGATGGAATCATTCAAGAGGTATGCCTTTGAAGTTTAAAAGATCCCCGTAACAACTGAGCAGACATCAAACTGACACATTACAGTATTTGATATTTTAAAGGTACAAAACAAATTCAGAAAAATAGTTCACAACCGTCCGCGAACACATGGAGTGAAAACAATGAATTTATCAGAAAGACCTAGCTCTTGTTCGCAGTGCATTTCTCACAATATTGACATGATGGAGGGAGGGTGGACTCAAGTGAGTCACCTTGGTCGATTTTTGATTTTTTATTGTGTTTTTTCTTGGAATTAGGCATGTGGATGGCATTGGCGTGCTTTCAGATGTACGGAAATCCGAGTGTAATCAAAAAAACTTTCGGAACTATAATGAGCCTTGAAGGGATGCGGTCAGCTAATGGAAAGGCGGTTCTAACATCAAAGGGAACGGCGTGCGTAGGCTTAGAAAGTAAAAAACTTACAGCTGCTCCTCTTGCTATTAAGATTTGGTATTTCTCCGTTCTGTTCACCCTGTTGTAGTACCTTCGGAAAATCGTACTTTTTGCTTTTGAAGTTTTAGTAGTTGTTTGATAGCTTGAATTTTGGAAATTTCAATGGTTTATTCGATTTTCGAAAGCATTTTTATTTTACTGTAGCAATAAAAATAAAATTATGCTTTACGCTCCAGCGTTGCTCGCTGAGCAAAGCCTTTCCTTTAGAATTTGAATGACTATTTTATAGTTTGAATCTCGAAGATTTCAGAAGTATCTGGATTGAAAAAATTCTTAGTGCGATGTAGCAGCTAAAAGATGTTAGGTTTTGCACTTGGCAAGAATTTTTTGCTCCGATGTGTGGATGAGACTTCGTGACATTGTTGACCCAAAGTTGCCTCGCTTCTGCAACATAACGGTAATTTTATGGCATAGATATAGGTTACTCGAAGATGAGTGTACAGAGAATTTGTTCCGTAGTACTCTGAGTTTAAGAATTATTTTAATTAATATTGTCAAACGAACATGCTAAACCTAGACCTAGGTATCCTAAGCATCCTAGGCCTAATCCTGGGCCTAAACATCCTAAGCCTACACTCAAATGCATACGAATATGTAGAGAAGATTTGAGAGTGTCAATGTCGTGTGTTTTATTCAGAGTTTTCAAAGCGGAAAAAGAATCCTAAGTTTAGTAAGAAAAATAGCAAGCCACATGTGATCATGTTGCGCGATGAAGGCAAGTCGAGTGCATAACGCAGTCTTATTCTGGCTCCTACAGCGCACTAAAGAGTCCTCTTCTAGTCGCAAGTACATAATTTTCGATAATCAAGCTATCGAATTATTGAGAATATGGACACCTAAACAGTGTTATACACGTGCTCGGCCCACACATGCTGCCTCAAAGTAGTTTTCAGTCATATTGAAATTTGAGCATGGTCTTAAGGAAACACTCGAAACGAATGGTAGGATATCGAATGATTATTGAAACTTTAGGAGCAAAGCTTTGTCCAGCAAAAATTGGTTCACTGCTACAGTGCACTAAAATAATTTTTCGATGACCAACCTCACCGTTAAATTCTTCGGATCTGAGCTATCAAATAACTTCGTAAACTTCGATAAAAGCAGAAACCTTGTTGTTGTTGAGGGCTGAAACAGGGTGAAGGTAACGAAAAAGCATCTAAGATTGTGTTCATTCATACTTGATCGAAAATTTTTTGATCTACCGATAATTTTGATATTTCAGTTGGACGACATCGGAATGGATCAGCTGAACTAAATATGTTCTACAGAGACGATTCAAAAGGAAATGAACTGCACGAGGTTAGGCTTTGCTCTGAAACATTTGTCGTGAACTTTGATGAAGCTGCATTGTACAGAAGCTTCACAGATGCACGGTAGCGTGTCATGTGCGGAGGACAATGTTTTAGAAATCGATACTGATCAATACCATGTAAACAGTAAGTTAATAAAGTATATTGTACATAGTGCTTACTGGTCACAAAAATGCTTTTCTCGAGCGATCAATAGCGATTTTTATAGTGGGCTTTCTTTTGCCTCTTTTGGGTCTGTTTTCATTGCAAAATTAGCGCTATTTTCTTTTAAATCGATTCTTCAAAACTGAAGTCCAATTTTCAAGTTTACGAAAGGCGAATACAATCAGTTAACGAAAAAATAAGAAATGGTCTTCTTTATTTTCACGTGTTTTGTGTTTCTCTAAATCACTTATATTACTCATTAGTAACATTTGGCAGAGATCACGGATTTATTTTTTTAAGACTTTAATGTTCAAAGAAAGTAGTTTTTAAAATTACGTTTACTGCCATGACTCCTATGCATTCAGTGTGCCTAGTGAAAGCTGGTCCACTAGAAACAAGTCGCTACGAATTTATGATTTTCGTTGAAACTTCTGGGAAAAATGCTTGCAGGTAGTGTACTAATTTCCACAACCAGCAGTGGATTCTCCGAATGAATATTTATTACATATGAATAGAACAAACTCGAAGTTTCAGGTCTTATCACGTCTTCGCTCGCAATACGGATGAATTTAATCGTCGAAACTTTGATTATGTCTCAGAATTCATGAACAATGTGGGTCGTTTTGTATATTCTTTGTCTCTTACCAAAAGAAAAACACTAAAACTCAAGTGTACAATAGTAGTCATATTTGATATGATTACAACCAATTTTCCCAATAGTTCAGCAAGAATTGCACGTTCTTGACAACTTTCGAAAATCTGGAAAGCTATTTGACATTTCGTGAAGATCATTTCACATTAGTGGACTTCTTGGTAAGCTTTCAACTTTCGGTAGGCACCCTGTTGTGCATAACACCTGCCCTGTCGTTGTCCTGAAATCGATCGACTAGTTTGAGACATAATAATGTATGCAGCGAAATCCCTAATCTTCGGTTTTTGACGTAGGTCGGGCTCCGTATTTTCTCTCCATACAACAATCAAGATGTTTCAATCATTTCTTTAGTATCTCACGACTGTCCTCTCATTTAGAGCTCACGAAGTTGATGTATGTTCTTTGAGATCAATGGTTGACGTTTGAGAGGTTTTGCCTTCTTCAGAATTGTTTTATCAGGCGTAAACGCTTTTCCACAGTGTTTGCAAAAAGTAGCTCATTAGAAATCGGTCGATATTCGTTAGACCTTTTCAATGCTCGATTTTACAAGAACGATGTAATCAAAAATGCAAAGTTCATATCGCTGTGACTTATCAATGAATTATCACATATAAGTCTATTTCTTTATGTCTTGAAATGAAGAGGAAGATAGACTTGGATCGAAGTCTTCTTGAGCTAATCAAAGCAAGAAAGAGTCTCTTTTACTCTTAGAATACCACACTTGCGAGTGTGATTAGACCTGTTGGGTCGTTAATCAATATTTTGCTGATATTGGCGACATTCATTTGATTAAAATGATTGAACTGGCATCAAGCAGTGAGACGAAGCAATTCATTCTCAATCTACCCAACCATATAGATAAATGAATAATCATAAATATGCATATATATACATAATGTATTAAGATATCCTTTGATTTCTTTCACACTCTGTTTAATTTAGTCTACTTTCATTTTAAATCGCATTATTGCCAAAAGGCTGTAATGTCTTGGAGAGTGTCTCTGTAGCTCTAGTCATCGTAGTGTAACACCATTGCTTGCCATCTAAATGGAATGGGCTATGGAAAAGTGATATCTTGATGGGCACTTCATGCACTGACCGACCATGACCGCGCTGTACTCGTGGCCATCTGCGGAAGTTTCTGCTGCGACGGCAAAGGCATACCATTCACAAGTCGATCATCACTGGACGTCACTCCTAGTCTGCTACAAGAACAAAGCCGCCACGCCTATTGGATGCCTCGTGGAAAAGACTCGCTAGCTCAACGAAAGCCCAAATTTCGTGCTCGGATAATTATGCCTGCGGTTTTGTGAGATAAGCAGAGCACATTGCCTTGGAAATGCTCGACAACATACAGACAATGAATGCCGATTTCTATGAAGGAATAACCCCGGAAGTTGACGGCAGAGATTTGAGAGAAGCATCCAAAACGACTCATTATCTCCTTTCTCCAGGATAACCTCAGCATCACATTGCAAAGTCGGCTCGCCACATTTTGGAAAAACTGAATTGGATTACAGTACCACGCACCACGCCCACGTTATAGTCTTGATGTTGACTATCATTTCTTCATCGCCCTGAAGAAACATACGTGGGGGAAAAAATTTGAGGAAAACAAGTAAATCAGAAGTGATCCCACCTACTTGTTCGATTGCCAACATCATTCCTAATGAGAAGAAAGCATCCAATCTTTGCTCTAAATAGTTGCATAGAGTTGATCATAATGATAATTTTAGTGTTGATAATATGAACTGATAAGATGTTTTAAGCCTGTTGCAGTGACCCAAAACGCATCTAGTACCGATGAGGCGTGTGAATAACGCCGAAACCCACAATACCCCTCGAATAGCCATACCAGACCTCACAAAGGCTGAGAACATTCTATAATCTTAAATATAGTCAATTGGAAAGTGTTGTTATATCGTTGACAATTGATTGCTTTGAATAATTGACGAGTCGATATGAGTGTGGAACTATGAAAGAAATTGTGAGGCAATCCAATATATATTATATTTTTCATACATATAGCATAGGATTGATCAACGTCGAGAGTTTTATCCTTTATCCTTTTTTACATTATATATAAATATGTTTGCATGCATACGGAATGTGCGAAAAAAAATATATATAGAGGGTGCGAGAAAGTTCTGTTAATTATTTATAAGATATTTCGGTAGTAAAAAAAAAACTCCATAAGCAGATAAATTTTGTCATGTAAAGGAATGATTACGTTAACTAGATCAATAGCTATAACAATGAACAAAAAAGTTTATAACAAACTTTCAAAATTACCCCTCAGTCTCTATACATTTGCGAAGTCGCTTGCGAGTATTTCCATTGATGCTCGCACACATTTCTATCGTGATGTTGTCCCGAGAGCGTATCGAACCCGTTCTAAATGCGTTTACGCTAATGCAGAGTGTAGCCGAAACTTGATTCTCTAAATTGGGCCATACGGAGTAATTCATTGAGCTAATATCTGGCAAGTTCGACGACCAAATATCCTTGCCTCAGAAGCCTTCAAGCTGCTCTTGATAGATGGCGATCGGTGCGTGGGCCAAATGCGAACAAGCCCAATTTTGCTGAAGCATAAATCCGTCGTAGCTAGAATGTTAGTAGTCCGAGATTCAACACACCACGCAGTACTTTCAGTTGAAAGCTGTCAACGTTGATTATGACGTTTCCGTTCATGAAGATTAGCGGCGTATTTCCGGTGGCACAAATGCCGTCTCAGACCATCACAGAGGTCGCAAAATGACTGCGGCCCGTAGTTTTTGCTACTGTAAACTTCTGCTGGCCCTTCTTGAAATTGACGTTCATTCTGGCGATTGTAGAGTGGTGCGATCGTAAATATCTTCTCATCTATAAGAAGGACTTTCGACAAACGGACACCAACTATCTTCAAAAGTTTCGAAGAGTCATCGCGGACCCATTTTCTTTCATAGATTTGTTTAGGAAGTGAACACGACGATCTTATGATTGTGTCGCTTCAACTTATTTCTTACAATGTTTTGGACGCTCCATTCGCTGGTCTCGAGCTTCCCGAGCCATATTTGCGCATCAAGTGCTCCGCATTTCGTTGAACTTCAAAACGAATTTTTCTCAATGTCTTCCGGAGTAGACGAGGTGGTTCGACGACTTTTTTGAGGATGGCCCTCAATCCTTCTACTCTCTTTTGAATGTTTCACGGCTTTGTAGACATTTGCTGGTTTAAAATCATCGATTTTAACGATGTCAGCCGTTTTCATTCCCGCCTTGTGCCGTCAATTACACATTCATTTTTATGGTGCATAAATTTAGCAGAGCTAAAAGCAGAGAAATAAATAAAATAAATTTTAGACAAAAACTGAACAAAGAATTCAATATCAGACTCAGTAAAAAAGCATTGTGTGAATGCTAAAATTGAGTAACAAAATATAAATTCAACAAAACTTTTCTCGTGCCTTATATATACATTTATATATATATATATATATATATATATATATACCGGGTGCTAAAGAAGTTTTCATAATTTTGTACTTCGTTGATTTTGGCACTCACGTACTATTTTTTATTATACTGATGATTTTGTTGAATTCTTTGTTCATTTCTGGTTCAAATCTATTTTATTTACTTGTATATTTTCAGTTGTGCTTAGATTATGGATCGTAAAAATCAACGTATTGCATTACTTGAAATACACAGAACCACTCGGAAAGGTCCTCTGCCCAGGTCACCTACCGGAAGACATTCAGAAGATCTACTGACCAAGTTCGGCGAAATCCGCAGCGTTCGATGCGCGAAATGAGTCATTAAGTTCGGGACCAGCGGGTGGGGCGTTCGAAACATTGTCAAAAATAAGCTGAAGCTGCGCAGCTACATGATTTTTATACTGTTTTTCCGGACGAAGAGATAAAAGAAGGACGGCTTCCAAAGCCTCGCTGAATGATTTGTTTGATAGGTGGTGCACGTTTATCAAAGGTGCTTTTTTATGGTTAAGAAGATTTTCACGGTTGCACTAGTCTACAATCGCCAAAATCGACGTCGATTTTTCACAAAGAGTCAATCAGCAGTGTCTGCAGTAGCAAAAACTATGCGGTCAGTCATTTTGGCTTCTGTGATTTCTGAGTCGACATTTGCGCCACCGAAAAGAAGCCATTGGTCTTCCTCAACGAAGACCTCAAAATCAGCGCTGTCAGCAATTAGTAGCAAGTTTAGCTGGGAGTATTGGAGCCTTGGGGTATTCAACACTTTGGCCTTGACAGATTTGCGCTTCAGTGGGTCTGGTCTTCTGTAACTCGTTCAACATTTGCCGTTTGTCAAGAGCTGTTTCCACACCCGTTTGGAGAAAGGACATTTGGCTATTGAAGTCGCTGTTCTCAACCTAGTGGGTTACTCTGTGGTGCTGGAAGAAAAAGTCTCGGCTACTCACTTTAGTGCCGTAGCGCGCTTGAAGCGACTTTGACAAGCTTCTGAGACAAAATTACTGTGAAGACATGTGCGTTCATTAGCAGAAATTTCCGCAAGCGACTTTGTAGATGTATATTGTATTCAAAAAAGGCAATTTCAAGAAGTTTTTAGAAGTTTCTTTGTTTTTCGTAAATGTTGATCCTCTGAACGTAATTGTTCCTTCAGTTGAATCAGCTTATTGTTTATGCAATTTTTTTTCTGTTGAAATAAATACATGCGATCACTCGATCACCAACGAGACGACAAGAGCTTGCGGCGATGATAAGATTGCAGAAAAGACGGTTAAGAAGTGCTTCGCGAAGTTTAAAGCTGGAGAGAACAGTCTGGAGAATCAGTGGCGCTCGGGCGTCCATAGAACGTTTCATTAATCTTACGCGCCACTTCAATAGCATTTTCCTTCTAGCACCATTAGTGTATGAGTAGCAAGCGAATTTGTACCAACGATGGCCTTATCTTTAAGCAAGCATAGGCAAGTCGGTTCCAAAAAGCTTGTAAGAAAATGTGCAATTGAGTGATGCCAAAATCATGCAATTTTATTTACTCCTGAATCATAAATTGGCGTTTATTGCTCTAGTGCTAAAGCTCATGAAATGGCCTATTATATCAACTTTCAAATTACTTTAACGGAACGTAGCCGATCAAGTCTGAAAAGGCATGGAACATTCTTGAAGACAATACATTGAAAGTTTTGAAAGCGAGGTTATGAAAAACAGTCGATTGAAAGGTAATATATATTTAACAATGTTAGTTGTGTGACATGGAATTGGCCCGTTTTGATTGATCATTGTAGCTCGCAAATACGGCAGTAGTTCTTGCAGTTTCTCTATTCGCTAACCATACTGCTCTGTTGTAATACTGCAGGAAAAGAGGAAATGCAAAGAATAATCCCGTCTACCGAAGTGGGGCGAGTTATCGTCAACCTCTGTAAAGTAAATTTGACTGGAAGAAATGTACCATTATTTATTTTCTGTGCAGTATTAAGCCAGAACTTCATTTGCATGTATTGCATCCATGGAATCTATTCAAAGTCTCATGTGACAATGCCATTAACAAGCCCATTTTTCTTGAGCGGAAGCGCAAAAAGTGTTTTATAACGACGGGCCCTTTATTCTAGCCTGAATTAATGCGGCTTCCTTTTGCCGTGTATTTTTGGTTTCTCACGGTTTCAGAAACTGATAATGCTACTTTAGCTGCACCAGTTTTTTCCGCAAGTACTGCTTCAAATTGTCTTCGTCGATGGTAGTGGGTTGTTAGCAATAGTTCTCATTTTCATGGCTTTCATCTCCGTTTGGAGTCCTTTGAGAGCAACGAAGTGCAGTGCAACTGACATAGGCTCCTGCTTGGATGCAACATAAACATATAATTCTTTCTATTCATTTTTTCGTAGTTATTCAATTTTGATTTTGATTTTCTTCTTTCCTTTTTGATTTTGATTTTCTTTTTTCCTTTTTAATTTTGATTTTCTTCTTTCCTCATGGATGAAATGCATACAGTTCCATGTCAAGGACAACCCCAGCATTGAAATGTAAAGCGAATACACAAAGAGACAGAAAACCTTCTCTGAAAAACAAGGTGTCAACGCTTGAGCGCACTAAACGGACATTAGTCTCCGAACAATCTAATGTGCATCCGTGGTACTTCAATTTGAATTGCGTATAGAAAGAGGAAATTGTTGTGAACACGTTTTAGGAATGCAGTCGAGGTCGATGCTTCCTGTCGGAGCCTTTCCAAAAGCGTCGTTGTGCCAACTTGATCGACCGTAAATTCGTTAGATAGAATAGTTTCACAATAAATACTACTTTGTCAAATTCTTTCGCTACTGCTTCAACATAATTTTGTGGTGTGCTTTTATGTTATAAAGATATCATTGTATTAAACTCAGCGATTCATAAGTCTGTTTCCATTTTTTGTGCAATATGAAGTCTTGTTTTGAAACTGTGAACTGAATATGTCATGACCAATGCATTTTTCATGATGACTGATGCAAGAAGAGAAGAGATTATTGTGTTCAAAATTTTGACCACTGTAGGTGACTATCCTCTGTATGTCTACTAATAAACATGCTCTTGCTTCTTTTGCAACCGACGAACTAGACATTACAGCTATCGGAAAAAGATGACTGGCTTCTTTTTGTCTGGTTGAATCCATTTCTCGCATCATTTGATGTCTGCCTCCTTACCAATCTATTTTCGAGGCATGTCCCTACCTTGAAGTTTGTTTTACCTTCCAATACTTTTCGTTTCACATCTATAAATTACTAGGAGAAAAAATCTCTAGCGAGTGATTTACTAATTTGAGACATTTTGCTGTTCACAAAATCACCTCCATTTTTGCTGGTTATGAAAAAGCATGATAAAATAGCTGCCAGGTCAAATCTAGTTCCTTCCTTACACAACAAATTATAAATACATGTCGCACTCGAAAATATCTCTTTTTACAATAGCCCACTTACTGTCCTTGATTCTAACAAACCTTTTGAAATGATTTTTTTTGGAATATTTTAGAAAAAAAATTCTTTCAAAGCCATAAACTCCACGAAGCGCTAATGAATAATCAGTTTTTCAGATGAACCAGGAAAATGTGTACGTTTTCTGGCTGATTTGTTACTGTCTTGCTTTTGATACTGTTGCTAAATATGAAGGGAAATTTTGTTCTCAGTTTACCAGTTGTGAAACTTGTGCTGGACGACATCATGACAACGAATTTACGGAATGTGTGTAAGTTAAGCGACCAAAAGCTTAATGAAGCTTCCTTCTTTTATGTGTAATAGCGAAATATATGATTCGAAATAGCTGTTATGGATTTGATATGGTTCAAGCAAATCCTGGCTAGTCCATTGCTATGGTAATAGTAGAGTTTGTTTGAAATAGTCTCCGCTCTCGCGCCACCATTTCTTAATACTAGATATCCTGCCGAAGACTCAAAGTTAATTGAATTTTGAACATTTAGTGCGTGTTTTAATCTGATTCGTATGTGAAACAAAGTACATCGGGAACGAAAGAAAATAAGTGAGAAACAGTGAGAGTGTATCAACCGTGAACATTGATGGAGAAAATTTTTTCAATATATTTATCTTCCCCGATTCCGCTTGGAAGTTTTCTAATTAATTATGGTTTGATGACATTATTTTCATTTTTCATGCAGAGCCCGAACATTCATTGTTACTTAACTCATACTCGTTATAAGCACATCTTCCTTTCGACGATCTTGCTCCTTTTCCAGGAAGTTTACGTTGAATATGTAACAGTCTTTCAAATGCATGACCTTTTTCCAAGCGCATAGTCATCATATTTGAGGATTTTTAGGGTTTGTTCAGAATCTATTCACTTCTTATCTTATACGTCTGAGGTGTATCTTACAAAACTTCAAACTCACAATTATACGTGAGCGATCGATTTACATGAATTCTGGGTGCCACAGTCTATTTTGCTTCTTATTAGTATTTCACTGATTGGGCTTTCGTGAAATCCCAAGAGAACATTGCAACGAACTTGCCAGTATGCCAGTCATAGTCATTTAACAACGTCTACAATCAAGAGGGAGGTTCTACATTTGAGATATGTATTTCTCCGAAATTGTATTGGCCGCTGACAGATATTCACTCCCAGTTCGACTTTTGTGTAAAATTGACGGGAAATTTGTTAAAAAAACAAACTATCCTTCTTTTTATCCACAGTTTGATAATCAGTATTATTACGCGGGAGGGGATTTTTTTCATCTAAACTAGTATGATATTATTGTGTAGTTTGACACGCCACCGCTATAGCGAATTGGTGAACCATAAAGGAGGTTCGCAACATCTTTCTGATAAATTTCAAAAATCAAATCAAAATATAATTAGGACATTGAGTGATACGTACGATGTAGTGCCTACACTGTTCATTTGTTGGCGTATCATGTTCACGCACAGTCTGTCGTTTATAGAAGAGACATAAAATTGTTTAGAATGAAAAAGCTACACTTTCCCATTAATGTTAAAGGAGAAAAAGCATCCAACGTTGATTGATATCTTATGGATGAGTCATTCTTCCGCCCAATGAGCATTGTGGAAGTGATTAAATCTGGCCTAGGCAGATTGCTAATGTCTACCTAAACAAGGCAGTGTTTTTATCCTCGTTCATATGTTTGTTATCAGTCTGCCGGTTTTAGAGTCACAACGAAGTTGGTCAGCGTTAGACGCAAATTTAAACTGAAATATGTTCATCACACCTCCAATATTTGCTTTTCTCACAGTTCTAGCACAATTATGCTTTCATATCCAACGATCATTCAGTAAACGAGCTCGAAAATTGTTGAGAAAAGAAAGTGCATTCGAAATAGTAGTGGAACTGGTTTCCACATGATTCTAAACTCAATACAAAAATAAGTTTCTTGATTTTCTTCTTAGAGCAGAACACGAGGTGTTACATTAAACTTTATTCGATGGCTGACGTTTCGGCAGTTCGCCTTCTTCAGAGCCTGGAAAGGTCAAAATGTTTGCAATACAATCAGTCAAACACCTCCATTACTTCTTTAGAGAAAATCACCAGACCTAGATTTCAATCTCATCAAGCAAAAATCAACACTCAACATACTCACCACTTTTTATATGTGTTCCACTGGATGATCCAAGTGGAGATCACCGGCAAGAGAGACACATAGGCTCGTAATGCACCCTACCCATCAAAACAACAGTCTTATATACTGGCTCATATCACGAGTGTTTACAAGGCATTCCTCCCTGCGGTTTATGGTTGGATTGGTCGTATTAATCCAAAATGCTTCCAAGATCTTTCGCGCTGATCTTTCGCGCAACAAAAATAAGTTGCGAATAACTTGAGCAACTAATGGCAGAAAATTGAGCTGGCTCATCATCAGCACTGTGTGATGTTTATCAGCTGGTTTCTTGCACTATCTCTAGAAAAGCTCTAGGTTTTTCAGTTGGTGTCCCATTTTTGATTCTTGCGTCTCAACAGAAATCAAATGTCGCTCCGGTTATCGGGAAAGTGTTGACTGCCCACTACTTTCGGCGGTAGCCTTCTTCTCATTCATAAAGTGACCACATTATTTTGATTCTCTGGAATTATTCAGACAGAATACAACGAAACGTTTGCTCGAGTCTTTGGCACTCCACTTATTGCTGCAGCCCAAGGAACACTCGTACAAATGGTATGAAGTCTTAAGCTTGTATGTCCGAATCAGTGATTATCATCTCAATTCATATGGCTTACAGCAATTGTGCATCTCAACGCTCCCTGGGAATATTGAGCTCATTAAGAGATTCGCAATTCAAACGTCTTCGGTAGCCATTTTTTTCCACAAACTCAGAAACGCCTAAATTTCTTTTTCGACGAAGTCATTGCAGGGAGAAAGAACCGATGGATATGTTGCAGTTGATCACACAAATCAAGCCATTATTGCGTCATTTTCAAGCGTAGCATCGGGAAAAAAGTTGGTATGTGCGAAGAAATCTCAGTTTCATAGGAATGAACAAAGTCAGATTCGCCGAAAGAATTAATGTTTGTCATTCTCTCATTTTGAAATGCTAGTGGCATGTGCTTCAGTTTCTCTTGTACATCTCTGTTATGATTTTATAAGACGAAAATTCATCGGAAAGAATCAGAATATGACTTCAAGACACCCGAAGCGATCAAGAACTGGTCGCTGTCTAACTAATACATGACATTCCAGACCGCCACTCTCATTGACAGTTTAATCTGTTTTGAATCTCTCATTTATCGTTTCCAAAATCCATTTAGCATTAACACGACGGTGATGCCAGATATAAAGACGAACAAATTGGTACTAACATAGATCTGTGGAAAATCTTGAAATATTGATCCAAAAAAATACCCATATCAAAGGAAAATGAGCAAGCTGTTCTGGCACGTACCAGGGTACGAAATCATTTGGCATTTTGAAAAACATCATAAAGGCACACGGAATCAATAGTACATTAGTACTAGATATCACAATATTTTATCGTTTTATGTACACCTTAATCCTTTTTCACGACAAAATACAATGTTAGTACAATCATGAGACGCTGAGATTTGAGCAAAACTCTGAACGCATAGTGGGCTCGTAGATGAGATTACCCTTGCCGGAGCACTCTTCTTGTTCACCATATCAGTCAACTCCTTTGCTTTGCTTTTCTCTCGGCTATGCTTACACTCTTCTTACACTCTGAGAAAGACTAAGCAATGTATGAAAGTCAGATCACTGTTGCGCCAATCCTGAGAATTATCGCTGCCGAAACAGATATAGAAAAAAAATCGAAGTTGTATGCAAACTAAAAAAAGTAACTTTTCATTCTTACACTCTACTTTAGTAGTAAACTTTATCAAAACAGATATATGCTTTCAATATATACAAACATTTGGAGCAGAGTGGTGTACTCGATGGTGCATTGGTAGCACATGCTCTTGGGATGTGTGAAGCACGGGTTCAACTCTCGCCTGGGGTTGAGAGTTTGCACATCACTCAGCATAATTAAAATTACAGATTGTTCAATTCCATCTAGGTGACATGCTCAGTTTGTACAGCTCACGAGTCGTTTCCTACCTCTGTTCTTATCACCAGCGCTCAGACAGTGAAACTTTGGAGTGGAATTTTATTTAGTAGTACACAGTAGTGCCACAAAATGGAACTCCACTTTAACCCTTTCGGAACCACAGTTGAAATTGCAGCGCGTAGTGCGACGCAGCAGGTGCGCGATTTTGTTATCTGATTAAACCTTCTCCATTTTGAAAATAATTTTAGGGTTTCCAGTAACAGGTCGATACTTCACGAATTTTTACTACATATCCGTATGCTTTTGGTGCATATATGAAGTTTGTGTGCGAATAAAAAGCTCTCTTTTACTACAAAATTATGGTGCTCTTGGCATTCTGTCAAATGGTAGCAAATTATGAAAAGAATGTAATTACATAAATTTATTGATTTTGTAATATTCATCACATACAACACACAATAGTTATGATAGTGTCTGAAGATTAGAAAACAATGAATAATTCGTCAAGGAAGATGTTGTACGGTGCATGCATGCCATTTCACCGATAACTTTCGCGGAAACTATGTTTAGTACTTTACCGCTATGGGGCAGGGATCCCGAAGAGACCACTTTTGGTGAGTGAACCATCTTCACTAAATTAACATAAACGTTCAAATGGTCAAATTGGATAATTCACGAATGCACTTGTCTTCTGAAAAGGCTTTTTACAGTGCTGTAGCACTAAAAATGGAATTATGTTTCACACGTTTCGCGCATTATCTCGCTCATATTTTGCTGGATTATTATAAACTGATATCTCATATCTCATATTTTGCTGGACTGTTTTAAGTAATAAACTGAATGTGGGCCCTATCAAGGACTATTCCAACTGTTTATGTAAGTTACACTATAAAAGCTTTTCTAAGAGCCAGACATTGAAGAAAATATCTTTTTTATTTAGATTTCACAATACCGTTGAAAAATAAGCAATACGAAGTGGAAATGCATTGTTTTTCTATCGATGTGGTTTTCGTATTGGGAAGCGGAATTTTTAGTGCATTTGGGTGTTTTTATTTTTATAAATCGTAGCGGGTTTTTTGGGATTATGTAATTTTATTTCGATTCTTATGAACTTTTTGCTAAAAAATTATATCATTGAAAGAACTTCTATAAACGTATTTCCAAAAAGAATAACGGCGAAGTGTTTCGAAAGTCCTCACTCTTGTAAACAATTTTTGCCGCATGCAATCGCATTTCTAGGATTGCGCTCGTGACCTGTTTTTTTCTTCAAGAAGATTTATTCCGCTACATCATTAGTATTCGTTCGTTAGCCGAAATGAAGTGAATTTGAACAATGTATTCAATTTCTCAAATTGCTTCTATTTTTGCGTTGTAACAGTTGAAATGAAATTTTGTTACACATTTGAGGATGTAATTGACTTTTACAAAGGGTTCCTTAGAACACCGAAAGTGTCAAAAGACATTTGGAGTTCGCACTACAAGCGTGGGATTACGTGACATTGACCCCAAGTTTCCGCGGGATTACGTGACATTGACCCCAAGTTTCCGCGTTTTTTACAGCACATCGATTAAATGCAAAACGTAATATATATATATATATATATATATATATATATATATATATATATATATGGTGACTGACGAATTGAATGAGTTTCAGGCCGATACGCACTTACCACATCAAACCCTCCTGCCTCAGGCTGAAAGTTCTGCATGTCACTTAACAATGTTGGATACAATGTTATAAATACAGCATTTGTTCTCACTTTTATATGCAATATCAGTTCGTGTATTCGCCTTCCTTCAGTGTCTCTTAAGTTGTTTAGTTGTTCTACAGAATTTATCAAAAGGAAAATTCTCCTGGAACCACTTTTTAACTTTGCAGAGGCAGCGCTAGAAGTTACAGTTCTCTGGTTTCGGAATTCAAGTGGCTCGCCTGGTGCTAATGAAGTCTTCATTCATTACTTTGGCAGACAGTAAAAAAATGTGCTTACTAACAGCTTGGTAGACTTGATAAGCTCTGACATCGGGACCGACACGACTAGCGAACCAGTGAGTATTGCAAGGCACCTGTAACCTAGGTTATTCGCACATTTATATATAATATAAGGGAAAGGCCTTAGCCGATTGGTTGTGATGCTCGTCTTGACACAAACTGATTCCTACTCCACAACACTCTTTCAAGTCAATAATAAGCGCCCTATGGAATTCCACAATCAGATTATCCCTGAGATTGCAAGGACGTACTCATCCGACATTCTACGACGTTCAAGAAGATGGCGAAAAGAGATGAGAGCTAGAAGTGCCGGAATCCGTCCAGTGAAGAAAACTGTGATACGGATTAAAAAGATAAGGGTATGATATGACTTGAGCCACTAAGGTCTAAGTGCTATACAGGCAACTGTTCCTACTACTAAGAGGCAGGACGAATCAGGAGCCTGTACAGTACTTGGACTTTAGTGGTTTAAATACAATGCTGTAGTGCAGCTGAAAATTTTGTTGCTTTTTCTTTCTTCGAAGCCGTAATAACTCATTATTCGAATCGCTTGTCAACAGTCGTTCGTTTTAGTAATGTAGCTCTTCTCAGTCGCATCGACTAGATCGAGTGAAGTGCATATCCAGTGAAGAACCTTCACTGGTTTGTGCTACTGTCATCCAGTATAAGCTGTTCTTGTGAGGGCAATGTACCCTGCTGCATAAAAAACCAGCAGCTGCAATTTTTGTTTCTACTGACACGACAAATTCCATTGCCAATTCTATAGTAAGATTTGTAGAACAACTAAGTACTGAGATAGCTCACACTCAATTTGTTGGTCGCTTGTGTGTGAATCGTGAAAGTTTCCCTCTGAACCTATGATATTATGATAATCTATGCTTATGCTAATTCAGCATTTGAAAGCGCAATTACATAGTGTTCAGAGTAGATGGTGTAAGTTGTCTGGACATCAACTTTGTTCAGATATTGCTATTGAGCGCGCTAAATCTTCTTAGCTCTATGTTCTGTAGTTCCATTCTCGTGTTTTGTCAAGAAAACAGCAAAATGTTTTCAGTTCTGTACTCATTTCAACACAGAATTTTTCACCAACAGACAAGCTCAATTTGAAGGATCAGATGGCCTAGTAAACAGGTAAAAAATTTTATGGCTAAGATATTATAACTTTAGTTTTAATCAAAGCCGCCTGCGAATCCGTCGAACTGAATCAAAATCGTATCTATTATTTTTAATTGTTCTAATACTAGCTGTTATGGTCCTTAACCCCTTGATTCCCTGGACTTGAATCAATGCGATGACGAAATACTACAACGTCAGCCGTCTAGAATGTGAGCTTCCACATTGTTCCGAATAGTGTCGTGGGGTTTATCAAATTATTTTAATACAACGGTACACCGCCCAGTTGTCTCGAATATATACTACCAAATTCTCCTTAGAGTGTCGTCTGCTTTATTTCTCTCTAGAGCAGATTCAAAGCTGTTTGTGAAGTTGGGCAATCGGGCCTAGAGAATTCTAAAACAATGAAGAACAACGCCACAAACTAATTAGCATGAATTTGCGTTAAAGATGAATAAATCTGACTGCACTTTTTGAACTATGTGAAAGCGCTACTTTTTGCTTAGGAGGGAACAAACCGATCTCATTCTCCAGAGAGGGGTTTTGCATAGGCATGTTAGTAACCATTTTAAAGCTGAGACTTGAGACTACAGCTCAGCGTCGTTGTTTTTTTGAAAACACCCCTTTACAATGCTGTAACATACAAAATAAAATCATGTTTCATAGAACGTGATTTTTTCTTATCTCGTTTAATTCGCTGGAAAAATTCCTTTCCTAGAGTGTTAGTACTCAGACTATAGCACAATCTTCAAAGAACTCAGAAAAATGTGCTTGCTTTCTAAAAAACTCTCTTGATCTTTTGATCTCCTTTGGTCTTTTGATTTGTGCTTGAATCCTCGCCGAACAGAGCTCTTTCTTTAGACTCTCAACAATCATCTAATAGCCGAATGCTTCTTGATTCTAGCAATGTACTTATTTTCTAGAAATATCGCTCGGCGGTGAAATAAGATCGAGTTTTACATTTTTGGCAGGTTATTTACTGACTGTTTGACAAGGCGGCAACCGTGGCAGGGTTGTGGCCAGGCGGGACGATAATTATATTGTTGTTCAATTGGGAATTTTTCGTTCGCTTTGAGAAAAAACTGAAGATAAAGCGATTAACTAAGACAACACTTGAATTTCTCTGCACATATACTTCTTGGCTTCCAGCGAATTATACGCGCGAAAAAAATAAAGGCGAAAGGCGAATGTGAAACATAATTTACGATCTCGATGCTACAACGCTATATACGGATGTTTTAGAAAACTGGCGACGAGGAGCTGTAGCGTCAAGTCTCAGCTTTCGAATTGTTATCAACACTCCTACGAAAAGTTTCTTTCCAGCGAATGAGATCGGTCTTTCATTTCCTCCTTATCAGAACGAACCGTGGAAACCTATATCCTAGACGACTGGGCGGTGTGTAGTCGTATCAAAATACTTGGATAAACCTAATAACAGTACTAAAAACAATGTAGAATTTTGCATTCTAAATCACTGACACTGTAATGTTGTGTAAAGTTAATTGCACTGCTGTCTGTGGGAAAAGGAACTGATCTAAATCTGATGAGATGGCCTAAAGTCTACTTGGCTAGAAATTTCACCGACACACCAATTACTTATCCTCTTACTCATTGTCCAGTGGTCCAAGAAGGTGTAAGCGAATTCTCACCTTTTCCATAATTCGCTCTGCATTTGTTCAACAATTTCTATTAACTTGAAGAACACATAATATAATGCACAAAGGGTTTTGTTCTTGAATTCCGTGAAGGAGTTGAGAATCAGGATAATGGTTCTTCATGTAAGCTATCAACGTTGTGTGAGAAACGGCACGTAATCGTTGTTGTAGTGAAAACACATCACTCATCCCGGTTACTAAGTCTTCAGCATCTTGACTTATGCAGAGGAGTTCGTGATTTTTGACGATTTGCTTGGATCGAGCCTTCTAATTCTCTCTCTCTGTCTACTTGCTTGAAACGCTGTGGCTCAAGCACCATCTTTCCCAAGGCTCTTCCAGAAAAGCTGGCCCCACTTCCGTTTATAAATGCACCATCTTTTCTAGGAGTAGCTCAGTGCAGGAATGATCACAGAAACGGGAAGCTGAGCATAGAGCCAGATGTCTGTTGTTGAAACACCTTTTGTTGATATTGTGCTGAGGACTGACTTTCCAACACTCCTTCTAAATCGACCAATATTCGTTCCGTCGGGCTAATATTTAGTGTGCTAAATTGCATAGGAGGCCAAAATGTGAAATGTCTCTGAATACCACGGTTTCAAGATACTGCTCTCTAATTATGACGCTCCCATCATTGCATAGTACAAGGAGAGTTTCTTGCGCTTAAATTGATTGCCTATATTGGGAAGGCTGGAAAGGTAATAAGCAGGCCGAACAGCATAATTAACTGAAGACGATGTGGTCAGCCTCGTTGTTGTACCTTCTACGTGCAGATTCACTTCTTACTATCAAGCGCAATCGTTCTATGGCTGCGAGTTTCAGGAGATGGTCCTGGTTCTCATCACAAATGTAAACAGCCTCTTCACTTCTCGTTCCATTCTGTCTTGTTGCGAAATCTGGACATCCTGCTAGGATCAGTGTTAGTTTCGGGCTCGTCACTGCCTTCTGTGGCGTATCAGGAACGAATTAACCAATTCCGTCCACTATCGCACCGTTTTCTGTCAAAAATATTTGTCCAGTTCCAGCTGTTAGTTTTTGTACGATATCAAAGTAAAATAGGAAAGTTCACGTTGCAATGACTGACGTATCAGCGGTTTCGCCTTCTCAGAACCTGTATGAGTCAAACTGACATGCAACTTCCCAATCATACTCTTCTATAACCAAAGCAGATGGAACTCAATATAAAAACATTAAGTCGCATAGTGAACAACTTCTTTACTATACTTACAGTTTTGCAGCTCTGTGGTTTACCAGAAATTGTGTAAACCAGCCGCACTGACCCCTGCATAAGTGAAAACTGTGCGTGGCTCGAATCAAAAATGGTCTAACAAATTGAGCCAAGGTACGTGCGGTGACGAGACTCATTCCGTTATGCATTTCAGCACATTTGGGATGAAATTTAAAGGTCTCGGGAGTTGTTCGTGCTGAGATCTTGAAATGTTTCCCGAAAGTTACACCTATTTTAGAATCTTCTCCGTTATGTGTCTGTGCCTTATGCGCGCACTGGGTGTTTGATTCAAGTTTAAGCTTACCGGCTAAGTGTTCTGAGCTCAGATACAATTTACCCAACCTCTTGTATATCTTGTGGAGATCAATATATCAGCTAAACGTGGAAACCTCTCCGTATCTAGGTGAAAGAACACACACCCATGTGGCAAGCTTAAAGCCAAACTAAGTAGTCTGCAAGGATTGCATAAAACGCAGGCGCATATCGGTGAAGATTTCAAAATAAAGACAACTTTATTAGCAATAAACATGAGATCTTAGCGAGGAAGACTCTAGAGGTTTCCTGAATCCATACCGAAAATCGAGAAAGTAGCAAAGATGATGCCTCGTCAACACTTGTGACTTTTTCAGCATAATTTTCGATCACAGTCATGCACAGTCCTTTCTTATGCAAAACTCGATGCGGTTGGTCTACATGATATTTGGCGGACTATGGAACAAGAAAGCGGTAAGTGGGTATATTTGGAGCTGTTCACTATACGATTAAATGCTTGCATACTAGAGTTTCTTTCCCGTCATATAGCACAGGATCAAAAACCGATACACTTTGCTGAGCAAGAATTTTTCATAAGAGTGTTAGTAACCATCCAAAGACCTAGATCTGTGCTAGCGCCATATATGACCGTTCTATAAAAGGACTCTTTTGTGATGCTGTAAGATTCAAAATAAAGTCATGTTTGACACCGGCCATGCGACCAACTATTACTTCGCAGGAAGCGCGAAAAGCACATTGGCATGGAGAGAAGATGTTTTAATATCAGAGTCAGACGTTTGATGTGTAGCTCGTTCCAAATCGAGAGAGCAATTGCTATTCATTGACAGAAATCGCATTTCTCATATACTCACCAAAGAGTCGATCGATCGGTGACCGTATCAAAACTGCCTCACTGGTTCTGCGCCTTGCTTTCTACCTCGGTAATTAGCCAACATGCCCATGTTAGCATATGTCGATTTCATCTAATTTTCCCTATTGCAGTGCAGAAAAACGGTCTTTCCATAAAAGCACAGCTTAAAATCTCTGAATTTTGTGCGATCGCATGATCACTGATAGTCCAAAGAAAGTCTTACGAAAAAAAAAAGCTCATGAGTGAAACGCAAATGTTTTTCTTCCACTGAAACGCTATAAAAAGATTAATTTAGATAATCGGCCACTTACGGCACTAATCAGACATTTGATTCCGAATAGTTACTAACATTCCATTAAAGTACTTGCCCAGCGAAAGGGATTAGTTTTTGATCCTGTGCGGTCTAAGGGAAAAGTACCATACCAAGTCTGTCTCCATTGGTTATGGAAGAGTTTGACTGGATACATTCTATGTGATTTTTAATGGGTTTTAAGAAAGTAAAATCGGAGAAAACGTCGGCCACTGCATTTCCACTGCACTGTATTACTACTATGATTAATGAATGCTATTGTTATCAACCTCAAATCGGCTCAGGAAGGTAATATAGAGAAATAGGAAACTTCATGTCTTCTCTGTCCTGTTACGAATGCCGACGGCTGGATTTTTTTTGAATTTCTCAAAGAAAATATTGGAATTTGTCATTAACTAGAATCATAATAAAACGATAGAGCTCTCGGTATTAATAAATTAGTTAAAGATGCTCCATACGTTCTTTTTGATTTTCAGCTTCGTTTAAGGTGATTGAATGTATATCTGGTCTTAGCGATAACTATCGTGGCCTACCGATGTATCAGTCAGTGCTGCCATGCTCCCAGACATGTTTGACAGCAATTCGATAGCGGAGGCATAGAAGGCCTAGTCAGCTTAGAACACGTTTTTAAGCCATCGACCATGGATTAAAATGGCTTTTTTACGTGCACCAAAATCATTATTTATTTAGTAGGCAGTATTACGTAAAATGTGACGAAGTGATTTTTTTTGGGCTCTTCGCTTAATTGCCAGGTTCTGCTTTTTATTTGTTAACAAAAGGAAATTAAGGTCATAAGATACTGTAAAGGGCTAATTCTTAAAATCAATCAATTGGCGTAAGCATTAATATTTGTATTATGAAACTTCCCGAGCGCTATGGACAGTATAATGTCCAAATAGAACTTGGTTTATTTGCTAACAGACTATTGGATAGGGTTCACTCTGCTTAAGAGGTATCAAGCAACTCTGAACTATTCAGTCAACTTTCTCTCATAGTAACAGAATCCACGATCTTGTTTTGAAGATATTCGGACTCAATGACGAAAGCGTGTAATGAGCGTCCTCTATTTATGTACTACATTAATCCATGGAAATGGATGTAATTCTCTTTCCACTAAGAGTGATTTTGAGAATTGGATTACTTGAATTTATCAGGGCAATAAGAGCTGTTTCCAGGATGAAAATGGACGCGGCTTATTGTTTGCCCTGAGACTCTGCGAAAACTGTAATCTTCCTTGAGATTATCACTCATTTTGAATGTTGAGTGGTGTATAAGATCTATACTTCATACTTTGTTTTGAAGTTTTCATAATAAATTATACTTATTAAGGTATCTCTACGACAACTGGTATAAGCTTTGGTATGTTTTGGGAATGGAGAAAGCACTGCATACCCTCGTTAAGAACTACAAGAACTTCGAAGTTTGGGTAAGAAGCAGTGAAGCCATTCAGCTACAGTGTCTAATCAAGCGAATGTTATATCAGCACTATTGCAAAGATCCTTGTTATAACGCTAATGGGACTTGCCTAAAAGCAGATAAGTCGTAATCATGAATGTTTCCGAAGACTTCGAAGCACACCGTAAGTTAGAGACCGTTTCAACTCTTTTTCCACAGTCAAATTGGCCATTATGCATGTACAACTTAGTGCAAAATGCTATTCACCTATAAGTGTTATTCACCGGGACCTCTTTAACATGGTATTTATGCAGTATGATAAGTGAGGCATTGGGAAAATCGATTTGGAAAAAGATCCTTACGATTAAACGCTTTGGTCATATCTTAATAAGATTTCTTTAGTTTTTTGGACATTCACTTGGTGGAGCAAAAGCGGAGATGGCTGCATTGTCAATGCTTTTCAAAGGGTTGATATCTCAGGACAAAGTTCGCCTACTTACATTTGGTTCAACTCGTGTCGGAGATATGTCGTTTGTTCAATTCATCGAAACTTTGGTCAGCAAAATTCATTTTTGTTAAGTAATGTTTGCGTTGATATCAAGACTTAGGAAGGAGAGGATATTATACCTTTTATTTCGAGTGTTTTATTATGACCACGCCCAAAAATTCAATATATCTCATGATTATTATTGGAGCCAACATGTCATGTGGTCTGTTAATGGGCTCTTGTACAGCCCGATACACGTGTTTCGGCCTTACCGCCTCACCAGTCGGGCAGGCCCTTCGTCTTTAGCTAATCCTCTCGGGAACCAAACCTTATAAAGAGGGAGGCGGCGACGAGCGATTTACACAATCGCCGTCAAGTGAAGAATCACAAGATTAGGCAGCAAGGCCCCAATAACAAGATAGGTACAAATTTTCGCATATTTTCATACTAAATTCTTAGAATCCTTAACCACTAGCGCAGGAAAATGTTTAGTTCCAGCCGAACATCAGTGCAGAAAAGCGGCATGCGACAGATGCCGGAGCTATCAAATTCCAAAACAATTAGACTATCAGTTAGTGACAAGGGAGGAGAGTTTGTACTAGTTTCCTATCAGCTAGATATAGCGATAACGAATAAACATATTGAAGACACCACACTTTATCGCCCATCATCTGATAAGGAATTCCAAAAACGGTATCGAAAATTGGATCAAGAATGGGTGAAAATAGCGAGTTCGGCTGGTTTAAAACCTTCTGTATCTCTCAACTAAAACTTAGTCCACAATCATGTCCCGTCTCATACTACTTATTAAAACTCATAAGTTGGTATGCACTGATGATCTCTTGTCTACTAATCCATCAAATTTCAAACAGACCCATCATCAGCTGCGTAGGCGACCAAAACGGATAGGATAACGTGGTTCTTAAACATAATACTAGTTCAATTACTAAAACACATTCCAGCCCATCTCACCAACACCCAAATGTTCCTAGACCATCTAGGTAACGCGTCCCCCAATAAAGTGATGAAGGTGACGCGCACGTGATGGAATCTTTCGACGTAACCGCCCTTTATACAAACGTGTCGAATGAGTCCGCAATGCTAGTCAATATACGAGCTTCTAACGGAGCACGAAGGGACCACAAACATGTATGGCTTCTCCATTAGGCAGGTCATAAATCTCCTAAAAGAGTGCTTAAACTGTTCAATCTTTAGATGGTTCGGAAACTATTTTGTCCAAATCAATGGGCTGACAATGGGACAACGACTAGCGCTCAACCCTTGCTATAACGTTTGTGTCTAAAGTGAAGAGCCCAATAATCGATCTCCGGCCGTTACTCTACTGCAGGTATATAGATGACTGCTTTGTCGTCTGCTCAATCCAAGAGGAGATATACAAACGTTTTGAGTTGCTGAACAGTCAGTCAGCCTACATAAAGTTCACCCGTGAGAAACCGAAAGCAAAATGGCTCCTATTTTTGAACGTTCAGGTCAACACGTCCAAAAATTTCTACGTTACAAAATGGTTTCGAAAAACAAACAACGAAAACATCTTGGTTTATTACATATCAGCTCAACCTTCACATATAACTAGCGCTTCTGATGAACATGTTCCAAACAGCGACAAATGTGTGCACAGGAAAAGAACACAAGGTAGAATCCTTAAGCCTGGCGCGAAAAATAGCCATCTCTAATAGCTACGATACGGTAGGAGCTTCTCAGTTAGATTTAAAGGGAATTCTAAACTCCCAAACGACAAGTATGGCAAAATAAGGTTCCTTCTTCTTGCTTTTTATCTCTAACGAAGTAAGCACGGCTATCAAACGCTGCTCGAAAAGAGCAGGTTTGTATAATTTGGCAGCACTAGTTGAAATACCCTCAACGACACTAATGCGCCAATTAATCCGCAACCGACTGTATGACCGCCTCTGCGAAACCAATGACTGCAAAGTTTGACCAAACGGCAGAGACAGCGACTGCATGAGATCGAATACATTTTACCTAATCTCTTGCGAGGCATGCGGCGATGAGTACATTGGCAAAACGGGCGAAACGGACAGACCACTATTCCTCCGTGTAAAAGTGCACCTAGTTGGATCACACAACTCTGATCCAAATTTCCCCCAGGCATGTGTAGGAACCAAAAACATCCAGGAGTAATGATCGTCGTCAATTCACAATCCTCGCACAGAAATCAAAACCATCTTCGCGTAAAACCTTAGAAGCTTTTGGATACATAATAAAGGCCCAAAAACGAACCGAAAAGAGGAGTGCCTCGTAATCACGCGTGTCCCGAACCATGCCTCAGGCTGATCTTTCCGGTCTGAGTTCGGCGCAGTCAATGATGCACTGACCTTAAGCGGCTGGTCTTTAAGTAATAATTTATAGACCCAAACATCAAAACGGTGAGTGTTTCAAAATGAAGCTTCTACTATGCCATTCAAAACTCATTTCTAACGTTTTCTGCAAGGGTTATGGAGGTTTTGACTTAATGGATTGTGGATCAATGTGATCTTTCCAGGCTCTGAAGAAGGCGACCCACCGAAACGTTAGCCGCCGCGAATATTGTATATTCAAACTGCATTACTAACTGTATTGGTGTATCTTCGCTAGTATCCAATAGATAATGTCATTAACACATCGTAACGGCCAAACAGAAGAAAATACTCGTTTATTCAAACTAAGCCGAGGTTAATAGATAGTCGGTCTTGGGATTGATCACAAGATCGACAATTTTCGACGCTCGCTTGATCTTGGTTGGTATTTTTGTAAAATTATACCTTTTATTTCGATTGTTTTACTAAGACTTCGCTCAAAATCAATATATCTCGCAGTTATTTTTTAATATACCTTAATATTTCTCATATTTATTGTTGTGTAAATCGTTCGTCGTCGCGTACTTTTTTATAGGGGATGTAAGAACCCCCGAGAGGATTGACTGAAGACGATGGGCCTGCCCGACTGAAGAGGCTGTAAGGCCGAAACACGTGTAGGGCTCTAAAAAAGCCTATTCACAGACCACACATGTTGGATCAAATAAAGATCAATAAAAAGAAGATATTTAGTCAAAATTGCCACAAAGTATTTTTACCTTTTATTGTGTCCTTCATCATGCATGTAGTCTTAAATGACGCCGTGTGAATCAGAAATTAATTCTAGAAACAATCATGGATTTTTGCTCAGGTCATCATCTAATAGTTCATGTACCCTACAGCAAAATCAGCCCATATTTCCTTCTAGACTTTGAAAATGCTCTTTTCGGATTTTTCTAAATAAAGTTTTCTCGCATTTCCAGTTTCTAGGTGCCCTACCGTTTTCGAATCGTGCACGGTAGCGATATAGCGCCACACTATCCCAAAAAATTGATGGCGAGTGGACTCCACCGCATCACCATCGCTACGAGGTAACCGTCTTTAAAATCAAAGGAACGGCGAAACTAACGCTTATTTTGCTATTCAAGGTTTGGTATCCTAATGGAATGCGACCTGGTGCTGGGTACGGTCGTCTGCCTAGGAGCGGAGGATCCTCAATGTAGTTCTCGATTGTCTCCGTGGGAAATACGTGCTTCTGACAGCGACCTATATTTTGGGCGGAGTATGGAACACTGGTTTGCTTTCCCAATTGTTTTCACAACGCTAATTTCATACCATTACACTTATGATCAGTGCATACAATAAGTATTTGATGCTCTTATTCAGCAAGTACGAGGTTGTTTAATTTGGAGATTTATTTGGTACAGACGAACAGTGCAATAAACTTGATCATGATGGCTGACGTTTCGGCTTTGTCGCCCTCTTCAGAGCCTGAAAGAGTCAAACTGATATGCAAAACACTCCAGACAAGCACTTTCATAACTACAGCAGAACAGCTTATGAACCTTTTTGCTTTATGGTCTGTGAGATGTTACATGGACCAACCGCTCACAGTCCTGCATGAACGAGGACTAGGCGTGAGGGGCGGGGTCCTGACCATACAACATCTCAGAGACCATAAACCAAAAAGGCACGTAAGCTGTCCTCCTCTGGTTATGAAAGTGCTTGATTGAGTGTGCAGCATAACCACATTGACTATTTCAGGGTCAGCCGTCATGATCAAGTTTACTGTACTGTTCGTCCTCTACCAAATAAATTTTTAAATTAACAACCTCGTACTTGCTGAATGAGAGCATCATTGAGTTATTGAATCAATGCCGAGGATAATTGATAGTCGGTCATGGGAGAGTGCATACTTCTATTGGAAAATTTAAACTGTCAAAATGATGAAAAGTCATTTCTCGTCTCAGATAACCATGTTAACAGTAGGTTGGTTCAAAGATAAAAACACTGAAGTATTTCTAAGGGCAAATCACCAGCAAATTGAGAACTGACCATTTTACCGAATTTTGAAAGTACTTGCTATCAAAAAATTGAGAAATCTTCAATAACTAATTGATCAAACACCATCCAGAGCCATCAGGCGCTGTATTGTGCACAACACTTTTACACCAATGTAAATGTGGCCCTTATATTTACGTTTTTTTTCTATAAATTAACCAATGAGTTCTAACGCAACCGTGAACATAACGCTATCGCGTTGGATACCTTCCTCATCTGTCTCATCCGCAAAATTTGAAATGTTCAAAAAGCAAAGATGTAAAGCAATCGCTCAAATCACAAAGTGGAATCTAATTTCATGAATAGTTTGACGGTCCAAAATCTGTTGAAGAATTGAAAATTTCCTCACTAGGTTTTCTTATCATTAAATGAATCTGGCAGCACGTGCCCCCATCATGTGTGAAATGCGTGTTTAACTCCCGCGTAAACTCAGATGTTTTGCAAATCGCTCAACATTATCAAATGCACAACTCTAGCACCACAACACCTCTCGAAAGCACTAAAAAGAATAGTTTCTAAGGTACTGATTGAATGATTATTGAATGAGCACATGTTGAAATGCATTAAGACCAAACTTCTTCAGAGCCGAGCATTTTTTGTTGGAAAAATCTTCTTCGACTTTCAGTAGCAATTCGGTAGCTAAATAAACAGTGATTTTATTTTGGGAAAGGTTGTGTTAGTAAGGCATAAGAGCAAGAATAAAATTACTTTTCATCTTCGATTTAATTTATTTTTCATGCTTAAAGTTAACAGAGGAATCTCAACTAGACTTTCAATAATCTTTCGATAGCGTTTTGTCTCAGAGATTTTGAAAGTGTTTCTTCTCGAAAGCTCTTCAGAGAGCGCTGCAAAAGTGGAAAGAACATAACGCTCCTCCCTCACATTTTTCTTCACGTATAAGAGATTTGTTTGCATTGGAACTATATGAGCTTGCAGTAGAAATTATGGAATATCAGAATATTGAAAAAGACAAATTTTTTGAGAAGTAAAATTTTCTACATGAATTACGACAATCGGCCCTTCTGAGGCTGCATGTGAAGATGTTACGCCCAGAGCAATTTGATAGTAACGCGATTTTCGCTAGTTAATGATTTTTTCTCTCTGTCTCAAACTGCATCAAAGTTTCACCTTCAAGGATTCTAGATTAGGCTTTTCTCGGCTCATATAGATGTGAACTGTTTATTTTCGTCTTATATTGCCAAACAGACCCGTTATGAAGCTCCAGCGACGAGATAATTACACCAAATGCGAAACATAGTCTTGTTCGCGCTCTTACATGCAGCTGCGGAACCTCTTTTGAAAAATTCATATCTAGTTTCAAAATCGCGCAAAATTCGAGCTATCAAACTATTTTAAAGCTCCACCAAAAAGCCAGTCTTACTTAATGATGGAGCGTAAAAATAACTTTGAAGGCAAAACGTATTCTTTTTGATGTTACAGCGTCTCCTAGAAGGCCTTTCCAGAAACGAACTCCGCGCTAGAATTGACATTTTTTGACTATTGGAACCATGTTAAAAGTCTAGCGAGAAATCTTTGCTTAGTGGAAAAACCACAAAGAGCGGAGTGACCCGTTTACGATAACGTGGTCTCAAAAGGATTGATATGCTAAGTGTTTCTACGCTCGGAAGGCACTGCACGTTGTGCATACTTTTCAGCAGCTTATTTTGTTACAAATAAATTTTTTTTTATCGCCGTATGCATATTTAACTCATAGTTTATCCGGTTTACATGGTGCACCTGGAATGACTCATGCAACCGTGTTCATTGCCCCTAGTAATAACTACGAGAGGTTTTCTTCGGATGAATCGTTTGCTTTCACGTTAGCTGATGATTCTCTCTGAACTTGGGCGGAGTTGAATACGCTACCCTTACCGCGTACGCGTGCTAACCACTCTACTGCCGAGGCTCTTTCTCTGTTCTGATTCCTTATGCGATATAAAGTGTCGAAATTGTCAACAACTGACCATCAACGAGTGTATTGCTGAATGACTGGTAGCAGAAAAAAATTCCTAGTTAAAGGAGGGGCTTAAATGCGCCCAAGCTAATGTCAAACACTGGTTAAACTCCCGCTCATACTGAAATTCGGCACATAGAGGCATCTTCTAGTGTCAATAAGAAGAACCGTCGGAAAAAAATTTATATATGAAAGTTTAAAATATTTTCGGATGGGCAACACAAGAACGTAACTCAGCAGATTTTGAGTTTTTGAATTTTTGTTGCTGCTTTGTGTCAGTTGAGACAAACGTACTTAGTTTTTTAAAGAAGTTTCTTGTAAAGCATCGCTGAGAGTGTAGCCATAGGATCGTTGTCTTTTTCGGAGTTGAGCATAAAGGAACTTACATTTCGAATACATTGATTAGGATTTTATGCCCATTTAGGAGTAAGCCTTTTAATGTATTGTCAAACAGATTTGGGTGACTGAATGTAAGAGTAGGCATATCTATCTGTTCGACAAATGATTTAGTTTATTTTATAAAACAAATTGTTAGCTCTGCCCTTACTCAGTGTCACCGAGAAGTCAAGGACCATAAGGTACTACTAGGTTGGAAAAAAAATTTCCATGGTTTTTACAGAACATTCGAAATTTTCAAATTTTTTTCGGCAAATTTCGACTCGCTTGTTTGCTTGTGCTTCGGATTGTTTGTGTGGATCCTGTCTTGGCTTGTTGTGAACAAAGTCAAGCAAATGGAAATAGATTAGCACGGTTGTACGAGAAACGCCTAGTTTTGCTGCCAGTCCACGAGATCTTGATGACGGCCCATTTTCCAAACCAGAAATCAGGTCTTCATCATCGAGTTCGGATGGTCGTCCGGATCTCGGTCTGTCAGTCAACTCTTCATTTCCGGCCCTGAAGTCACGAAATCGCTCGCGAACTGTTGATTCTCCAATCGTACGGTCGCACCAAGCTTTGTTGTTTCGGCGAGCAGCATCAGCAGCATTTAAACGAAATTTGTACTTGTAAAGCATCAACAAACGGTTTTGTTCTTTGAACAGCTCCATTCTGTAGCAGATATAGACAAATTATATACCAATAGATGCGCAAAAAGTAGGCCTTTTAAGTGATATGAAAATCACAACGCGATTCATGCAAAAAAACGATATTCCCATTCAAACTATGGGAATTTTCTTTCCAACCTAAAAGGTAGGCTTTTCAAGAACCGAAAAGAAGCAGAATGCTCTATCAAGTGTCCACCGTAGAATTTGTGTCAATGTCTCATAAAGCTGAATGAAATAAAGTAAAGGTAAGCAAACATTACGAAAAAAGATTGATATCTTGTTCCCAAGAAAGTGGAAGCTTTATACATTATTGGAGCGCTTTACCTGAAGTGTGCCGTGGATCACTCACTAAGTAAGCTGGCTTTCTTGTTGCTCTCTGTCTACCTCATTGAATAGCAGAGATACCGGATTCGTCATAGTTAATAATCTTCTCTTTCCTCGTGAATAACAATATTTTACAACGGATGACTGACAAAGCTATTAGGCATATTAATTTGTGTGGGATGCACCATATACCCGATTTTTTCAAGCATCGTTAGAGGCAAATAACTAAATACGTGGCTTATACAAGACTTGCGGAGATCTATCAATAAATCAGATCAGTGCTGTTGTCCTCCTAGACGAGCCTGAAGTAATTTTCTTATCCCGAAGGGAAGGAAGTTTGTTAAATACCAGGCCCGGGCTGACCCAACCATTCTTACTATAGCTCATATCTGGTCACTTCGCCACACGCACATTCAGAGGTACGTAGTAAACTAGTTAATTTCGTCACAAAGCAAGTTTCAAAACGTTTTAAAAGTATGGGAGGATACACAGAACAACTAAAGCGATAAGTATAAGGCAGAATTTTTTGAGAGTACTAACCAATTACGCAGAAATATCGTCTTACTGAGCAGAAAATGCAGCAAGAACGGCGATACAATCGAAGAGGTATTTGATTTGCGCAACCGATATCTCTTTTGAAATAGTGTATAGTCTTTATTTACTAGAATTACATTCTCCTTACTATTTTCTCCAATACGTACTTTCTAGATCCTATTTGGGTTCATTTGCGGTTATTGACATTGTGCATGCGTTACAATTTACAATCTGAGTGCTCTTTTGTAGTTCCTATAAACAAGCTAAACAAATAGTCTAATATTGTACAATTTGCCCTTTATACTATATGATGCGTTGTTGGGTGAACAGAGATTATACGGCAATTCCCATATTTCTCATTTAACTTATCATTTATCTCCCGACTAAGATGTTGAATTTTAAAATAGAAGAGGTATACAAACAATGACTCGATCATGGCTGTTAAGCAAAGCTCATTTTAGTGTGGATATCAGTACATCTTTCACCTTTCCGACGATTGAGGATCCCTATGATTTAGCTTTCTCTTGCTCATACCATTAGTCTCTCTTATAGGAAATTTGATTTGTAGCGCTTATTTTGCTATAGAATACTTGACTTCTATTATTGTCACGCGAGACTTTACTTCTGCAGATCAAACATCGAACATATTTAACTAAGCCGATTTACAACGAATTTCACAAATAATACACGATCAGTTGTTGGATTACTACAAATAAACAGCTCTATGAGTAGTGAGGAACAGGCTTCTGAAATATATATTGGAAGTGTAATGATCAGCTAGTGGACATGCAGAACAGAAGCCCTGCCTGAATAAGAAGAGTTGAGTTGGGTACCACTTTGGCGCGCGTGAGCAGATAAGCATAAGTAGCCAGCCAAGTTTATGAGAAGAACGCGAGAGAGCAAGTTAATTGTACATCATACAAGTATATCTAGGCGTATGAATGGACAAGCGCAGCGAAATCACAAAGAAATAAACTCAGTAACAGTCATGGCTTTCGCAACATACTTATAGAGAGCACAATTTGCGGTATTATTAAGTAAATATCGCAGCGGACCACGGACCTACCTCTTTGAGGGATCCCGCCCGGTTAGTCGCGAGGGCACGTGGCGCGTCCCTAGGTGGTTGATAGGGGAATAAAACGCGAACCAAAAGCGACCGTGTGCTTCCCAGAGACGCAGGTGGATTCAGGGGATGAGCTCCCTGCTTCTGCAGCGCCGATTTGACAAAAATTCTAATTCTACGAGTCAAGTCGGCCAAAAGCCTGCAATCAAGCGGCAGGCAGGTATATGGGAGGCGGTTAGGAGTCGCCTCCAACAAGTAAGGTCCTCCCGCTCCAAGAGAGACTGGCAAGCTACTTGTGAGTACCCAGCCCCCACGTTTAAAGCATGGCAAGCTATACGTTGGGTATCAAAATACCATAAACAGTAACAAATATGGGCCTCATTCTCCTGACTCCGAAAGACCCCTGGTACGGCAGCGCCAGGTAGGACGAGTACGGAGAGGCTGCTAAAATCTCAGTGCCGAACTAGGCTGCCAAGATCGAAACGGACTTATATGACGATCTGTACGGACAACGCAAGAACCTTTGCTCACGAATCCGCTGCAGAAGATCTATTGATTCAAGCAAGAAGAATAAGGTACGACGTCATTCGCCTGGCTGAGACGAGAAGGCGCCATCCTTTTCACGCTGTTTATGACACTGGAGAAGAACTGTTCCTGGAACATGCGATCGCAGAGGTATCGGCGGCGTTGGCGTCCTCGTCAAATCGAATTTGACCGTGAACATTGATTCGTTTGAGCAACTAACAACCCGTATCGGGCGATTAGGGTTGGAAACGATGTGGTTCTATGCCGGCTTTGACCATCTTCGTTGCTTACGCACCAGCATCAAGCTATGACGAAGTCGAAGCGCTCTATATGCACCTCAAAAAATTCTTCAAAGAAGATCATACGTTCTTCAAGGTCATTGTCGGAGATTGTAAGGCAAAAATTGAATTTAGGAGAACGTCTGAAAAACGTCACATAGGGACCCACGGATTAGAATGGAATGAGCAGGGTGAGAGGATCTGAGTTTATCATGACGACCCAAGCCATCTATGGTAACTCGCAACTCCAAAAACCTCTTTCTCAGCGATGGACGTGAGACTCTCCCAATGGAGAGTACCATAACGAAATAGATCACATCACAGTAAATCGAAGGTTTTGCCTAAGCGACGTCGCTGTTGTTCCTAAATTCTACACGAGATCAGACCATCGCCTCCTTCGCGCAACGTTCCGATTTTCGAGGAGAGGAGAGAAAGCCGCTAAATTCAAACAACGAAGTTCCAGAACTACCATAAACTAGGATGCATTCAATTCATTAGTCGACTTTTGGGAAGATACCGTTGTCGACAACATCGACGAAGAGTACTATCGACTCGTTGAATATCTTCACATTAGCGCTATGAAAGCCGAGAGTCCTAAGGTCACAAAGAGACGCTTGTATCCGCAAACACTCGAGCTAATACGTCAGCGTGGAATCGCACGAGCTGCAAGCAACCGAAACCTTACATCCGAACTAGCGAAACGCTGCAGAGAAACGATAAAAGAAGACCTCAAAGGAGAGAAGAGCAGCAGTTATGGCAAAAGCTGCAGAAGCTGGGAAAAGCATTCGCAAAGCTCAGCGAGGCTTTGCCAACTATAAGACCAAGATGATGCACTCCGATACCCTGACGGGACACTTACGGCTTCGAGAAGGGCTGTGGAGAAAATCATCCTTCAATACTACTTGGATCTCTTCGCTAGCCATGTCCTCTTACCGTCATATAAATTGATAGAAGACGAACATGCCGTCCCACCGGTCCTCTCTTTCAAAATCCGACATGCCATATCGTCGGTGAAGAACAGAACAACACCCGGTCCAGACAGGATTAGACCGGAAACACCTGAACAATCTGCCGCCAGTTCTTATCAACACCCTGGCTCGGCTCTTCACTCGCTACCTGCCAGAATGCAAGGTCCCTATTCAATGGAAAGCCAGCAAGACCGTATTGTTGTTCAAAAAGGGAGACCTTCACGACATAGGCAATTATCGCCCAATCTGCTTGCTGTCCGTTGTCTATAAACTCTTTGTTCGAATCATCCTAAAGAGGGTTGACAGAACACTGGACTAAGGACAGCCATGCGAACAAGCAGGGTTCCGAAACGGATTTAGTACCATGGACCACATCCACACGATTACAAGACTCATTGAAGTTTCACGAGAGTACAAACAACCACTCTGTCTCACTTTCATCGATCTGAAGAAAGCCTTTGATTCAGTGGAAATAGAAGCGGTTATAGAGGCTCTGGATAACCAGGGCGTCCCTACTCGGTACGTAATGATCCTTCGTGAGCTTTGTAAAGATTTCACGACCAAAATATCTCCATTCTACAACAATGTCACCATTGACGTAAGATGAGGGGTTCGACAAGGCGATACAATTTCGCCAAAACTATTCACTGCAACCCTACAAAACGTCATGCGAACATTAGAATGGGACAAAATGGGAGTGAAAATTGACTGTCGACAATTAAACCATCTTCACTTTGCTGACAATGTTGTTCTCATAGCAGCAAACATCAGCCAAGCGGAACGAATGTTGATCGATTTCGATAACGCCTGTGGAAAGATTGGTCTTCAATTGAATCTAGCGAAAACGTTGTTTATGAGGAACGGATGGGTTTCGAATCCCCCATTCACGCTTAACTAAACGATAATCTCCGAATGCTACAGTTACGTCTATCTAGATCGTGAAATCAACATGATGAGCGACCTAGCTCGATAGTTGAGCAGGAGCAAACGAGCGGCTTGGGGAACGTTGAAGAGCATTGAAGATGTAGTGAAGAGGACTAAGAACATCCGACTCCGTGCCCACCTTTTCGACTCGACAATTATCCCTGCCCTGACGTATGCAGCAGAAACCTGGTCGCTACGTAAGCAGGATGAAACATTACTTGGCGTTGCGAACGCGCAGTCAAAAGGTCGATGCTAGGAGTATCCCGTACCTCGCAAATGAGCAAGGGGATCCAAGTTGCGACCTACGTCAACGATCGAAAATAGAGACGGTGTTGTACACGCCAGGATATCGAAAATAAGGTGGGCTGGACACGTGATGCGCTTCAACGACAACCGATGGACGAGAGCCGTTACCAACTGGAATCCTCGATACGTCAAGCGCTCTAAAGGAAGACCACTGACCCGTTGGTCCGATTTCTTCACGAAAGCGATAGAAGAAAGCTATGATGCTCAGCGACTCCCTAGAGCGAGGAGGACCCACTGGGCTACTCTTGCACGCGATAGGAAAATTTGGAAGAGTTGCTGGTACCCGCTCGAGTCACTCGACGATCAACGGGACGGCAGGTGATACAGGTGATCACAGCGGATAAGTCGTATGTCATACAGATAATTCAGTGCCTTTCGAATGAATTACTTGTCGTCTCTGTGCTCTTCCAATGACTTGAGCAAGCACTAGCAACACCTCCAATTTCTCCTATCGCGTGCAGGAGTAGCCCATTGGGTCCCCCTCGCTCTAAGAATTTGCTGAGAATCATATCCTTCTTCTAGTCTTTTTGTGAAGAAATCAGATCATGGGATCGGCACTCTTCCTGTGGAGCACTGATATTACGTGGAAAACCAGACGTAGCGGCTCTCGTCCATCTGATATCGTTGAAGCGTAATACCTGTCTAGCCTACCTCATTTTCGAAAACCTGGCGTGTAGAACGGCATCCTTGACCCTCGACTGTTGACGTATGTCAGAACTTCGGGTCCTTTCTCTCATCTACGAGCTAAAGAATAATCCTAGAATCGACCTCTCGTCTGCACGCTTAATAGCGCTAAGGGGTCTCACATCCTGCTTACATAATGACCACGTTTCTGCTGCATACGTTAAGGCAGGGATAACCGTCGAGTAGAAGGGTGGGTACGGAGTCGCATGCTCTTTGCTTTCTTCACTACGTTCGATGCTCTTACTGGAGCATTTGGAGATGTTCGCCTCGCTGAGCGTGAATGGGGCATTCAAAACCCATCCGTTCCTTATGAGCATCGTTTTCTTTAGATATTATTGAAGACCATCGCTTGGACTTCTGGCTAACGTCTTAGTTGACCTGTTTTTTAAAACATACTTTATAATGATATAGAATTCAAAATAAAATTATGTTTTTACACCCCCAACGCGCCTTCATATTTGTTACGCATATAATTCACTGGAAACGCGAAAGCATGAGAACGTGAAGAGCAAAGCTTGTAGTATCTATTCAGTCGTTTCACACGGAATTTCTATCAAAGCGGAGAAAAAATTTTTAGTCGAAAACAAGTTCCACCCCACACGTCTCACGTGTCAGGACATCGATCTATCGCCTCGTTTCCCGGCGTCTGGGTTGGTCGGTAAACAAGCTCACAGAGTTTGTTAAACTCGATCTTATTTTCCCAGCTACACTGTAGTGACTTGGTCTTTCCAGAAAATAAACACAGTGTTGGAAAAAAGACTTTCTCAAGAATGGCCACGTGCGTGAGGTTTAGCCAGAATTTGAGCTGTCGATTGATTACTTATACTGCTGGGACAAACTCATGCCACGTAATGGGGTCAAATATTCATTTGTCGCCATCCTACAGAAAAGTACGTGAAGTCTTCATGTTGCTCACAAAGAAATTTTTATGCACCGGGTAGAGGCGCCCTTGGGGTTCATAGCCTCTATGACCGCTCATGTTTCGTCTGAATCGAAAGCTTTCTTCAGATCCATGAAAGTGGGGCAGAGCAGTCCTATGTACTCTCGTGGAACTTTGTTGCTTTTTGAGACTGACTGGATGTGGTCTATGGTTCTAAATCCTTTTGGAAACCCTATCTATTTTCATGGCTGTCCTTCGTTCACTGTTCTGTCAATCCTGTTTAGGTTGACTTGAGTGAAGAGTTTATAGACGACGGACGGCAAGGAGATTGAGCGATAACTGCTTGTGTTGCGAAGACCTCTCTTTTCAGACAACAACACGGTCTTGCTGGTTTTTCAGCGACTGAGAACCTGGCATTGTGACAAGTAGCGAGTGAATAGCCGAGTCACTGTGTTGATGAGAACTGGCGGTAGGTTCTTCAGGTGTTCTGGTTTAATCTATCTGAACTGGGTGTTGCTTTATTTTTCACAGACGATATAGCATGCCTGATTTCGGATTGAAGGATCGGTGTAGCGACAAATTCATCCTCTTTCAATTCATGCGATTGTAAGAGTACATGGCTAGCAAAGAAGTCGGAGTGGTAGTGGTGGATGATCTTCTCCGTTGCATTTTTATAAGCTATAAGTGTCCGGTTAGGCGTCGGAGTGCAATCATCAGCTGGCAAAGCTTCATTTGGCTTTGCAAATGATTTTTCTGCTATTGCTGCTTCTGCAGAAACTGCTGTTCGTCTTTGTCTCAAAATGCTGAAAATAGTGGCTCTTAGTAAACAATATTTCAATTATGATAATCGAAGGCAAAAGTGTGGTCTCATTTCTGTGCGTTGTCTGTAGGCAAGTGACACTGTTGCTGGCGCCCATCTTTGCACTAAAGATTACAAACGAGCGAGACAGAAGCAAATGCCAGGCCACATCCACATCGAAGAACACGAGCCAGCGAGATATGACTCGCTGCTCCTGCAACTATATGACTATGATGATAGGCTATAAGTAGTATACTAGACATCTTTTGATATTCTATAAAGGTGAATATAGATGGGTAAGAAAATAACAAATATTTGGAGAGTAATTGCTAAAGTTCCAAAATATGTAGGGCCACTCATCAACTCTACTATAGTCGCCGAGTGCTCCATCAATCAACTACGTCCTTACTCTCGTACAATTGAATTTTCTATCGATTGTTAACGTCAGAGCCATCAAATCATATTTTATCACCAATTAATCAAGAACTGAACTCAAGTAGTCTTTTGTTGACGGGTTTGGCTCACTTAAAAAGGAGGGCAGCTGACATTACGATTTTTGCAATTCCGATGGCATTGGGTTGCTTCACAAAGTCTTCTTCGACATTGTTATCTTTCAACTGCTGTTCATCTAGAAAAAAGCAATTAATGAACTATATAATTACCATCTTGATCAATGATGTGCAACCTTTTGTTGGTAAAGGTTAGATGCTTCCTTCTAAGAACAGTGGGGTTGGGGATCAAAGAAATTGATGAAGTTACTTTTGGGCTGGTTTAGCCTTTAAATTTTTCCCTCTCACATGTGCACATGTGCTCCTACGCGGCGCGGAAGGAATGATAATCCGATGGAGCAATATCAGGGCTTGACTTTTAAGGTCGAGCGTTGTTTCGGAGAAGTGTGACACGAATCGTTCCGGATACTTCTCGTACACTACTGCGGCCATTTTGCGCAGTTTCCCAGTGGAAGTCGCCATTCGTTGTCTGCTTGCTACGAGCAGCTCCCGAAACGGCATGCTTTGCCAACATCACAAACCCGAGAGCGTAATATTCTCAACATGAAGCATAAACTTCTGTTGAGCGAAAGTGTCTTTTTCCTTAGGCAGCCAGTAGGCTTGGAGTGTGCTGTTCTTGTAGTAGACCCAGGACTAATCTGCTATGATGTGCGGCTTAAGAAAATTATGCCTGTGCGGTCGCAGCGTGCAGCGCGGTCGCGACGTCAATGCAGAAGGTGTCCATCGGTACATTACTTTGCGGTAGCAATAATTAATTTGCATGGCGAGCGCCAGTGCTCCGACAGTCAAGTGCTCACTAAAGCTACTTAACCATTCTCCAACATGCACAATAGCAGCAAATGCTAACAGCAACATGATTGGCTTGTAGGTAAGGTTCCTCTGAACACGTATGGGTTGAATATACACAAAAAATATATACACAAAATAACACATGGTGATTCATAAAGGAGAGTGATTCATAAGGGAAAGAAATATACACGAAAGAACACATGGTGATTCATAATGGAGAGTGGAGAATACGTACAGTGTAAAAATGGTGATGAGTCATCTTCATAAATTAAGATGTGTTGACAATCACTCAATATCCGTTCTCTGTAAAAAGAAACTGTCTGTGGGTCTACTCCGTTCAAAGGTGCTCAACTCCGCTTAATTCAACTGGATGCAAACTGAGCTTCGGATCCACGATCACTTTTTCAGGACGTCTAAGTAAAGCGCATTGTACCATCAAAACCCTTGCCTTGCCTTTCTCTTAGCCATCTCTCAGCTATATAGGTTCCATCACAATCACTCAAAGGGATCGTTTTGAAATGCATAAGTATTGTCTTTGCATTCTTGTGGCTTTCGTTCGCATGTAGCTTGCCATGAAGAAAAGTAAGCAGTTTAAGATGTTATAGCATCGAATGAATGATTTTAGAAAGTGTAACAAATGACTCTTTACTGCAAAATGAAAGTCGGAAGTTATGACACATCGTACATAACTCACTTCCGCACTACCTGGGTAATTCACGATTAAACTAAAACAACATGCTTTACCTTGTACCTTTCCATTCAAGGTACATTACTATATCAATGAAGGAAGTATGAGAAAGATTGATCCATTATATGCTATGTAGGAAATATGGTCATTGCAGGTGACTCGGTCATATTTGCAAGAATAGCCATTGTACTAAAGCTTGTTTAGATTTTAATTTTGAGCCATAATATTAACATTGGACAAAAAATATGGGGCCGCCTCCGATACAAGAATATATGGAATACGAAAATGTCAATATGACTCCGCCACTTTTTCTGTGTAATAATATAGATCTCTTCGTTATTATTTAAGCCAACATGTCATGTGATCTGACAAGGGCTCCTGTACAGCCCGATACACGTGTTTCGTCCTTACAAACTTGTCAGTTGTGCAGTACCCGTCGTCTTTCAATCCTTTTATTAGCCAATTCTCTCGGGAGCCTGCTCTCACTACAGTGAGGTATCAAAGACGAACGATTTACACTGCATCTCAAGTGAAAATGCCACGCAACTTACAGTGATGACTGTGAGCTTGCGGTGACATTTTCACTTGACATACAGTGTAAATCGTTTGTCTTCGATACCTCTCTATAGGGAAAGCCATTCGTGTATGAGTAGTAAGCGAATTTCTTTCCGTGACAGTTCCATTTTGAAGCAAGTAACGGCAAATTGTACAGCGAAACTCGCACGAAAATGAGCAATCGATCGGTGTTAGAACCGAGATATTGCACTTACTTTTAATCGAAATGTCTTCAAAGTAAAGTTCTCGCAAATGGCGTTTTTTTGGGTATATAAGTTGTCAACTTCAGAGTCTTAATGAATAACGTTCTTAGCGCACTTTCAAAACAAGAAAAAAGAATTTGCACATCTTTATTTTTACTTTTGCACACTTAATAAAAGGTGGTAGCTAGAAGTTTCGGCCAGCCCTTTTATAGAACAGACTCAGACTTTACTTTTGACTTATGATGTATAACGCTGATTATTCCAGGGTTGATACATTTTGTGCGGAAAGGGAAACTTATCCAAAATCACGTCCTACACCACGTCTAATTGTTAAACGACCATTTTATAATACATCATCAGTGAGAACCCCATCTCCTTTAACTAGTTCATTTCCTGTCACGAGTGAAAGGCCCAAAATTACAAACTCATCACTGATTCTTACACGAACTTCTTCGCATCAGTTGACGAGAACAGACATCATCAACACGTCCTCGCGAAACACTGCATTACTTCTTCGTCGTGTATCGGATAGCAGACGGAATTATGCTACAACTCTCATTGCCACAAATTCTGCTACCATAAGCACGCTAGTGATGTCAGCAAGTAGAACTATATCTATAGCCACCGACCCGGACGCTGGAATGAACCTGAATAAAACACTCACGGAAACAGCGATTCCACGGTTAGTCTCTGTATTTGAGTGAGCAAAAAGTCAAAGTCAAAACTCGAAGCTTTTCAAGTGCTCACTATCAATCTAACAGAATTTTCCTTGTTTATGTGATATTATTTTGAGCATTGTCAGAGCTGGCGCCTTTACAAATGATACTAAATCAGTACAAGGAGCAGAAGATGGAAATATGACTTCGCTACAGTAAGTAATTTCACTTCACATTGCAATGGTAGAAATTTCTTGGAGATTGTAACTAAAAGCGGTAGCATGATACTCAAACAGGTGCTCGTTTCTCAGTGATACTCCTTGGATTTCCTTTTGTGCTAAACGATGTGTTGTGCACTTTCTCTGCGATCTACGATATCACTTCGGTTGTGTTTTTCAAACTTCATCATGTATGAAAAGCATAAAGATTTCTTTGAGTAGGAGCATCTTTACTAAAGGTCGGTTCTTGCAAGTTATCTGCCGTATTTTACGTCGCATTTCCGCATTTTCCGCACGTTTATTAACAGGTAGATTTATTTCTATCCATATTAAATCACTCCTACAGCAATGGTGATTTATGACATGTGATTTTGCCCATACGAAATTTGAAGTTAACACTTTTCTTGTTTCTTGTAAAATGGATTTAAGGGAATCAAATGGAGTAAGGGAGACGTCGTCTGCTTATTCGACCCTTTTTTCTGCTTTTTTTCTGCTTGTTTTGAGTGTTTTCTTGATACTACCTTCAAAATTCCAGTAAAAGTGACAATTTTTTTGAGGCAACATGTTATGTAGTCCTTCACGGGTAACTTATAGAGCCCAATACACGTGTCTCGGCAGACGGTTTCGTCAAATGGAGAGTACCTTTTGGCCTAGCTAATCCTCTCGGAAGCGCTCCTATACCCCCACATAGAGTAGACGACGACGCACAATTTGTACGCACCGTCAATAATCATCGGATATATTAAAATTTCAAGTGTGGTTATAAGAGAACACTCGGAACGTAAGGCATAATATTTTCTAAATAACAACCAAGAGCATTCGAGTGTAAAACACTGTCGATTTAATGATTTATTTCACTTGACAGCACGTGTAAGTGTACATAGTAGCCTGCCCTGTACAAGGGGATGTAGGGACCACCGAGAGGACTGGCTAAGACGAAGGGTACTCTTAACTGACGAGGCCGTCAAGGCCGAAATACTTGTGCTGACTAAAAGAGTTGTCCATAAAAGGCACATGACATGTTGGCTCAAAAATGATGATCAGGCATTTTTCTTCCAATTTTTAACTAGTTTGAATTTTTCATCGTATAACAGCGAAAGAAAGCTGTGATAAACTTCAAACGAAACTCTCCTTCAGCGGCTCACTCTACGTTATGCTTATCGAGAAGCTGCGTGTGCTACCAATTAGTTGTTCACGTCAGAGAAATCATGTCTTTTGAATGAGCAGGAAAGAGCTACCTTTAAAACTGGCGTTTTGCGACATATTTATGCTTACTGCTACTGCTGATTCTGAATGTAGCGTCGAGCCTGAATTTCTCTTCGAACTGCAATCTACTCCTTAAAATTTTGTCAACAACAGATAAATTTCCACGCCACTGAAGATGTGTAGCTAATCAAGAATGTGGTGAACACTTGGCAAATGTTTTCTATAGAAAACATAGAAAACATGAATATTTTTAGTTTCCGCTCGACTGATATGCAGCATTCTACCGGCATGAAATCGTGCTTCATGGGATTCTCAGAAATATTTTTCTTAGCATCAATCAAATCAAAATCCCCTCCCGTATCAATCAAATGAAGTAGATTTTTTATTCAAAGAAATCTGTCAGCACCATCGACCTTAGTGTATTTTTGATGATTCTGCATTACCAAAGTGAAGCTTCTGTAAATTGTCTGCACGACTTAGCCTTTCAAATCAAGTTTTTGAGCAAACGTCTGTTGAAGAACCTGCCGATTTTTCACATTTTGTGTGTTTTACACTTTCAGTCTTCTTCTAATGGATATACCAAAAATTCAACGTGAACCATATTGTTGCTAAACATTCTTGTGCATTCTGCCACCAATATCATGGTGCGCCTGATTAGGGCAGTATTTTGACTGATTTGTAAATAGCTAAAATCGTATGATGTAGTTTTCTTGACGACAGCATCGCTAATGTCTCTCACCATTGAGAATGTATGCATCTAGACCACCAATTTAGAGAATCACCATCATTCAAGCCTAATGCCTTTTAAGCACTGTTATTATCGTTGTATCTCATGCTTAAGCTTAGATTATACAAGAGTAAACAAATTACAGAAGATTTTACCTTTAATAAATTGCATTTGTCAGCACAGATGCTGTTTATCAGAAGCAAAATCTAGATGTAGAAATCAACTGATCTCAACATTTTTTTTTCGAAGTTGTTGTAAAAAGTTTATTTGTTAACTAAGAACAGTTGTTCATTTCCGCTTTTATTGTACATCGTTTTCAATTTTGTCAAAATTTTATGTGAAAAATAAATATTATTCGTCCGAGTTTGATCTGGACTTTCCGTACTGTTTACTTCTGTAAGGGGCAGCGAGCGCAGTGATATTTTCTATGACGGGTACAACGCATGTTCAGCGCATCCCAGAATTTGATCAAATCCAGCACCATAGTCACCAAGCCTTTCTTATCTCCGAGGTAAAAAGAATAGGTCAGAATTGTTTGAAAGCTGTTCACTTCCAGCAATCCATTTGATAACGTTCTAGTCCATCTATATTAGAACTCCATGGAGAATCGAGTCGGTTAACTTTCAACATTTCTTTGAAGAAGGTAATAATCCTCAGGTGGTAGCCATTTCGCAGAATTCTGTTAACGATGGAGTTGAAAAAACGAAGATAATAAAGGAGGGGATTGCACCGAGAACCAGTGATTACAAGTGGCTTGTCCTTTTTTTTCGGATCAGCAATAAAAGTATGAGATAGCAATAACTACAAAGATTTAGCGAGCACATGAACTTAATCCCGAAAGTGTAATGTTCAAAAGAATTTGTCGGGCTAAAAAGCTCACTGATTTAGCAATCGCAATCAAGTTGTGTTTGAGCAGCAAACTGTATGTCTTCATCGATGGTGACGATGGCAACAAGTTTGTAGAAGCCAACTGAGTAGGTGAACAAATTTTGTGACACTAAGATTTCATTTCTCGCTGTCAGCAGTTTCGTCTTTTTTCATTGAGAAGAAGAATCTAGAGCAAATGTGGAAACAGTTCCATGCTGTTGAAAACTAAGAAATTATGGGAAGAAAACTAGACGAAGTTACTTAGCTTATGTCGAGATATCCATTGACTTTGAAGCCCTCTATGACAACGACAACCTTAGGACAATGTACTTATTACCGTAGAGTTAATTTCGACTACATGAAATGCTTCGACCTTTCTATTATCATATTACGTGAATGGTGGAGCTCAAGAGCCAAAGGTTGTTAGAGCCCGTCTTAGCCGAGTACTTTTCAATAAAGGAACGGCTCAAGATATTTGTTATTCAAATGGATGATTCTTGTCTGAGGCATTGCTAAGAGACCCGAAACCGTAAGCTTTAATAATGCAATTCTTGACCGACAGTTCCTTATGATTTGAAGAAACATTCAACAGGCAACGCTTTTTCTTAAGCCTGCCTGACATATCGTAAATGACGCTGGAAATTGAACCCGCGCTTCACCCATATCGGAAGCGCCTGTCTACCACCACACCACTAAGGTCATCGTTTCATAGGACATATAGTGGTTTGTACAAGAATGCCGATGTTAGAGCTTCACAGATTCCATGACGCTTGACACGATCGAACAAATGAGGTTGCATTTGTCAGAGGGCAAAGTAGATCACACGTGCGGACGGGTCAGAGGCATCGAAGAGCTAGCGTAAGTGGTGCTAGTGTAGATCACACTCCTAGGTGTTTAAGGTACCACAAAATATGTTTCACAGAGTAAGCCAGAGAGTAGATCGCGCTTGTGAACGCGTTTGACATGCCCTAAAACATACGCCACAGGCAGCTAGCCGGGGGGAGAGGTATATCGCGCGCTTAGGCATATCAGAGATGCTGCAGGACCGGCGTCACGCCTGTTATAGCGTGGGAATCCAAGATTTTAAGTTGCTGCCTTTCCAAGAACCTCTATGGATCCACTCTAGTCACTTTGCCGGACATCGCTTCCCTTCAAATTTTGGCTTCAAGAGAAAATCAAGTCAGTAAAGACTGCATACTGTAGCTTGTTAACTGTTATACGAATAAGAAGTTGGAGTAATATAATATTAAGCGTACAAACATGACGATACGGTTTTTTTTTGCTGTGAAAAGGATGAAAATAGAGACATGCAAAATTTTTGTTTTTCTTTTGAAGGTGCGTTAGAAACGCTATTCACTTGCACGCTTTCTTGCACAGAAAATGCTTTAGATGATAGTCTTTATATCACTTTAGAGATGACGACTTTTCACCCTAAAAAAACCATTCTTCTGAATTCTCATTTGTAATTCTGATTTGGTAATTTCAAGTGGTAATCTGACGACTCAATGTCGGGCGAGTAAGGCGGGTAAGGTAAAATTAGAAACCTTTCATCCCGGCTCTTTTATGACGTTTTCGATAAGTTTTGCAACATGAAGTTGAGCGTTGTCAAGTAGCTAAATTGCAAAGTTTATATCTTTTGGGTTTTTTAAGGATTTTTGCAATTGATTTGCATAGACTTAGCATTGCTCAATTGCATATATTCTTGCGAATATTTTGGTGTACAGCTTGCCTGTACTTGCCTCAATATGTAGTTCGCTCGGAGCTCCATTAATCTTAGGCGCCACTTCACCGGCATCATTTTTGCCTCCACGCCATTCGTGCATGTGCAGCAAGCAAATTTGTTTCCAAAGCTGCTCCATATTGAAGCAAGTGCAAGCAAATAGAACATAAAAATTTTGGCAAGAAAATGCTCTCAAAGCTGCTCCATAGCGGCGCGAACCATTTACACAATCTCTAACCATATCGTGGATTGCTGCCATTACACACCGAGACCAACTTTGCTGCAACACTTTCCGACAGTCTCGACATTTATCTCGGTAAGAGTAATAGCAAAGCGTTGGCCTCGGCAACGTAGTGGTCTCACGCGGTATTGACAAAACGTGGGTTCCACTCCCACTGTCTTCGAATGTCTTCCATACTATTCAACATCTCCCAAGACCGATTATCTATTGGCCTCGGCATGCTTCATTAATTCCTAATTTTTCTTCCCAAGCCAGACGCACGGACTTATATTAATCTTTCTCCAAACAGCTGACGTTTCGGCAATTCGCCTTCTTCAAAACCTGCAAAGTTCAAGCTGTCTACAATCCAATCAATCAAACACCTCCATCACTCCTTTGAACAATCACCAGGCCCAGATTTCAATTGCATTCAGCACAAAGTCAACTTTCAACACACTCACCGTTTTTTATAGGTGTTCCACTGAATAATTCAAGTGGAGATCACGCAGGATTATAATGCATCCCGTTCATCAAAGCAACAGTCATATATAGTGACACATGTTACGAATGATAACGAGGCAATTTTCGGCGGTTTGTAGTTGGATTGGTATTGTGGATACAAATGTTTCCAAAGCCTTTGGAGCTGATGTTTCATGTTCCTGCGCAAAGATGGTGACTTAAATGCCAAAGTCTACTCCGTCATGGGTTTGTGCGCTGTGTGTGCCCGTAGGGTGTCTGGTTTGATATAACGCTTGTCATCTAGGTGGTCTTCTATGCCGACATTAGAGCGGTCTACCCGTCTCGCCAATAAATTCATCGCCGCACTTTTTGCAAGAGGTCAGATAAACTGATCCTACGCTCATGCAATTACCGTCTCTTTCGTTAGGACATACTTGACAATAATTCGTTGTACAGAGACAATCATATAAGCGACTGCTGACTAATCCTCAGAGTATTCGATGGTTTTTCAGTGATCGTCACCGATTGCTCTCAACCTGCTCTTTTCAAGCAACGTTTCATAACTGTACTCATCCCAATTGAGAAGTGATAAGCGGGATCTAGCTTTTGCTGGAATTTTCCTTCGGAGGTGCCCAGCTACCTAAGCCGTGGGGCTTCATATTCGTAGTCAAAAGAAATGTCTATTTCTCAAGCTAGTTTCACGGATTCTACTCTCTGTTTTCTCCCAGCACACACACCTGCAGCTGTTTGAAACATAACGTAGAGGTCACCATCCTTGCGCAGCAACATAAAACATCAACGCTTAAAATTTCACAAGTGCTTTGGATCAACACGACCAATCCAACCATATCCCGCAAAAATAATACATCGCTATCACTCGTGATCTGAGCTGCTATATAAGAATGTTGCGTTGGTGGATGGGGTGTGTTACGAGCTCATATGATCTTTTTCCCGTAATCTCTAATTAAATGATTCAGTGGAAAACGTAAAAAAGGATGAGCATGTTGAAAGTTGATTTTGTGCCTGATGCAATTTAGATCTAGGTTTGACGATTTGTTCTAAAAGAGTAATGGAGTTATTTGACTGATTGGATTTGGAGAAGTTAGCCTTTCGAGGCTTTGAAGAAAGCGAAATGCCGAAAGTTCGGCTGCCTAAATATAGATCAATGTAGCACCTAGTATATGGCTTAGGATAAGAAATAAGAATTAATCAATACTCGCAGATGTGTACTTGTAACATCACAACATTGCTAACCAGCCGCAAATTTATTCCTGTACAATTGAGACTACTGTCTGAAGTTTGTAAACCGGTTTAGAATTGCAGACGAAGAAAATGCGTATGCTTCAATAATTTTTTTCTTCTTGCGTTTCCTAACAAGCTGATGCCCAAATGGGACGTTTCGTCCCACACCGCGCGACGTCAAATCTCTTCAGTTACTGCAATGGCGGCCTCACGCCTCGTGAGAAAGACGGCGAATTTCCAGACAGCATGATAGATGCGGAGAGAGGAAATCAGGGTTTTGAGAGAGCAACTCCATCATGAAGTGATGGAATTTCATTGGAAAACTTTCTCCAGAGATATTCTGAGCGAAGTGAGCATCCATATCTTCCGTATTTCATGTACAACTCCTATGTTTCAACAACAAAATTACATAGGTAAATCATAACTATAAGGATAATGGCTATGATAATGACAATGGTTATGCTTTCGATAATGCTAATAATTGCGAAAATGATAATGATTGTCATTGTTTTGAGCTGTTCAGGGATATGACAAGGGCACTTACACAGTGCATTCCACTCAGTGCAAAAGCACTGCACTGAGTAGCAGTCGAACTTGCAGCTGGTAAAATGAATCATACTTTCATTCGATAACGATTGTGATAATATTAATGTTAGTGATAATGAATTTTTTAGTGAGAGTGATAGTGATGACTGTAACGGTAAAGATAGCGAAAGTGATAATGATGATGATGACAGTGATGACAGTGATAGTGATAGTGACAGTTTCCTATTAAGTGGTTTTCCATACCCAGACGTACTCTTATCTGCCTCTGTTGTGGCTTTCGATTTTCCCACAGTCTCAATCACCTATCGAGATGACGGCGAAGGCACTTGCTGCAAGAGAGCGCAGACACATCAACAGTTTAGATGTCATCTCTAGCGAGTGCCGCGAACGCGACGGCGCGACGCCCCCTGCCTATCAACGGTGGGCTCCAGACTGTTAAATGGATCCAGAGTGTGGATCCGTGTTCTTCTTTCTGGTTGTTATGGCAGCGCACCATTCAGTAAGATAAGGCTGAAAGTATCGCTTTTTTTCCTGACATGTGAACTTCCCTTGGTAATAATTCATGTTGGGGTGGACAACGCTGTGGCACTCAATTTGCTGATGAATTTGAATGTGCTTCGACTCATTGAGCCTGCACAGCTAGAAACAGCAACATTTTCGTTTTACCCTATCACTGCAAGAGTAGCCCAGTGGGTCCTCCTCGCTCTAGGAATTCGCTGAGCCATCATTTCTTTTTTCTATGCCTTTGTTAAGAAATGGGATCACTGAGTCAGCGATCTTCCTGTAGTGCGCTATTCGACGTAGGTCGGAGTTTTGGATCCTTCCTCTTATGCGAGATACGGGACACTCCTAGCATCACCTTTCGATTGCGTATTCAATAACGCCAAGTGACCTTACATCGTGCGCTTACGTAGCGACCATGTTTGCGCTGCACACGTTAGAGCAGAATAGTCGTCGAGTGGAAAAGGTGGGCATGGAGTCGGATGTTTCTTGTCCTTTTCACTACACCTTCGATGCTCTTAAGCGTTCTCCAAGCCGCTCGTTTCCTTCTGCTCAACTCTGGAGCTAGGTCGTTCATCATGATGATTTCACAACCTAGATAGACGTAACTGGAGCATTCGGAGATTATCGTTCCGTTGAACGTGAATAGGGCATTAGAAACCCATCCGTTCGTCATAAACATCGTTTTCGTTAGATTTAGTTGAAGACCCATCTTTCCACAGGCGTTGTCAAAATCCGTCAACATTTGTTTTGTTTGGCTAATGCTTGGTGTTATAAGTACGATAAAAACCGCAAAGCGAAGATGGTTTTATTGTCGACCGTCAATTTTCATCCCCATGTCGTCCCTTTTAAGGCTCGAATGACGTTTAAGAGGGTGGCAGTAAATAACGTTGGCTAAATTGCATCGCCTTGTCGGACTCCTCTTCTTACGTCGATGGTAATATTGTTGTGGAATAGAGATGTTTTGGTCAAGAAATCTTTATATAGGTCACGAAAGCTCATTATGTGTGTGTAGGGACGCCCTGTTTGCCCAGAGCCTCCGTAACAGCTTCTGTTTCCACTGAATCAAAGACTTTCTTCAAATTGATGGAAGTGAGACAGAGCGGCACTTTGTGTTCACGCGAAAGATCAATGAGTCTTGTGAACGTGAGGATGTGGTCTGTGGTATATTTTCGGAACCCCGTCTGTTCGCAGGGCTGCCCTTCGTCCAGAGTTCTCTCAGTCCTGTTCAGGATGACTCGAGGGAAGAGTTTATAGATAAAGAACAGCAAACAGATTGGGCGACAGTTGCCTATGTCGTAAAGGTCTCTCTTTTTAAACAGCAATACGGTCTCGCTAGCTTTTCATTGAACGGAAGCCTTGCATTCTGACAGGTAGCGAGTGAAGAGCCGAGCCAGGGTGTTGAGAGAATTGGCGGCAGATTATCCAGGTGTTCTGGTCCAATCCTGTCTGAACCGGATGTTGTTCTGTTCTTCACCGACGATACAGCGTGTCATATTCTGGAAAAGAGGACCGATGGAACGACATATTCGTCTTCTTTTGATTCATATGACGGTAAGATGACATGTCTAGCGAAAAGATCCAAGTAGGACTGGTGAATGATTTTCTTCATTACCCTTCTGGAAGGTGTAAGTATCTCGTCAGGGCATCGCAGTGAAATCATCTTGGTTTTATGATTTTGCTAATGTTTTGCCCAACTTCTGTAGCTTCTGCCATAACTGCTGCTCGTTTCTCTTCAAGGTCTTTTTAGCGCTTCTCTGCAGAGCTTTGCAAGCTCGCGCGTAAGGTTTTGGTTGCCTGTAGCTCGTGCAATCCACGTTGACATATCAGCTCGAGTGTCTGCGGAAACAAGAGCCTTTTTCTGATCTTGGGACTCTCGGATTCAAAGTGCCAACGTGAAGATATTCAATACGCCAGTCGTAACCTTCGTCAGCGGCTTTCTCTTCTTCTGCGAAAAACGGAACGTTGCGCGAAGGAGGCGATGGTCTGATCCTGTGTAGAACTCTGAAACAACAGAGACATCGGTCATCCAAGACCTTCGATTCATTAAGATGTGGTCTATATCGTTATGGTACTCTTCACTGGGAGACTCCCACGTTCGCTGTTGAGAAAGGGGCTCTTGGAATTGTGAGTTACCATGAGCGATTTGGGTCGTCATGATGAAACCAGATAGCTTCTCAGCCTGTTTATTCCATCCGTGAGTCCCAATGTGACGTTCCTCAGGTGTTCTTCTAGATCCAGTTTTTGCGTTAAATCTCCAACAATGACCATGAGGAATGCATGGTCTTCTCCGAAGAATTTTTCGAGATCCATATAGAACGTTTCGACTTCGACTTCGTCATAGCTTGATGTTGGTGCATAAGCAATGAAGATGCTCAAAGCCGGTATAGAACCACATCTCTTCAACCGCAATCGTCCGATACTCGTTTTTTAGTTGTTCAAATGAATTGACGTTCACGGTCAAATTCGATTTGACGAGTACGCCAACGCCGCCGACACTTCTGCTATCGCATGCTCTAAGAAACAGTTTTTTCTCCGGTGTCGTAAACAGCGTGAAAATTATGGCGTTAACTCGTCTCAGCTAGGCCAGTGACGTCGCACCTTATCCTTCTTGCCAACGGATTCGCGAGCAAGGGTTCTTGCATTATAGGTACAGATCGCCATTTTAGTCCGTTTCGATTTTGGCAGCCTAGTTCAACCCTGAGATTTTAGCAGCCTCTCCGTATTCGTGGTACCTGTTCACTGCCGCACCAGGTGCTCTTTCAGGATCAGATTAATAAGGTCCATATCTCCCACTGTTTTTAGAATTTTGATACTAGCGTATAGTTTGCCAGGCTTTAAACGTAGGGGGGAGGGAAGGGGAAGGGGGAGGAGAAGGGTACTGTGTACTCACGAGTAGCTTGCCAGTCTTTCTCGCAGGTGCGGGAGAAGCTTAATTGTTGTAGACGGCTCCTAACCGCCTCCCATGTACTTTCCAGCCGGTTGACTGCAGGATTTTGGCAGACTTGATTAGTAGACACACTGCTGTTAAAATACCTATTGAGATTTCCAATGGTTTTAAATGATGTGTACCACTTTGGCGTCAGGCGGCACATGAACCTGCATCTCACCTTTTCCTGGGGTTTGTGCTTCGCCAAATGCACTATTGATATTGGCGAAGAAAGAGTGGTGATAAAATAGTGTTGCTAGTGCAATCGTTAGAACATACGCGTCTAAAGATAATGAGATGCAGGTTTGAGTCACCTGGCATCACTCAATATAATTGGCTATACTTGTAACATCATGCCACCGCTAGAATGCAATTTAATAAACAGAAATCTTGTCAATGAGATATGCCGATTGAATTGTTTAATCAAATTATTTAAAGGATTAGGTTACAATCGTAATCACAATATGTTGCAATATTAGTCAAAATGATGGTACGCTTCTTTGAAGGTGCTATTTATTCATATATTTTTTATATACGAAACATCTTACATGGTGACTTTTATGAGACTTTGAGGATGACGACTTTCTGTATCAAAAAAACGCCATTTTTTATTCCTCAATCTATAGTTTGAATTTGGTAATTTCAAATGGTAATGGAATTATTCAATGTCGGAAAAGTAAGGCAGATAAGATAAATTCTTTTGAAACCTTCCACCTCAGCTCTTCCATGATGTTTTTGATCGGTTTTGCAAATGAAGTCGAAAGTTATCTTGAGGCAAATTTGCGAATCTCGCAAAGTTTAATTTTTTCAATATGTTTTTGGGATTACTTAAGCGAAGAAATGATTGATCGACCTTATCCGCTGTACAAGAAATTTTCATAGAAGTGTTAGTAATCATTCGAAAGATCAAATTTTTTACTGAAATCACATGACTCCGTTTTTATGAAACACCCTTCTATTGCGTTGGAAATTAAGAATGAAATCTTATTCTATTTCGGCCGCGTGCATTTATTTTTATCATGAGTGTAATTCTCTGCAAACACGAAAATCATACGAACGTGCAGAGAAATTCTCGCAGTGTCTGCATGAGTCGTATTATATTGAGTTTTTTTTGGAGCGGAAGAAATTTTTCCAGGTGAAAAACAAGTTTCACTCCGACCGTCAGACCCGTCAGATCATCAACTGATCGCCTCGTCCCTACGCGAAGGTTAGTCGGCAAACAGTTGCCGGATATGTGTAACTTTATTTAATTTCTCCTGCTTTATTACAGTGAAACATTCTTCCCAGAAAATAAATACAGCCTTGGAATTATTGAAACTTACGCTATTGAATATTTACTGATAGTCTAGAGAAGAGCTTTGTCATGTCTAGTCTGAAACACAAATGATCTCTCTAGAACACCAACAAAAAAGATCGTCCAAACAGCAAGTACATTTTTCAGTTCTTCGAGACATACAGTTGAAAGAGTGCTGGCGCTATAAGGAACGAGTTTCGTCAAACGAACTATAGGCGATGTACGAGAAAAAAACGTGGTCATGTGAAACTTATTCATATTCAAATTTTACAGAGTCATCATGGGTGTTTTGAAAAACCGGTCAAGTACGGCTTTAGTCAGAGATCTAAGCTTTCGAATGGTTACCGATATTTTTATATAAAGTTACCTCTCCAGCGAATGAGGTGGAATATTAATTTAATCCTTGATAACTGAGATGTAAGGAGTTTCACAATAAAATTGCATAACCTCGGTGTAGTTCAATTTTCGAAATTTCCTGCAGACATTTTGGTATCCAACTTTCCCAAACATGTTTCAGTACGGAATTGCCGTAGGAATAAATCTGCCTGCTACTCATGCAGAGATGGCGCGCCGGGGTTAAAAGGCTGATGAAGCGGCGTCAAGATTAATGAGCAGTTTGCCATTAATCTTGTGCACCGCTCCACTAGCATTTTCCCCTGCGCGCCATTCGCACAAAAGTAGCAAGCGAATCTGCTCCCACGACAGTTCCATCCTGGAGCAAGTACAGGTTAATTGCATATTGAAATGTTACCAAGAAAATGCGCAATTGAACAAAACCAAAGTTAAGCACATTTAACTACTTTTGTTTGATAAATTTGGTGTTTATTGCACTAGTGTTGGAATATGTGGAGCGGTCTAGCTGAGAAGAGGCCAGGCATAGAGGGTATGCTTGGCAGAAAATACTTATGTGTCTATGACTTGGCATGGTTTCCTGAGTTTGTTGCGCTTTTGAGAAGCAGCTGTCCAGATTGCCTGTCCATTTTCACCCAGAACGGCTAGTTCTGGGAAATGTGCGACATGAGAAGAAGGCAAAACTGAGATGCAAAGAGTGTAATCTTGTATGTTCAAAACAAACAACCCCATTAAAGCTGACACCTATATTTTTGCTCCATCCAGTCGCGCTCTAATCGAGATATAATCGCGCTCCAACTGAGATTCAATCGCGCTCCAATCGCGATCCAATCGCAATCGATTCGTGCTGCGTCACGAACGGCTTCTTAAATCTCGTTGTTCGTTTGGTGGCTGTTTGTCACCCTTGTGGCCTCGGCAAACGTGAGTTACGTTTACTCAATCAAATTGATTTCAGAAATAAGTTATCTATCAGAATTTTATCATACTTTGTTTATGTTGCTGCATCGAGTGGTGTGCAAAAACGTTTGGGTCAGCCGAGATTCGAACCCATATCTCATTCTTTCTGTGGTGAGCAAAACGAGCGTCGGTGGTGCAACGATTTAACACATGTTCCTGGAAAGAGTAAGATCTGGGTTTGAATCCCGGCCGGCGCAAACGTTTCTGCACAACACTCTACATCATTGGGTTTATCGAAACATCGTTCCACCGCAGTGGGCGGTCAAATAAATAGATTTACGATTGATTATCGAAACCCAACATCTGTCAACAAAAAGGGGTTCAATGTTGATAATCACTGCCCCGCCACACCGTAGACGGTTGGCTCTCGGCAGATAACGCGTTGTAGTGTAGAAAGAGTGGGCCGCAAAACGGGCGCTGGTTATGCAACGGTTTAGCACAGCTTTCTGAAAGAGTAAGATCTGGGTTCCAACTCCGGCTAACGCAAACGTTTTTGCACACCACTATACATCATTGGGTTTATTGAAACATCGTAGCACCGCAATCACCTTTATCAACTATCGTCCGTTGGTCCGTTAATCGTCGAGTGACTCGAGCTGGTGCCAGCAACACTTCCATTTTCCCTGTTGCGTGCAAGAGTAGGTCAGTGAGTCCTCGCTCTAGGAATTCGCTGAGCATCATATCTTTCCTCCATCGCTTTTGTGAAGTTACGGACCAGCGGGTGAGTGGTCTTCCTTTAGAGCGCTTGACTTCCCGAGGAATCCACTCGGTAACGGCTCTCGTCCATCGTTTGTCGTTGAAGCACATCAATTGTCCGGCCTCCCTTATTTTCGATATCCTGGCGTGTAGAACGGCGTCTCTGATTTTCGATCATAAGTTGGAACTTTGGATCCTTTTTCTCACTTGCGAGATACGGGACACTCCTAGCATCGACCTTTCGACTGCTCGTTCGATAACGTCAAGTGATCTTACATCCTGCTTAAGTAGCGACCAGGTTTTTGCATCACACGTTAGGGCAGGGATTATTGTCGAGTCGAAAAGGAGGGCACGGAGTCGGATGTTCTTAGTCCTCTTCACTATATCTTTGATGCTCTTAAACGTTCCCCAAGCCGCTCGTTTCCTCCTGCTCAACTCTGGAGCTAGGTCGTTCATCATGTTGATTTCACAACCTAGATAGACGCAACTGGATCATTCGGAGATTATCGCTTCGTTAAGCGTGAATGGGACATTCAGAAACCCATCCGTTCCTCATAAACATCGTTTTCGCTAGATTCAATTAAAGACCAATCTTTCCACAGGCGTTATCGAAATCGGTCAACATTCGTTCCGCTTGGCTGATGTCTGGTGTTATGAGAACCATATCGTCAGCAAAGCGAAGATGGTTTAATTGTCGACCGTCAATTTTCATTCCCATATCGTCCCATTCTAATGTTCGCATGAGGTTTTTTAGGGCGACAGTGATAGTCTTGGCGAAAATGTATTGCCTTGTCGAACCATTCTTCTTACGTCAATGAAGATGCTGTTGTAGAATGGAGATATTTTGGTCGTGAAATTTTTATAAAGCTCACGAACGATCATTATGTACCAAGTTGGGACGCCCTGGTTATCGAAAGCCTCTATAACCGCTTCTCTTTCCACTGAATCAAAAGCTTTCTTCAGATCGATGAAAGTGAGACAGAGTGGTTGTTTGTACTCTCGCTAAAACTTCAATGAATCTTGTAATCGTGTGGATGTGGTCTATGGTGCTATATCTTTTTCGGAACCCTCCTTGTTCGCATGGCTGTCCTTCGTCCAGTGTTCTGTCGATCCTGCTTAGGATGACTCGAGTAGAGGGTTTGTAGACAACGGACAGCAAGCGGTTTGGGCGATGATTGCCTATGTCGTGAAGGTCTCCCTTTTCAAACAACGATACGGTCTTGCTGGTCTTCCATTGAATAGGGATCTTGCATTTTGATAGGTAGCGACTGAAAAGCCGAACCAGGGTGTTGATGAGAACTGGCGGCAGACTCTTCACATGTTCTGGTCTAATCCTGTCTGGACCTGGTGTTGTTCTGTTTTTCACCGAGGATATAGCATGTCGGATTTCGGAAGGGAGGACTGATGGGACGACATATTCGTCTTCTTTTAATTTATATGACGATAAGAAAACATGGCTAGCGAGGAGATCCGAGTAGTATTGATGGATGATTTTCTCCATAGCCCTTCTGGAAGCTGTAAGTGTCCCGTCAGGGCATCGGAGTGCAATCATCTTGGCCTTATAGTTGGCGAAGCCTCGCTGGGCTTTGCGAATGCTCTTCCCAGCTTCTGCAACTTTTGCCATAACTGCTGCTTTTCTCTCTTTAAGGTCTTTTTTGATCGCTTCTCTGCACGTTTTGCAAGTGCGGACGTAAGGTTTTGGTTGCACGAAGCTCGTGCGATTCCATGTTGACTCACCAGCTCGAGTGTCTGTGGAGACAAGCGTCTCTTTGTGACCTTAAGACTCTCGGCTTTCATAGCGCTAACGTGAAGATATTCAAAGAGTCGATCGTATTCTTCGTCGATGTTGTCGACATCGGTGTCTTCCCAAGAGCCGACTAATGATTTTGAATACATCCCAGTTTATGGTAGTTTTGGGACTCCGTTGTTTGAATTTAGCGGTTTTCTTTCCTCTCCTCAAAAAATGGAACGTTGCCCGGAGGAGGCGAAGGCGATGGTCTGATCCCGTGTAGCACTTAGGAACAACAGCGACATCGGTCAGGCAAAAGCCTTCGATTTACTAAGATGTGGTCTATTATGTTATTGTACTCTCCATTGGGAGACTGCCACGTACCTCGCTGAGAAAGAGGCTTTTGGAATTGCGAGTTACCATGGATGGTTCTAGTCCTTCATGATAAACTCAGATAGCTCCCACCCTGTTCATTACATTCTAGTCCATGGGTTCCTATGTGACGTTCTTGAGACGTTCTTCTAGGTCCAGTTTTTGCGTTAGAGTTTTCGACAAGGACTTTGAAGAATGTACGATCTTCTCTGAAGAATTTTTGAGGTCCACTTAGAACGCTTCGACTTCGTCTTCGTCATAACTTGATGTTGGTGCGTAAGCAACGAAGATGGTCAAAGCCGGCATAGAACCATATCGTTTCAACCGTAATCGTCCGATACGGGTTGTTAATTGTTAGAAGGAATCAATGTTCACGGTCAAATTCGATTTGACGAGGACGCCAACGCCGCGACACCTCTGCGATCGCATGTTGCAAGTAACGAGTTCTTCTCCGGTGTCATAGACAGCGTGAAAAGGATGGCGTCTTCTCGTCTCAGCCAGGCCAATGACGTCGTACCTTATTCTTCTTGCTTGAATCAATAGATCTTCTACAGCGGATTCGTGAGCAAGGGTTCTTGCGTTGTAGGTACAGATCGTCATTTTAGTCCGTTTCGATCTTGGCAGCCTAGTTCGGCCCTGAGATTTTAGCAGCCTCTCCGTACTCGTCCTACCTGGCGCTGCCGTACCAGGGGCTTTTTCGGGGTCAGGGGAATGAGGCCCATATTTGTTACTGTTTTTGGCATTTTGATACCCAACTTGTAGCTTGCCAGGCTCTAAACGTGGGGCTGGGTACTCACGAGTAGCTTGCCAGTCTCTCTCGGAGGAGCGGGAGTAGCTTATTTGTTGGAGGTGACTCCTAACCGCCTCCCATGTACTTTCCAGCCGCTTGATTGCAGGCTTTTATTCGACTTGACTCACAAAAATAGAGTTTTTGTCAAGTTGGCGCTGCAAAAGCAGGGGAGCTCACCCCTGAATCCATTTGCGTCTCTGGAAAGCACACGGTCGCTTTTGGTTCGCGTTTATCCCCCAGTCCACCACCTGGAAACACGCCACGTACCCTCGCGACTAACCGGGCGGGATCCCTCAAAGAGGGTGATAACGGTCTTGGAAAAAGAAGTGAGAGGGAGCGGTGTTACTATGTCTGTACCCCTTAGAGGACGACGTGTACTAGCTCAGGTACATTATTGTTTGAAGGCCTTTCTCGCTACAGGAGAGTTTTCTTTTAGACATTCGCTGATTATTTGAAAGCTTGAATTTCCACGATTCCAAAAACCTGTTTAGCTTCATAAAAGCTTTTTATTACGCTGCAAAAGCAAAAATAAAACTATTTTTCACGTTCAGTTTTCTTCATTAGCCCGCTTGGGGCCGTTATATGGCTCTTCACTGAAGTTTCAATACTCATTAGATAGCCCAAATCTCGAGCACTTTGGTGATAAAACAAATTTACCGGAAGTTTCCCCATATGACGACGAAAAAGCGAAAATATGATCACATTTCACGCCTAAAATGCTATCCCTCCGCTCGGACATCATCGGTATTTATAGGTGACGTTTATGACTCAGAAATGCCTTATCGTTATATGAAGGATGGAATATCACGACTGAACCTTCTGTCAAGATTTTTTTGATACAGAGAGTGCCAACTCCTCTTGAAATGTTTCTTTATACAGGTAGTACCACATCAGTTTACAAAAATGTATTTCAACCCCTGTTGAGCATTTGTATCGCCTGTTTTGCGAGAACGTAGCTTGAAAACACATCTTTTACAAATGAACATCTTTAATCGAAGATTGTGTTAAGGTTTTTTTAATATTTAGCTCAAGTGAGTGTAGGAAGAGCGCTCGTTCATCATTGCTCATGATGCGTCACTTTCCCTATTAGCACCCATAATAAAAAAAAAGTATTTTTCTTTCTTTCTAGGCACTTTATTAGTTATTCGATAGCTTAAAACTCAAAAAATAAAAGGTGTACTTGATTTTTGAGAGCTCTCTGTATTACACTGTAACAACGGAAGGAATATATTATTTAACACTTGAGCATCTTTCGATGAGCAACGCCTTTTCGCAAGAGAAATGGAGCACTTCTTCGACAGCACATATCTCGGCAAATTTAGCTTAACAATTTCGAGGATATGTTTAGTGTTCGAAAGAGTCTTTTTAGTTCGTCGTTACAGCTAAGAGAACATTGAGCTTTACACTAGGCGCGCACAGGACGCCACATGTAAATTGCGCTGCGCGACCGACACGGCTGAATCAAAACTCAATGACCTTGTGGCTGTAACAAGACACTAGAACGTCCTTTTTAAAGACCAAGCTTGTCATTGAGATTGTTAAGTTTTATGCTATCAAAAAATTGAAGGTCTGAATGGAATCCCTTGTTTAGCGAAATATGTCTGAATGTGAGAGAAAAATTGGCACTTGTATGTTGAGAGGTGACAAAATTTTAAGCCACTGTCATTCGCTGAATAGGCAGTTTTCATAGGAGTATTTGTAGTTAATCGAAAGCTTGAATTTCTGCCTACAACTAAACGTCTCCGGTTTTTTTTTAGAAAATCTTTTCATAACCTTGAAGCATTCAGAAAAAAAATTTCTCACTTGCATTTCGCCTTCATTCTGACCACGAGTGTAAATTGCTACAAGCACAAAAAGCATGTCCTTGTCTACGAAATTTTCCGTTGTGTCAAAATCACACGTTTCTATTTGAAGTTTCTGTCGATGCGGCAAAAGAATCCCCATTGAAATAATAATAGTTGCCGCTGTTTTAACGCAAAATGCGGTAGATCACTGTCGAATTACGCGATGAATCAGGCGATTATCTTACCAACAAGCCGTTGCTGTGACTTGCCTTAACGGCGAGGGCGGAGGCGGAACGACCGATCGCGTTTGGAATATGTTATTCAGCTTAGGATTTTTTCACAACATCGACAGCAACTTCACGTAGAAACGTAGATTTTGATGGTACGGAAAACTATCTACACGCTGACATGCTTTTCGTGCTTCCAGCGATTCATACTCCTGGTAAAGGTAAAGGCGAAAGGCGAATGAGAAACGAAAGTATTCTGTATGTTACAGCGAAATGAAAATGTGATCTAAAAACCGGCAAATAGCTGTAGCTAAAGATTTGAATTTTCTAATGATTATTAACCTTCAAAAAAAAAAGATCCTAACCAGCGAATGAGATGGTCGCCATCTAACACATAAGTGCCGAAAATTATACTTCACCTTTACAGCATAATATAGAAGCCATTCAAAAAATAAGACACACTTTTCATATTCTCGATACTCAAGCGGTCAAATAAATACTGCAGCCTCGAAAATGAGTAAAAAATACTTTATTGAGTATGGGTGCGGATGGGAGAGAATCACCGAGAATACTTTTGTGGAGAGACATATTTCTGAGCAATAGTTGCATAATGCCGATGTTCTAAGCTTTTTATTCAAGAACTGCTATCCCTTACCTCGCAGAATCTTCAGCTATTCATAAGCACTCAACCTTCTCTCGCTTACCTCAACTCTGAACAATTGCAAGTAAACGAATGATTGCTATAAACCTAGTTATAGTAGGAGTTATCGATGAACTAGTATCGAATACAACATGTATTATCACTTTTGTTGTGAACTACTCATTGTTTTCAATTTGTATTCACTGTGATAGCTCTTGTGTCTTGTTTGAAACTTTGATAGATTGAAAGTAGAGTTTTTTCATTGTGATATCCTTCATATAGTTCAATACAGCTGATTAATTATCAAATGCATCATCATTCCGTAATAAATCACCTTTTCTTTCTATATAAGACGCATATATATGTAAACCAAAATTATATGAGCGAAATGAGAAAATCTTATTGTATCAAAATAATACGAGAACTGCAAAAATTTTTTCAGAAAGGCCAAACGGCGAAAAAAATCTTAATCAAATAGCGAAACTCGCGCATTTTGCTCTGCGCGCATCGATTTCTATGGCCATCCCTTAGGGGTTAAAATACATTCCTTCATCTCCACTGTTAGTGTTTACACAATTTTTTTCAATTTTCGACACTCTTGTCTATGTAATGCAAACGGATGTTGACGTTTGTTTAGTGAAATGAAGTGCAGTTATGTGGGGCGTATCATCGTAATGCTTGGAATAGGGAGCTCCAACGCGAGGCAAGATGTCAAATCACTACCCGCGGCATAGGACGTGTCAAGTCAAGTCAAGGTTAATGTTTGATGTACATTAGCTTTCCAACTGAATAGTACCTTCTGTTTCAGACATAAGTGGTGATCTTCAGCGTATTCATAAATAAATCCATGAAGGTGTAAAATGATGGATTAGTGTGACAGCTCATTTGAAAATATGCCTGTCATGTAAGAGAGCTACAAATAAGGGAAATAGTTCAGGACAGCAAGCTTCTCCGCAAAATGCGTTGCAGACCGGGATGTGGATATCTTAAAAGTTGCACACGCGTGTTTATCGAAACAGAATCTTTTGCCGAGTGACCAGTGCTAATCCTTATGTTAATATGGAGATGATTGGATAGTCTGATTTGAATGCCGTTCTCTGATCGAAAAGCGAAGACGCTCATTTCCGAGATACTTGAGCACGAGTTCTATAACGCGAGAAGCTTATTCGTTTAGCTATATTCAATGGAGCTTATAGACAGACTTCTTTTTCATGTTGATCCGCATGATTTGCCATAACTTGATAGCGGCATTGCCTTATTGTGACAGAATAAATCGAGATTTCACTGTTAGCTTTCTTTTCGTGTCTACGATACCAATATTTTTCTGACATCGAGGTAAAAGTCAGTTTTATACTTTTCTTTCGTGTGATCACAACGACTAATTTTTCCTTCGGGGACCGTCTTCTGCTTCCTCATTCCATCTGAGCCCTGAACATCCAAGTGGTGTTCTCAGCTTACGTGGCATCATTGGTATTATGACTGACTCTAATAAATATCTTCACATCTCTTAATGTAGTGGTTAGCTATATGTATTGAGCCTATGTATGGTAAGATTAATAACTAGTTTTAGCCATTCATTAATTCCCAATAATGTCTATTTACTTAAGTGGTGTACTACTCTGCTCATTCTTCTACTTGTGTCTTGCTAACACATCAACTATATGACGTGATGCATGGTAAACGTAGAAAAAGAGCCTGCGCAATACTTACACGTGCATGTAAAATGTTAGATGCGGCAAATTCTATGCCAATACAAGAGGCTTGCGAATACGAGAGCATCAATTATTGAAATGTTTCTACATGGTGAATGCGTAATTATTTTGATGCAGAATTTTATTTGATTCATTCCTTGTATAGAGAGTGCTAGAGTGTTCCAAGGCTTTTCGAAGTTGCTATTTCACATTCCGTTCGTGGCTTAAGCGCATTTCGATGGCATCGCCGTCATTAACGTCGCCAGCTCCATAGATAGAGATGTGTCTTTGACAATATGACGATGTCACTAAAAGTAACCATTATTGCCAGCGCACCTTACAACAAGTCAATGAACTATGGCCAGGTGAGACTGTGCACGTGTACCACTGCAATAGGCGGTCAAATAAATTGATTTACGATTGGTTATTGAGGCTCAATATCTGTCAACAAAAAAGGATTGAATGTCGATAATGACTGACCCGCCACACTGTAGACGGTTGGCAGTTGACAGATATCACGTTTTAGCGTAGAAAGAGTGAAATGAAAAACGAGCGTTGGTGGTGGATTTAGCACATGCTCCCGGAAAGAATAAGATGTGGGTTTGAATCCCGGCAGAAGCAAACGTTCTTGCACTCCACTCTACATCATTGACTTCATTGAAACATCAAACCCCCGCAATAGGCGGTCAGATAAAATGTTTTACGATTGATTATTGAAGCCCAATATCTGTCAACAAAAGTGGGTTCAATGTTGATAATGACTGACTCGCCACATCGTAGACGGTTGACTGTTTCCATATAATTCGTTGTAGAGTAAAAAAGTAGGGCGCAAAACAAGCGTCGGTGGTGCAATGGTTTAGCACATGCTCCCGGAAAGAGTAAGATCTGGGTTCGAATCGCGGCAGACGCATACATTTTTTGCGCACCATTCTAAATCATTTCCTTTGTTGAAACATCATGCCACCGCAATAAGCGGTTAAATAAAATGATTTACTACTCAATAGTTTTAGTTGTCATTCAATAGCTTGAATCGCGGGAATTTGAAAACTATACTATGTTTTCAGGACTTCTTTTTTTGTTGCGCTTTAGTAGTGGAAATAAATTTCTGTTTCACACTCGTGAATTTTTTCTTGGGCAGAATCTTAACCTCTAACTCTTGGTAATTATTGCTAACTCAAATCTCAACAGTTCAATTATATGATTGTTTCTTGAAAAAAAACTCCATAGTGCGCTGTAACAGTGAAAAGCAGATTGGGTTTTGCAGGCTTGAAGCGATTCCGTCATTCGCATCCTATTTTGACCGATGAGAAAGATATGTTTTCTATTTTTATTGGAGTTGTAATGATTATTTGGTAGCTTACTTTTGAAAATTTACAATGACACGTTTATTTCTAAGGTAACTATTTTAATACGCTGCAACAGTGAAAGTAGAATTATATATCATTCTTGAACACAGTTTGTTGGACAGAGCTTTTCTTTCAGACTTACAGTAATTTTTAGTTACCGCAGTTCTCGACAGTTTTAATGGTACCTTTGAATTTTAGAAAGGATTTTTAACGTGCTGTAGAAGCCAAACAGAATTTAACTACCGCGCAGCGCGCCATCGACACCGGTTTTGCCGTATTGCCGGTATGTGGATAGGATTTTGCAGGATTGAGTGTACGTGGTTAGGATTCGCAACACTTGTATCAAGCCATTACTCTTGTCTCAGTGCCATATTTCCAAAACGATTTTTCTTTTGACTGTCTCAGGAAATAAGAAGCGAAGTTGCCGAGACTTGTGCTATCAAATGGTTTTCAACAGTTCGGTGGGAAAAATTTGTCCAACGGAAACCTCTTGAGAATGGAAAAAAATTTTAATGTCACTGTTACATCTCGAAAAAAGTAGTTTCAAAAAGAAAGTGCGCCCTCAAAATCATCGTGATGCAAGCTACCGAATGACTGCTAACAGATTAGAAAAGATAAAAGTACGTTTTTCTTAAAGACTAAAACAGGGTGAGAATAATGCAAAGTACTGCAAATTTTTCACAGGTATATACCGTCACTAAGCACATGCTTCAATTACACAACCGCATTTCTGTCAGCATTTGATTTCTTTTACTCGAATTTTTCCAGGATAGCACCGACATCTAACGCTTTCGAAATGTCGGTGGCATTGTACGATTATCGCACCAAATGGTGCGAATTGGTCAACAGAACGACTGCCGGCGCTGATGAAGGAAAGCACAAGTAAGTCACTGAATTGAATTTCATTCTATTTGGAGTAACTTTTGACAGATTCACGTCCTACTCCGTTTACGTAAGTGTATCAAATTGAAACTAGTCTGCTGAACTTCTTGTATGTGTGTATTACTGTCTACTATAAGATACGCTTCTACATCACACAATCATAATATTGTCAACATTCAGCTTTTTTTTGATAATTTCTTGTAGTCGCGCTTCAGTTTACATCTCTTTGTGGACAGGGTTATTTAACCATCTGCGGAGGGCGCCATTTTTCGCTGGCAGGCGCCTGGCGCGGCCTATGAGGAGAGGCTGGCGGCGCTTGCTCTCAGGCTAAGGTGACAATTTTCTAACGAATTCTATGCTTTTTCATCAATAAATCAGGTTTACATTTAATAAACAGTCGAATGTGACGGAACAGACCTTATTTAGATTATTTTCATCGAAAATAACATAATTTCTCCATTTCTAAGCCACACCTTCAAAGGGGAAAACCAAGTATTTACGTGAAAGCTATCTTTGGAACCTCTATCGAGTATTCCTACAAAAATTTCATCGTTACTTATCCACACTTAAGTCAAATTTGTTCTTTTTCTACCAGTTTTCATACATTTTATTGCATAAAGTGCATAATATTCATAATACTGCCTGAAAATTGGAAAAAAAAGTTGTTCAAAAATAGAGTTGCTTGATGCATGCGATCCCAATTCATCGAAACTCCTCATGATTTTCTTCTTACTAGCAGTGCACTTTAGATTTCCATATGTTAGATCAATGCGTAATTCCGTTCCAGTTTTCTTATTCATAGATGTGGCATGAGAAGAAGAGGTGGAGGTGCACCGATTCCATCCCGTCATCCCCCTCTCCCCCTCCCCCCCCTTTTTTTTGCCCGTTAGTATAAATGTAATCTTTGTTCGTGTAAAATGTTTAATAGTTATTCGAAAGCCAAAATCAAGCGAATTTGAACGAAGGGTGCTACTATTTAAATTTTTCTTCGCTGCGGTAGTTGAAAGAATATTTTCTTACACATCCAAGTATTTCTCCTCGGGTAAAAGTTTTTCACAAGCAGTTAACAATCACTAGATATGGAAATCTTAATCATTTCAATAATCTACTTATTTTATGGAAAGGACTTTTTAGGGTGCTGTGACAGTCGAAAGAATATTAGATTTTGCAAATTTGAATCATTTTCGATGAGGGCATCCTATTTTGACCGCCAAGACGAGATCATTTTTAGATAGATCTCTAGCTTAAATCTCGAGAAGTTTGATGGCTTTCTTATTAATCAGATAGCTTCCTTAAAATGCTCTAATGCTAAAAATAAAATATCTTTTACACTCAAATGTCTCGCCAAAGAAAGTTTTATCGCTAGACCTATATTAATTTTTCGACAGCTCAAATCTCGACCATTTCTACGAAAGCTTTGTTTTTGGGAATAACTCCCTCTTGTACTTTAGCAGTCAAAAGAAATTGCGTTTCGTAGTTAGCCGATATACTGCTATAGGCACAGTGATTTGGGGCCAATGTCGCGAAATCCCACCCTTTGAAGTGCGAAAACCAATAATCTTCTGACTGTTGCAGCTCTTTAAGAAGTCTTCTTCACAAAAAATTTCGTCTTGTAATTACTGAGAGTTGCACTATCGAGTGGTTGTTAACTGTTTATAGAAAAAACTTCATCCCGATAGAAATCCTCGAATGTGAAACAAAATTTTATTTTGACTGTTACGACGCAAATAACAAGCCATTTGAGAAACAAATTATTACTGTTCAAGTTCACATGGTTTCAGCTATCTAATAGATACTGAGAATCTAGTAAAATGAGTCCTTTTAGAGAATAACTAAGGGCTCACTTGCGCAATTCTTATGATACTATTGCATCTGACAAATTATTTTCAAAAGCAAGGATTTGTGATAGTTTGGCGCTATTCTTTCCAAAACCAGATCTAAAAAAGTTTTACCAATAAAAATTTGTCTTTTCTTTCAGCAGAAAATGTTTTTAAGACTCGAAATGCAGCTATATAGTCCCAAAAAGTCTGCTATGATTTAGATAAATTGGATTGAGATTGCGAACGTAATTTTTTATTTGCTATTATAACCAATTGTGGAATTATTTCCAAACAACAAGCTTAGTATCAGGATCAGAACTTTTCAGTTTCTCAATTGACTACAAAACATCAAGAAGGTAGGAGAAATTGTTCAATTACAGTTGAAATATACTTCTTTTAGCGAAGATGTGGTTTTTAACTCTTGAATGGCAAGATTTCGAGAAGCTTTAGCGTTAATCTTGCTTAGATTACTCATGCGAATCCTCATCAGTGATACTTTAACGTTTTTTTTTTAATAACAACGTTCTTCTGAGAGCTTTGTTAACCCGAATTTGTATTGGAGCACGCATCACTTCGTAGCCCGTCCGAACGGCGAGCCCAAGTGAGGGTCATCTTGACCTTAATCGTCCGCAAATGGTTAACAGTTCCTTTCCGTTATTTTCAGACTTTCGACAGTCAATCTCGATGGTCTCATTCTTTCTAAAGACGCCTTCTTATTGCGCAGTAGCAGCGAAAATAAAGGTGACTGTCACAGTCGGCGAGCATTGATGCGCGTATTTTCTTTATTGATTCTTAACTTTTTGGTTCTCTCTGATTAGGAGGAAGCAAATGAAAAACTCATCTCATTTGCTGGAGAAAAACTTTTATTAGGAGTAATAGCAGCTATTCGGAAGCTAAGACTTGAGACTACAGCCCCACTTTGCTATCTTTTCAAAATACCCCTTCTCAGAGCTGTAGCATTCCAAATAAGATCGTGCTCCATAAAACCACGTGTTTTTTTCTCTTACCTTGCTAATAATTCACTAGACAAAGCTCCTGCCTCAGACTGCTGGTGCTCAAACCATAGCACAATCTTAAAAGAACTCAAAAGGGTGCTTACTTTTCGTAAAGCTCTTTGTTGTTTAAATCTTCTCTGGTCTTTTGATTTGTGCTTAAAACCTCGCCGAATAGGGCTCCATCTTTAGACTACTAGTAATCATGTGATAACGTAATGTTTCCTAATTTTAGCTATATGCTCATTTCCTAAAAATACGGTTTATATGACTGAGTGTCACATTTTTGGCTAGCACGTTTACAGGCCATTGGGTAAGGCGAGGGTCGTGGCAAAAGGCGTACCACGGTGGGGCGAGGCAGGACGATCGTAATTGTTATTCAATTGAGTACTTTTTCTCCGTTTCGAAAGAAACTCTAAATAAAATGATGGACTAAGATACTACGAAAATTTGTGCACACATTAATATGCTTTTCGGCTTCCAGCGAATTATAAGCATGATAAAATGAAGAAGAAGGGCGAGAGAAAATAAAATTTTTTAAACCTGGATACGACAGCGTTATAAAGGTGTGCTTTGAAAAATCAGCGACGTGGAGCTGTAGTCTCAAGTCTCAGGTTCCCAATGGCTACTATCACTCACATTCTTCAATGAGTGAGATCTGTTTTTCATTTGTCCCCTCCTAATCAAAAAGAACTTATGTTTTTGTTGGGTGGAAATTTCTAGGTTCTCTGTATTGGATTCACTACCACTTTTTGTTATCATCACTAGAACTACCAAAAAACAATAGGTTATACAAATATGACTTCACGGTTACATAATTTTTACCGTGATAATAGTAGAAATGAAATTATGCAGTTATTTCTTCTTGTCTGGGAGTACGTTAGAAACGCGATTTCTCTGAATGTTTTTCATTCCAAAAAAAATTTACATGACGGTTTTTATGGGATCGAAGATGACGACATAACTACCCAAAAAAGATTCACGGAAACTTTACTGGGAAAATTTATTAATCGTAATTGTAATAGTTTGCTCTTGGTACCGTTTAATTGCGCATCTTAGTATACAGTTTGCATCTTTTGTTTTTAGTTGGAGCTATCGTGAGGACAAATTTGCTCACTACTCATACACCAGTGGCTCATAGGGCAAAGAGGCTAATGAAGCGGCGCACAAGATTAATTTTGCTTGAAGCGAGCTCCATCTCTAGGCAATTACAGGCAAGTTGTTTGCCAAAATGTTTTCAAGAAAGCACGCAATAGAGTGATGTCGAGATTATGCAAATCCGTTACGAACATTGTAAGAAAAAGCCAAAACGATACGTACCTCGAAATTTTTCTGCGTGATAACGCTCAACTTCATGTTGCAGAACAGATCGAAAACGTCATAAACGAACTGAGGTGGCGGTTTTAGGTCACCCTACCCTACTCGCTTCACTCCCCCTACATTGCACCGTCAGACTGCCACATAAAATCGCGAGATTCAAGTCACAAATTAACAAAGTTAAAGGAAAGTGTTTCCCAGTTATAAAGATCCCTATAAAATTTTTTGCCAGAAATAATTTATTACTGAGAAAGCTTTTGTAAACGTATTTCGAAGGGATGAACGCCCAATTACCTTGAAAATCTTTACCTTTGAGAACAATTTCTGCCACATGCATTTGCATTTTGAAGATCGCGTTGGTGAGCTCTAGGATTTTCTACAAGAAACGATCTGTTTTACTAGATTATTAGTATTTATTCAATAGCTCGAAGATTTAAAATTTTAGAACCAAGGTTGACTATTCAAAAGGGACATCTTGAGCTTGCGTCACTAGCGAAATAGTATTAATATTTTGCGCTTGCTACAATCAAACCCTTCCGTACAATTTACGCGGGGATTTCTCGATACGATATAGTAGATGTTTATATCAAGGAAGCATAATTATTGCGAAGATATGGTAAATTATAATTACAGGAACCTTCACAAGCGTAGTTTCAGCAAAAAGACGTTCAGTTGTCTTAAACATTCCTATTTTCTATTATGAAAGCTTCTTTCACGGGAGAACAACTTTTCAATCTTCTAGAAAAATGCATGCTTCTAAACCATATTACTGAGACTGCTGATATTGATGACAGTTTATCAATACATTCATCAATATATAATAATAACAATAATCATAATCAATCAATCATGTATAATCATCTGCCCATCGGTGCTGTTTGTGTGCATGGATGGAGCTTGGGAAACCACATGTTCTTGGTCTGCTGCAGCGCACTATGAAGCCATATAGAGGAAAAAATTGGTGTTATCAATTGATATTGGAAGTTTTTCCTAAGAAAATTTTGTCCAGTAAAAAATGTTTTGATGTGAAACAAAATTTCAATAACACTCTTGTATCTTATGAGAAAAGCAGTTTCAGATAAAGTGCGCCTTCAAAATCATCGTGATTTACGCTATCGAATAAGTGCTAACAGTTCAAAAAAAAAAAAGCAAAAACACCTTTTCTTATGGACTCAAACAGGGTGGAAATAACGAAAGTAGCAATTGCTTGTATATATACTGTCATTAAGTAATATGCTTCTTAATACACAGTTACATTGCAGTCAGCTCTGAATTTCTTTTACTCCAATTTCTCCATGACAGTATCGGTCACCGAACGCTTTCGAGATGTTGATGGATGTGTACGATTATAGCACAGAAGCGTACAAGTTGGCCGACAGATCGACATCCGGTGCAGAAAAAGCGAAGCAAAAGTAAGCTACTAATTGCTATTTGATTCTGCTTGAAATATGTTTCAAGTAAAATCACGTCCTAATTAATTTACGTGAGTGCATCAGACTGATAATAGTCGGCTCATTTTCCGGTGTATGTGTGTGACGTGATGTGCTTATAAATCACACAACTACATTGTTGTCAGCATTTAATTTCTTCGATACCTTCTGCTAATCGCAATTCATTTTACAAACTTTTATGGACAGGAGAATTCCGTTATTTTCAGTCTCTCAGTCATTCGATGGCTTAAATCTTGATGGTCTCAGTCGTTTCACAAACGCTTTTGATTATTTTCTATGCAGTTGTATTTCATTTAGAATTCAAACGATGTACTAAGGTATATTGTTGAACTGGATTAGGATTGACCCGATGAAGATTTATTTGCTGTGGAACACCTTCAACTCAACACTTAATAACTATGTCAGGGCAACCAGTCACTGCTGGGTTCGAGTTACGAGGAATTACTCGCCTTATATCAAACACCATTGAACCAGTTATGTGTTATTGTCTGGTTTCGATTTATGCACCATACAGGGATGGGCGGCTCGGTGAGCCATAGGCGCGAGATCGAATTGTCGGCTCAGTGTACGACGCAGAGCACCTCTAACTATTGCGCAGCCGAGTGCTCAAAAGCTATAGGAACCAAAAAATATGAGCTAAATAGTTTTTCAAGTAAAATATGTTGCGTCTAAGTACGGTTGCACTTCAATTTAGATATCGCCTCCAATTTGGCGCAGTTATATGTTTCAGCAAGCACCATTCACAATCTATGAGGATCCGAGTAGCAGTCCCTTCCTGCGACAGTTACTTGATTTCCATAGCACTAAGATTTACTAAATAGCTAATTTCTAATAACTTTATATAGGAAGAATGTACAGAGGACTTTCTCTACTGTTCTACATATGTCATTCGATTTCTGCCAAAAGAGTTGACTATTTTTGAACCCCTAGCGTTGCCGGGAGGCCACCGTACACCAAGTGTGTGCTCTGCTTGCTCTTGTTTCTCACTTTCCATAGCCCTTGCCGTCTGTAATATTGGAGAGACTGCGTTCAGCAATCACTGGTCCGCATACTGTGTGCTCTTTATGAGGTCAGCTAAGATCACAGTATTTCTTCTTCCGAATGATTAAAGCCGTCTCGCAAATTACTTGCAAGCAGGCTATGTCAGTGTCGAGCACTGTTCTTCTCCCTGAATGGCCCGTTCATTGTGCTTTAACCCTCTGGCCAGTCACGTCGCTGCAGGTGCTCGAGCCGTAGATAAGATGCTCCCCTCTTCGTGATGTCAGTCCCTGGCCTTTACTCTCCTCTCCAACCCCACTGCTTCTTCCTCTCCTCCTTTGATCACATGCTCTCGCTGCATCTCATTGCTTACAGTCTTCTTCTACCATCAGTCTGTTCTGGCCTTGTGTGCTTGCGCATTTGCACATTTTTTTTCAAATCCTTTGTTCAACATTTCTGTCGTTCATTGTCCTTCCGTGCGCTTTTGTGCCGCTACTTTCTATGCAACTCTGCGTGTGGGTGAATCTGCATCAATGTAGCTCTTGTGCTGTTGTCAGATCGTTATCAATCCTCGACAGTCTCAGTCTACCAGCTGATAATGATGACGTGTGTCAACATGTTTTGAGCTTTTTAAGGAGGCTTGGTATGACAACTGTGCAGTACCAGACGGCCTTTTCGTTTTTCCAGGTTCATTAGTAGCACGGTGTTAATTCGTTCAACCAATCTCTCGCAGGAGATTTTCCCTATACTCCTAAAGGAATTGAGGCCGAATTATTTGATTCATCACAACCGGGTTACATAAGTGCCGTACAAAATCTAGTGAAAGGCTCAAAACATGTTATCAAATGTTATCGTAATATTATCAAATTGTCAGTGTATTTTAGCGACGTCTGTATCAACAGCTAAGAGTAGGAGTTTTTCATTAGCTATGGCGTTAGTATTTCTACAATGTCTTTGTCGTTATTTCTGTTATTTCATCGATGTTTACTCATGTGGGATAGTCTATCGAATTCTGTTGCGTAGATTGATGGCGGAATTTTTTGGAGATTGAAGTCTACTAGGGAATAGTCGTTTAACGCATATAAAGAGTATCCACTTTATTGCAGAACCATGGAGTTTCCACTCTGCGGCGAGGTTTTTTTTTTGTTAGTATTGACGCTATTGGACGCAAAAGACGTCAGATCTTAAAGAAATTCAGGCAGGAGATTTAGGCAAGCTTATATTTGATTGGTCATATAAATTTCTAAGTGGAATCGAAACCTAAATTTAGGAAGCTGACACTGGCCATCAAAAGCAAATTGCCTAAGCCAGAGCTAACATGGCCTAAAGCAGGTATTGAATTTATGATTGGTCATATAATCTTTAGTGGAATCGAAACCTAAATTTAGGAAGCTGACACTGGCCATCAAAAGCAAATTGCCTAAGCCAGAACTAACATGGCCTAAAGCAGGTATTGAATTTATGATTGGTCATATAATTTCTAAGTGGAATCGAAACCTAAATTTAGAAAGCTAACACTGGCCATCAAAAGCAAATTGCCTAAGCCAGAGCTAACATGGCCTAAAGCAGGTATTGAATTTATGATTGGTCATATAATCTTTAGTGGAATCGAAACCTAAATTTAGGAAGCTGACACTGGCCATCAAAAGCAAATTGCCTAAGCCAGAGCTAACATGGCCTAAAGCAGGTATTGAATTTATGATTGGTCATATGATTTCTAAGTGGAATCGAAACCTAAATTTAGAAAGCTAACACTGGCCATCAAAAGCAAATTGCCTAAGCCAGAGCTAACATGGCCTAAAGCAGGTATTGAATTTATGATTGGTCATATAATCTTTAGTGGAATCGAAACCTAAATTTAGGAATCTGACACTGGCCATCAAAAGCAAATTGCCTAAGCCAGAACTAACATGGCCTAAAGCAGGTATTGAATTTATGATTGGTCATATAATCTTTAGTGGAATCGAAACCTAAATTAGGAAGCTGACACTGGCCATCAAAAGCAAATTGCCTAAGCCAGAACTAACATGGCCTAAAGCAGGTATTGAATTTATGATTGGTCATATAATTTCTAAGTGGAATCGAAACCTAAATTTAGAAAGCTAACACTGGCCATCAAAAGCAAATTGCCTAAGCCAGAGCTAACATGGCCTAAAGCAGGTATTGAATTTATGATTGGTCATATAATCTTTAGTGGAATCGAAACCTAAATTTAGGAAGCTGACACTGGCCATCAAAAGCAAATTGCCTAAGCCAGAGCTAACATGGCCTAAAGCAGGTATTGAATTTATGATTGGTCATATGATTTCTAAGTGGAATCGAAACCTAAATTTAGAAAGCTAACACTGGCCATCAAAAGCAAATTGCCTAAGCCAGAGCTAACATGGCCTAAAGCAGGTATTGAATTTATGATTGGTCATATAATCTTTAGTGGAATCGAAACCTAAATTTAGGAATCTGACACTGGCCATCAAAAGCAAATTGCCTAAGCCAGACCTACCATACGGAGTTTCCATACTAATGGTGTACATGTATACATAAATTTCATGAATTTGGTGTCCATAGCCTACAAGGGAATCGATACACCTTGTTAAACAGATGACTAACACTGGCCATCAGAATTGCGAGATGAAGCGCTAATGCCAGATGCTAACCAACATGTAGCCTAGTATCAGACTTTAGAGTGGGCCGAACAATTTGAGTGGTATGCGAATGAGCACATGAATTATTCTGAGTGGAGAAGACTCTAAACAGCGCTCTATTTAGGAAGCTAATCGCTGCCTTAAAGCGACCGAGACTTGACGCCTGACATCCTGAGGCTTACTAAGACATGTACAGAGCGAGACGACAAGAAGGCTGGAGAGAACACTAAAATGTAAGATAATAAGTTGGATGACAAACGGCAGAGCGTCACTACTGACAAAGAAACGCACTCCGCTAGCAATGACTATTTATCTAGAGAGTTCTCTGTGTGTGAAAAGCAAGATGTACCAAGCCCAGCGATTACTGTGCATCAGACGCAAATCCGCGTTCTTGACCTACCTCTCATCTGAGGTGAATGTTTTAGCATTTAGGAGAACTGAAGCCACCGACATGGGTAGTGTAATCGTCCCTGGCAGGCTGTCAGAAATACAATTATACAATATGATTAGAAAACATCGTAATGAAAACGTAATCATAGAAAATCAGAAGAATGAGAGTGAAATGATATATACACTTTCAATGCACTGCTTTACACAACACATTAAGGGACTGCTTGATACACAGGGTGTACAAATAAATTTTGAGGAAAATAGTACAATGAACGTATCAAGGTAGATAAGGACTAAATTAGTTCCAATAAGTACATGTAGTAGATGATGCGATGCATCGAATTGTTCACGACATGGAAGAAGAAAAAAAATTAAGAAATATTAAGTGGAGATCGGTCATTGATTAAGCCAATGCGTATGTAGATGTATACAATGTACATACCCTAAAATATATTGAATTACATAAGTAGACATCTTGTTGCAGTCAGGAAGGTACGGTAACTTACAATAACACACAATTAGATTAAGTTTCTTAGGTAAGCATTAATGCAACGGTTTATTCGCACGCACATGCAGGAAATATAAGGAATCTAAGCATAACTTTGTTGCAAAATTTATCGGGGAGCATACTAATAGCAGAAGAGATGATAACAGCTGATTCAGGCTCTCGAGCAATGAGTACAGGGACAGCGTGTATCGATTCTTGTGATACTGAGAAAAAAAAAAAGAAAAAAGAATGTAGCAAACATTTAGACGATAATGGGGATCAAAAAAAAGAAAAACGCCTGAACATAAAAATTAGTTTTAAACGTAAGCGCTTCCTGCGCATCCTATGTTAACCCGAAAAACTCGTTTTTTGGGTTTTTTGTCATAGTTTTTGTGAGTATTTGATAACTCTATTTCTAATAATTTCAGGGATTTGTTTTATTTCTAAAATAACTTTTTCATTGTGCTGGAACAGTAAAAATGAAATTATATATACTACTCTTGAGCATTTTTCGGTAGACAGAACTTTTCCTTTGAGTTTATAGTAACCGTTCGATTGCACTAATCTCAGCATCTTTGGTGCTATATTTGTTTTTTGAAGCTTCTTAGAATGCTGTAGCAGGCAAAGAGAAAATAAGCATTGCGCAGAGCCTTTGGCACTCTTGCCGGTATGTGGATAGGATTTCACAACATTGGCACCAAGCCGTTACGCTTTTCTCGGTGTCAGCTTGCGAAACCAAGTATTTCTTTGACTGCTGCAACGCACTATGAAGTCTTTTATAAGAAAGAGTCCATGTGGTCTGGTAAGGGCTCCTGTACAGCCCGAGACACGTGTTTCTTCCTTGCAGACTCATCAGCCGGGCAGAACCCGTCGTCTTTCAATTTTTTTATAGTCAGTTCTCTCGGGAGCGTTACACTCCTCATAGAGAGTTATCGACGACGTACGTTCTGCACTCTATGTCAAGCGACATCACCACATACGCCTCCCTCCTTGCTTCAATGCAGGGCTGAATGTGGGGCGGGGGTCACTGATGAGGAGGACGAACCTCCGAAACACCGGTGTATGACCCTGGCGTACCAACCCCTTTTTTGAGCTTAAATCATTCTCTTTTGGGATTATATTAAATGTTTTTTGGGGCTTTCAAAAACAGTCGATCTTTGGAATGAGATTTTTTCAGTTGCGCACTTGGATATATCCTAAGGTATACTATATAAAATTTTTCAAATTTCCTCCAATATAACCTCTTGCAAGAGATCTAAGTTTTCCGGATTACTCAGCTCTCTGCATATCTCTACGTAATTTATTGCTTTAAACGAGTTAGATGTAGATTTAGGAAGCAGCAACCTCGTATGCCGACTTCTACAATTTAATAAGACTACTATCCTTGTAGAGAAGCTAGTAGAAGTTTATATAATATTGCATATGGGACCATTCTTCACGACTAAACTAGGAGTTTTTTAGAACTGTTGTTGTCAGACGGCCATCTCAAAATGGCATATTATGCCATTAAAGTGTTCCAAGCCTGAGGCTTCGGTCTCGGCCATATGAGCCTACTGTGGCTCCATATTATGTCATACTCCGAAACAGGAGAAGAACGTGTGATAAGTAAAAGGCTAAAATATTGACAAGTAATGTGGATTGGTATGTACCTGGGAAAGTGTTTGTGATGCTCGTCGCGGCGCACGTGGAGTCGAGCCCCGCCGCCTAGCTCTGTGCCAGTCAGCAGCGAAAGCTCTATGGAAAGCCACAACCAGGCTATCCTTGAGATTGCAAGGAGACGTACTCACATAGTACTCTACGGCGTTAAAAAGAAGGTGCAATAGCGATCTGAATGCTAGAAGTACTGAGATCCGCACAGTGAAAAAATTGTGATGACAGATCGATAAAAAATCTGTAATCCATATGACATGTGTAAACGTCAAAAAAATATGCTGTAAAAAACTATGGGAAAGGATCGAATCACTAGCCTTTTTCACAATGGCCGGTATCACTAAGTGCTCGGCACCATGAACTCCTCGCTGCCCGCGCGGCTGGGTGAGGCTAACGTCGTGATCCTGTCGTGCTTAGAGTGTTAACTGGCATTCACGATGCTCAATCACAATTTGTGAACAGCAGCTTGTCATTCACTTCGAAATTCGTTAGTGTTTCATCCCAAACCATCAAGGCTCGCTATGTAATAAGGTTGTTTATGTGCTTGTGTTCTCCATACTCGATGTAAATTGGTTATTTCATAATTCTTTTGGGTACAGGCTCTACATTGTATTTTATAGCTTTCCTTGCGTGATTCTATTGTTATTCAGGCCAACGAATGCCAACTGACAGCTTCCGATTCTCAAAAGAACGGAGACATCAGATAATTCGTTGGAGTACTTGTTTCGATTCAAAGCAATATATAGTCTTCGAAGTATTAAACCCGATGTTATCAGCATATTCGTTGTTTATTTCTAAGCGTCCTTGAAAGATGTATACCTATCAAATCAAATGGGTAACTCAACAGTGGTGGTGCAGATGCCATAGCAATATGTAAGACGATCATGAGCTCTTTGCGAAGCAAGGATGAGCGTGCTCAAATCGGCTGCGTGTCAGCAGTTATTTTTTTAGAAATGTTTTTCTTTCTATTTATTTTTCAGAAAACCTGGTAAGGATATATCATTTTTTTGAGTCATTAAGATCTAAGTGCTATACGGGCGCCTATTTCGTCCTAGGGGGATTCATCAGTAGCACCGTCCTCGATTTAGCCAATCACTTGAGGCTATACTTATAGCTATGGTGTTTGTGCTGATGTTATTATTCGTCGATACTCACAAAGTGTCTAACGATCACTAAGATAGAAGAGATATCAAAATAGTGGCACGTCTTGGCCAATTATTGCTCACACAACTATGAGTTTACTGGATGTTTAGTGTATCAAGGAAGCAAGTCAGTTTTTTTTTTCACCAATGGATCTTTTGAAATTAATGTTTTACATTTATAGATTGCCCTAACAACACAGCGGATATGGGAAGTTGTGTGGCGAAGAGCGGTGAGCAGTGGTTATAATAATTTTCATGACCAGCAATGAGTGATGTTTTTTTCCAGATCTTCTGGATCTACTTACATTATGAAGACTTCTGCCAGCAGCGATTATTTCGCGTATATAGACGGAGTGAACGTTATATTTAAGTGCAGGTAGTGTTATTCTTACATTTCGATTTCGATCGGTAGCAATCAAACTCATGGAGAGTGGGTAGAAACCAACAACTCAATCAACTGGCTGTTAGCGTTCTTTGTGACTTAGTTCAGACTGGTCACCTTGTCTTTACCCTGGAGTTGACCTCACCTAGAGATGTGCTTTGACTACTAGTTTAGACGACTTCTGGTTCCCTAAAGCCTACCTAATTTTTCACTCATTTTTAATCTACCTTAAGACCTTCGACTTTTTTGGAACAGCAGTTGAAATCGCTGAAAACAGCGCGATCCGTCGGAGGTGTGCGATTCTCCTTATTTAATTGGGTTTTTTTCCTCATCAAGAAAATTTATTGGTCGTTTTGGCACCAGATCAATGAGCGGGAAATCTGTTGACCCGAAGTAATTCAACCTGCCTAACATCATTATTCAAAGTATGCGTCATCAGGCCAAATTTTCGATTGTCAGAGTGGGGACCTCCTCAGTTGATTTGATGATGGCCTCTGGATTAACTTCACGTGGACTTCCGGAGCTCAGCTGGCCCTTCAAGTTTGTGTTGGAGGAGCGTAACTCAGCAGAAGACTGAAACGCTGTTGGTCTGGGCACATCTTTAAGCCTTCACACCGTTAATGTTTTCAAAGGCGGTCTGTGCATAGCGTCCCAATTCGTGCTCTTAAAGCATCAAACTACGATGAAGGCTTTGTTGAGAGGCTATGATGCGGTAAGCATGGAGAAATTTGGTATAAAAGGAAAGCTCACAAAAAGCTACACAAATCAGTATCGACTTGTTGCGTGAGATATGGCAGAAATGTGTTCAGGCTAATGGTGAATGCGTTGAATAGCGTTGCTAAGCAACTAAAATTACTTCTGATTAATAAATTTCGTATTTATTGCTCTAGTGCCAAAACTTATAAGAAGACCTAGTACTTCGATGCTCCATATTTCTTTGTATGCGCTCCCGTAATTTCGTTGATTTCTTACACATATGTATATGTATATGTATCAACTGTATCACCTGTCGTCCCGTTGATCGTCGAGTGTCGTCAAGTGACTCAAGCTGGTTCCAGCAACACTTCCACTTTTCCCTATCGCGTGGAAGAGTAGCCCAGTGGGTCCTCATCGCTCTGGGGATTCGCTGAGCATCATATCTTTTTTCTATCGCTTTCGTGAAGAAATCGGACCAACGGCTTGGTGGTCTTTCTGTAGAGCGTTTGATTTCCTGAGGAATCCAGTCGCTAACGGCTCTCGTCTATTGGTTGTCGTTGAAGCACATCACATGTCCGGCCCACCTTATTTTCGATACCCTGACGAGTAGAACGGCGTCTCTGATTTTTGATCGTTGACGTAGGTCGGAACTTCGGATCCTTTCTCTCATTTGCGAGATACGGGATACTCCTAGCATCGACCTTGCGACTGCGCATTCGATGACGCCAAGTGATCTTTCAACCTGCTTACGCAGCAATCAGGTTTCCGCTGCATACGTTAGGGCAGGGACAATTGTCGAGTCGAAAAGGTGGGCACGGAGTCGGATGTTCTTTGCCCTCTTCACTGACATCTTCGATGCTCTTAAATGTTCCCCAAGCCGCTCGTTTCCTCCTACTCAACTCTTTAGCCAGGTCGTTCATCATGTTGATTTCACGACCTATATAGACGTAACTGGAGCATTCGGAGATTGTCGTTCCGTTGAGCGTGAATGGGGCATTCGAAACCCATCCGTTCCTCATGAACATTTTTTTTGTTAGATTCAGTTGAAAACCAATCTTTCCACACGCGTTATCGAAATCGGTCAACATTCGTTCCGCTTGACTGATGTTTGGTGTTATGAGAACGATATCGTCAGCAAGGCGAAGATAGTTTAAGTGTCGACCGTCAATTTTCACTCCCATATCGTCCCATTCTAATTTTCGCATGATGTTTTGCAGGGTGGCGGAGAATAGTTTTGACAAAATTGTATCGCCTTGTCGAACCTCTCTTCTTATGTCAATGGTGATATTGTTGTAGAATGGATATATTCTGGCAGTGAAATCTTTATAATGCTCACGAAGAATCATTATGTACCGAGTAGGGATGCCCTGGTTATCCAGAGCCTCTATAACCGCTTCTGTTTCCACTGAATCAAAGGCTCTCTTCAGATCGATGAAAGTAAGACAGAGTGGTTGTTGGTACTCTTATGATACCTCAATGAGTCTTGTAATCGTGTGGATGTGGTCCGTGGTACTAAATCCTTTTCGGAACCCGGCTTGTTCGCATGGCTGTCCTTCGTCCAGTGTTCTGTCAATCTTGTTTAGGATGACTCGAGTAAAGAGTTTATAGACAACGGACAGCAAGCAGATTGGGCGATAATTGAATATGTCGTGAAGGTCTCCCTTTTTAAACAACGATACGGTCTTGCTGGTTTTCCACTGAATAGGGATCTTGCATTCCGACAGGTAGCGAGTGAAAAGCCGAACCAGGGTGTTGATGAGAACTGGCGGCAGATTCTTCAGATGTTCTGGTCTAATCCTCTCTGGACCTGGTGTTGATCTGTTCTTCACCGACGATATAGCAGTTCGGATTTCGGAAAGGAAGACCGATGGGATGACATATTCGTCCTCTTTCAATTTATATGACGGTAATAGGACATGGCTAGCGAAGAGATCCGAGTAATATTGGTGGATGATTTTCTCTATAGCCCTTCTGGAAGCTGTAAGTGTACCGTCAGGGTATCGGAGTGCAATCATCTTGGTCTTCTAGTTGGCGAAGTCTCGCTGAGCTTTGCGAATGCTTTTCCCAGCTTCCGCAGCTTCTGCCATAACTGCTGCTCTTCTCTCTTTGAGGTGTTCCTTTATCGCTTCTCTGCAGCGTTTCGCAAGTTCGGACGTAAGGTTTCGGTTGCCTATAGCTCGCGTGATTCCACGTTGACGTATCAGCTCGAGTGTCTGCGGAGACAAGAGTCTCTTCGTGACCTTAAGACTCTCAGCTTTTATAGTGCTAACATGAAGATATTCAACGAGTCGATCGTATTCTTCGTTGATGTTGTCGACGAGGGTATCTTCCAAGAGTTGACTAGTTGACTAATGATCTGAATGCATGCCAGTTTATGGTAGTTATGGGACTTCGTTGTTTGGATTTAGCGGCTTTCTTTCCTCTCTTCGAAAACCGGAACGTTGCGCGAAGGAGGCGATGGTCTGATCCCGTGTAGAACTTAGGAACAACAGCGACGTTGGTCAGGCAGAAACTTCGATTCACTATGATGTGATCTATTTCGTTATGGTACTTTCCATTGGGAGACTCCCACGACCATCGCTGAGAAAGAAGCTTTTGGAATTGCGGGTTACCATGGATGGTTTGGGTCGTCATTATAAACTCAGATAGCCTCTCACCCTGTTCATTCGATTCTGGCCCTTGGGTCCTTATATGACGTTCTTCAGAAGTTCTTCTAGGTCCACTTTTTGCCTTAAAATCTCCGACAATGACCTTGAAAAATGTGTGATCTTCTCTGAAGACTTTTTGGAGGTCCATATAGAACGCTTTGACTTTGTCTTCGTCATAGTTTGATGTTGGTGCGTAAGCAACGAAGATGGTCAATGCCGGCATAGGACCACATCGTTTCAACCGTAATCGTCTGATACGGGTTGTTAGTTGTTCAATATATATATGCATATGTATACGTATATGTATATGTATATGTTATATATATATATATATATATATATATATATATATATATGGGCCTGTTTATAAGTGTATATGTGATAGGCTTTATGGCGAGTGCCTCGAAATTGACTGTGCCGAAGATGTCGACTGTTCATGACGATAAGCTTTGTACGTTATGTATTATGCAATGAATTGATTATTTACTACTACGTGAAACTAGTTCTGTGTATGAGCACGATTCATGAACATATGGGTGCTACAAGCAACTTTCCGTAAAACATCACAGTGATAGTAGCACAATATATATGCATGACGACGGTACAGCAGTAGATGGCTGGAATAACATGAAAACAACTGCGACTAATCGGCCCGGTCGACGTTGCTTTGCAGGTCACAATTAGGCAGTGGAGCCCAGGGATGTCTCATATCCCGATAAGATTAGCAACGGCAATGAGATCGCGTGATAACCTTTAAAATGTGAGGGCTTGTGTCCGGTTGAGTGGTGAAGTGTCTCCTAACGGCCAGAAAGGTGAAGGGCATTACATACGAGATTGGACTCCGCAGAACCGGTGGTTCGCCAAGAATAGACCATTGCAGACTGCTGTGTCGCAAACTTAGAGTTTCACTCTAAACATCATGTTGGAAGCTTTAGCAGTTCTCTGATAGTCAGGCTAAACTGAGGCAACAGTGATGTTTAGACAACAAGACAGAGAGGTGGTTAAAGACTGTTCATTAGGAAAGTGAAAAGCAAAATGATTGCGGGTCGTGGCATCGCACTGCACCGCCTACCGTGTGCCAACTGCTGTGTCCAAGCAGATCTATCTCGCTTTCTAAACTCGTCGTTAACAAGTTTACTAGATGATTTTTTGTTATGCGACCGTCTGGTGTATAGTGAATAGATAACGGCTTCTTGGAAGCGTTGTAATATCTAAACTCTTCGATATGCGTAGAAGGATAATCCTAGTGTATATATAGCTCGTGGAGCGCGCCAAAGAGATATGATATTTGAATATAGGGACTACTCGTTAGTCCATGCAAGACCATATATGCGCTGAAAGAAAGTGAGTGAAATAGCATTTATTCTACCAGGTAACTGCTCTTTTTCACTTCGACAACAATTTTGCGCTATCTTCATGCTGTTTTAGAAAAATGGAACCCTTAGCGTAGCCGTTGGCGGACCAGCAATTCAAATACGTGCCTAGCCGCAACATGCCAGAATACACATCACGGCTGCGCGGACTAACGCCACGTCGCATTAGTAACTACTGTCCAACTCTGTGAACATTTCATGCCAATCTTTCTTCCGTTCCCACATTTCTTAGCGCCATATTTAGTGTTAAGAGTATCGTAAATAGGCCCTGCAATAATTGCACCTAATAGACCGTTCTCATAGCCCATTGCATCATCACTGATCATTCAGCTCGTTACTCCAGTCGATCGCACCATAATTCATCCTATACATTTTTGTAGCCCCAATGACCATCATTATTGAAATAGTGTCTCTTCTTAACTAATGCTCGCAGGAGGTTGGTATGACTTTTTCAAAAACGATAGCTAATGTTTTGTCTACTATGTCTTCCTCGGAGCCGATTACAGGGTTGCCAGGGTTTTTTTGACACGTTATCAGTCAAATCATAGTGTGTGACAATGCACTGCTGAGCTTGGCATATCGGTAGTTGAACAGATCTGAGAAGCAAAGTCGCTGAACCTTTAGGTTAGCTGTCTTCCTCAAAGAAAATGCCAACCACGTTTAAGCTTTGTATAAAAATGGACAGTTGATGAGATAGTTTCATTTATTATGTGAGGTTTGAGAAAGTTTCGATTTACTGTTCACATCTTTCATTATTTTCATCGATCACTTGATTGATGTCACTTGAATAAGTATTAGTGACTGAGGTGTTTGAGCCAGAGCGAAGGTGGTAGTTGTTATTATCGAATTCGTGCAGATCGCAGTGCGAATCGTAGGCCAGCGTTTCTTACCGTTTAGGTTCTGCAAAAGGTGCTCACACCTGTGCAGACTCAGCGACAACAACCATTACCATGTTCGCGCCTGTTCAAACAACTAAGTCGTTATTACTTACTTAAATTGACATTAATGCCCACATTAATAGAGAGTTGATCTTTCGATTCTCACTCATATGTTTGCCCATTAATCTATGATGCCCTACTTATCGTCCATCCACTCGTTATCCATTATCATAATTCTGGTCGATTATATGGACCACTTTAAGTCGTTTGTTTGATCAGTTGTGCTTAGAATACTAATGCGACATGGTTATCATACACTTAGGCTATTATTATGAAACCGCTATTGTATGGTTATCACTAGACCCGTGTGGCGCAGTGATTAGAGATGATCTGCAACACAAATTTGTCGATAGTACTATCGCGCACTTAAGCCTCACTAAGATTTCCACCTCTCCGAGGTCGACAAATTTGTGCCAGACCTGTCTGGGAGGATAGCAGCACTGACTTGATACATCGATAGGACATTGTGACTCATTATAAAGGATGTGTATTCTGTTATCAGGTCATTATTATCGCTGTGTTGATGTTGTGATCATGAGTATAAAGGTTAATCAAGCAAGTTGGAGAGAGCTCCATTCCATAACGCTATACACACACACACACAAACACACACACACACACACACACACACACACACACACACACACACGCACACACGCACACACATGCACACATAATTGTACAAGCACATACGCATCCGCAAACAACTTAACATCGAACAACAATCACTTAAACGAGTAGTTGATACATGTGTATCTATGGTGGTGTAGAACAACTATATTTTCTGTATTTAAGGTTAGAATTTAATATGTGACAGTTATTTTTGAGCCATGAATGTGATATTGAAAATTGCGCGCGTTATTAGAAAAGCACCCGAAACTAGTGCTATAATATTCCATAATTATCAGCGAAGAGCAATCGATTATACAACACCTCCCGTTTCGTGATTTTTATGGTTCTCTTTCAAAAGAGATTGGCTCACACGAAAGGCATCGTGCAACTGACGAGGATGCAAGGTCGAAAGAAGCGTGTTGCACTGTATAAGTGCCCATAACAGACCACATGCATGACTTCAAAAATATTTACCAGTCACATTGAACTTTGAGCAGATTTTTAAGAAAACACTGGAAACGACTAGTAAAAAAATCTCTATGAGGCATGATAAAATTTGAGCGTGGTCATGACAAACACTTGATGCGAAGGATTAGAATCTACATTCAAAGTATAGCAGTATAGCTGACTCGCGTTGAAAGATAGGAAAAACAAAGTGCCCTACGATTATTACCCTTTCGCATTCAAGATGCATATACAGAAGAAAGAAGAGTTAAGCGCGTAGACGGCGCATGGTTTTCTCAATTAAGCAGTGCTCAAAAGACACAGTGATGAGTATCCAAGAATGCCAAATAATATTTCAAATTTCCAATCTTTCGCTAAAGCTAAACTCGTGTACGACTCACAGGGTGGACGCTTGATGCCACTAAACTGGCGGACCCATTTCTCCTACCACTTTTTCAAAGTGCAGGACCGAAGGTGCTAGCAAAAAGGCATGTACTTGTAGCAACACCATTGCTTTCGAGGTGTAGTGGTATCACGCATTCTTGCTATATGTGAAAAGCTGAATCACCTCTCGCCTACGGTCGGAAGGTTATGCATATCACTTAGCATTTTGGATACAGAATTGCAAAATCATAAAACTTACAGCGGTCGTAAAATGTAGAAAATGGTGCAAATCCGCTATCTCCAGTTATATTCACCCTTGTGGGATAACGACTTTTCGGCTTTTTTTCAGATGTTCAGTAGTATTTATAGCATAAATCTCTGCGACACTATTCACTTGACTCAAGGCTTTTTTATTGCTCTGTAGCGAAAACAACATAGAGCTTTACACTCGACGCGCATTATTAAAGCTACGTTTGCTTTCAAAAGGCATTCATAAAGCATTGCAAAAGCTGTTAGAAGATCAAGGTCTTGCTTGAGTTTTCTGATGAATCTATTTGGCAAACAAAGTGAAATTGAACGTCGAAGCCCATAGAACATTGGAACAAAGAACGATAGAACAAAAATACTTTTCTGATGTTGGGAAAAGTTTTTGAAGGGAACCTTTTCCGATGGACAAAGATTTCATCAAAGTGTTGGCAGTCGTTCAAAAGTTCATTTCTTGTTGAATTAAAATACTTTTTGTTTCACGAAAGCCTTTTCACAGCTCCGTAACACTAAAAATAAAATCGTGCTTTACTTGTGTCGCGCGTTATTATTAGTATCCAAGACAGACCTCCTTCTCTAAACTATTTGTAAGCATATTATACCTTTCCTTCGAGTGTTTTATTAAGACCACGCTCAAATTTTAATAGATCCTTTCATTATTATTTGAGCCAACATGTCATGTGGTCTGATAAGGGCCCTTGTACAGCTCGAGGTCGGTCTGTACAAGAGCCCTTACCAGACCATATGACATGTTGGCTCAAATAATAATGAAAGGATTTATTGATATTTGTAAGCATGCGATAGCGTAACTTTCACGAGCAAAAGTGCACTTTTTTCCTGTAAGCGCCTTTTTACAGTTCTGTAGCAAAAAAATTAGAATTGTGTTTCACACACGCCGCTCGTTACCGCGTGTTATGGCGCGTATTTTTTTCAGTAGAAAGCTATTAGCTCGGATTATTACCAATCTTTCGATAGCGTACCCTTTGGAGATATTGGATGTAAATGTTCTTTGAAATGTCCTCTATTTGAGAACATTTCTTTTCAGTTTGCGGTAATATTCAGAACTTTTATATTAAGTTCTAGAGAATATTTTGTTTTACTGCTTTTTGGTATTTGCATTTGTTTTTTCATTCTACGTTGCCAAATTTTTCCGCTAGTATGCCTAAATCCGTTGAGGGGTAATCGAAGGATCTGAGTCATAAGGTATATGAATTTTTCCAAAGCGATGGAAACTCAGGCAATTATTGAATGTATGCAACCAGGGAAAATGCTTTCTACACGATGGCTTTCAGCGGCGTTATGATGTTTTTTCTACTTTTATTTTCTAATCAATGCGTCATCACATCTCACTGTGCGAATCCCAGTACTTCTAGCATTCAATTCGTTTGTGCATCATCTTCTTGAACAGTGTAGAACATTGGTTAAGCGAGACTTCTTGCAGTCTCGAGGATAGCTTGTTGTAACTCCATGAGACGTTATCACTGGCTGCCGGAGAAAGTTGAGGGTGGAGCCTGGCTCCACGCGCGCTGCGACAGTCATCACAACCACTCTGCCGCGGCACCCTTGGTATGATGTTACACATAAATAATAAGAAATATTGAGTGATGTATAAAGCTTTGAACCATAGCCGGGAATTGATCCCCATTTCGCCTTTGCAGGGGTGCGTGCTTACCAGTTGCACTACCGAGTCGCCTGTTGTGCTATCACTCTTCGTTAAAAACAAGAATAATGCTAGTTTATTGCATATCTATACAATATCGTTCTCAATGCAGATCTTTACTACTGCCAAACTACTTCTCAAAGAAAAGCCGACTTTTCCTTGACATCGCCATGCATAATCAATCACATTTTTATATCAACATTCTTGGGAACTAGGCTTCTTCAACAAAAAAGTATACTTCACAAAGATTTTCCAACACACACAATATATGAGCGTTGGCATTTTTCAACGATTTAGTTTTTTTTTTCTCTCTGTGAGCACGAGATCTGTGGAAAAGAGTTCGTTTGGTCACATAGTGTTTTTGTGGTGTCGCCTTCTTCAAAGCTGAGCATGATCAGGCTGTCCACATCTCATCCTGCTATAAATCTGGGTTGGTTGAATAGAAAAAAATACCAATCCTAGATTTCAATTGCATCAAGTGTAAAGCTACTCTTTGATATACCGCTATTGATGAGTCGTCCACTAAGTTGCTAAAGTAAAGAGCAACTTTGCAGAGATCACTCTTACTGCTAATGCGCCTTCCACATCATGGCAAAATCTCGTATAGTAGGGCGTATCCTGTGTGTTAAAAAAGCATTTCTCAGTGCTGTTCAGGATTGGGTTGATATACGTTATTTGGAATGCTTCCAAAATTTTAGGCACTGAAGTCATGTCTCTGATGAAGAAGGTGACCTTGACTTATTAATCATAGCCGTTTCGTGTCTATGTGATAACATCACTGCTAACGTTCTGAGTGGGTGGGAGCTAAAATCAATATGTACTTCCCGCAGCACATGAAACATCCTACACTCAAGATGGAGTGATCAAATCTTGCCCCGGAAAGGGATATAGAGCACACTTATCTTCAACAAGAAGGGTGATCGCAGGGATCTTCGCAACTATCGTCTATATGCTCGTTGGAAGTACGCTACAAGCTCTTTACAAACAAACTGCTCTTAACATATCAAGAACCTTGGATAAGGCGCAATCAGCTGAGTAAGCAGGATATAGACATGATTTTCGCTGCATAGACCGCATCCAATCCATGGCAAAGATTACAAAAGCTCGTCGAGAGTTCAAGAACTGTCCCATACTCCAACTTTTATTGACTAAGGGAAAGCAATTGATAGCGTTAAAACGTCATATAAGATCTCTATCACAATGTTATCGAGATTATGCAATGAAAATACACATTTTCGTCGATTTACTACCATATCGCATAAAGAAACGTTTGACAAGACATGATTTCTCCAAAGCTGTTCAGCGTCGTATTGCAGTGAACAAGTCGCTAGATTGGGTCGAGTACAGCATCCGTATTGATGAAAGAAAATTCAATCCTTTGTTTCGCGTACGAGATCGTCGCCATACTCTCGAAAAGCACAAGTGAAGCAGAGTCGATGCTCAAGTAACTCAACAAAGCGAGAAAGAAGGTCGGATCACGCAGAAATTGTCTGCCAGTTCGTGAAAAGCCAATGGCGCTTCGTGCAGCAACCTCGGTGGATGGTTGTTCGATTACGGCGACTACCTCGCACGTGTACTTTGAGCGTTCAATGATCACAAAGAATGACACGAGGGAAGAACTTGATAGAAAAATTAGAGTAACATTGGCCGCATTCCGGGTTTCCCAATGAAGTCACCGATTAAATAACGGACTCATGACTCGCGACAAACTTTTCAACTCAACGACTCTCTCTGAGTTCTGCTATATAGACGTGTACTAATACCTCGACCACGTCAATATTGCAGCCAAAGGTTGAAGGAGCGCCAGATCGATGTCTTCTGAAATCTAGTCTGCACTCACGATGTCCAGCCGGCTTGTGCAGGTCAGATTTCTGAAACCCATCTTCATGATCTGCATCAATATACCTCGATATCGAATAACTGATCAATAATATACTAAGAACAAGACGACAGATGATGAGCGAACTGTGGAGTGGAGCACGGGAACACACCAGTATCCGAGAACAGAGGCAAACGTATTTGTAAAAAGAATCACTATGGTGGACTTACAGCTGCTGATATAATACAGAATACGATATGAAGCTCGCCCTAGCCGCCATATTCGAATCTAACCGCCATTATGGACAACGATCGCGAGCAGATGGGACAGATGAAGAATGTGCTAAGGTCTACATAGTTGATAAAGCGGATCGTCCAATTAGACAAGTATGTGTCTGTCTCCTATGCAAATCAAATGAGATTTGGTTCAGCCTTAAGCTTACCGACTAGATGTTCTTCTTTGCGAACACAGAGTGGTCTACGTGCTTCGCTGATGTACTTGCCACCTTACGCTTTACGAAACTGTAACTTTTATAAATGAGAAGAAAAGCTTAAAAAACCAATCCTTTTTAAAGCTTCACAAGGTTGTATCTTTTCCCAATCGATTGCTCTTCTTTCCGGCCGATGGGTTTTCGCGATTTCTTGTGGCTGACGTCTTGGCAAATACATCTTCTTCAGAGCCTTAAAATCTAATCCAGGAACTTGAAGAAGATGGATTAGATTGTAGGGCTCTGAAGAAGGCGTATTTGCTAGAACGTCAGCCACAAGCAGTCGCGAAAACCTATCGGCCGGAAAGAAGAGCAAGCGATTGGGAAAGATATCAACCTCGTGAAGCCTTGAATGAAAATTAGTTTTCTAAGTTTCTTTTCATTTTCAGAGTCTTAAATCATTAACATGCCGAGGTTTCAAGGAAGTCGGTCTTTCGATTTGTTACAGAAACTGTAACAGCACTCATACAATCACCTCACCGCCGTTAAGGCATATTACACTTTTACACTGTACATAGGCGTTCGCATAAGTGATTGCGAACTAGCTGACGCCTGATTTTTTTGCTCTGTCAAAACAGAAACCATTGTGGAAACTTTTCAACGACTTCATCACTTTCGCGTCCTGAGCCGTCTCCTAAATTGCTTGGGATGCTAATGCAAATTTTATCAAGATAGCGGGCATTGTTGATAATCATTATAAATACAGGAACATGAACAGTTTCCTGAAGCGACTTGCAGTTTCGTCACCGTGAATAATCAGGGTATTTCTTTCGCTTTTTTTTCGTTCTCAGACAGCATCTTCTATTATTGCGACATTTCGCAGTACGGCGTACTTTGCCAGCATCCATCATGCTAGGTAATAGGAGAGATGACAGATCTGTTTGGCTGTGGCGAAACTCATACACAAGCTCGACCATGTGAATCCAAAGCTGTTGGAGATTAACAAAATATATCAAATGCAAACGCTCAATCTATGAGCAAAGTCGAACTACATTGCTGGCGAAATAAAATATACCTCTAAAATCGACTGCTCTTCTATGGACTCATCAAAATGATATAATCTGATAAGGACATAATATGTTTTGAACAGTTAGGTCTAGTGCTATACAGGCTGCCTGGTTTTTCCCATTGGGGTAGAGAGGCCTGAAGGAGATGTATGACTTATTGTAAACTGCCGGTCACCAGAATGTCGGGTAATTCCATCATCTGACTTGGGATAATTTTTTTTTTACTCGGTGTCGATTCATTCATAGAGGACTATTTATTTAGCCTCAGAGGATCGGTTGAACCGAGGGAAGGTGGTGGTGATGAGTCCCGGTAGGCCGAAATAAACTCCTGTACAGCACTAGGCTTAACAGCTCAAAAATGTTGTATCCCTTTCAGATTATATTCTTATCTCTATCAATGTTTATTAGCACTATTGCTCCCTCTACTATTATTATAATGCATTAAATATTCTACATATTGGTAGGAAATTATTGTTCATACATGGGGCAAATAAGGAATAACGAGAAGGTTTCGTGGTATTCATGCAAAGTGCTCTCTATGAAACCTATCTTCAAATTGTTTGTACAGTTTTTTTTTTGCACGGACGCAACGTGGATTTAACACTATCATAAATCTACTTTTAACACTACGTAATTTCTAAAGCTGCCGAGTGGTAGGAAAAATTCGAATCACGCGGGGAAATGAATTGTGCGTTTCAATAGGTTGTAAGAAAAGTTCGTACCATTTTGGTTCCTTAATTTAATTTTTTCGATGAAATTGTATGTTTTTATTATTGTTCAATTCCGCATTCGCCTGCTACTCGTGCACAGATGGCATGTGGGATAAAGTGTTAGTGAAGCGGCATGCGAGATTAACAGAGTCTGAGGCGGTGATGCTGTTGCAGAAAGGTCGGCTAGGAAATGGTTTGCGAAGTCCAGAGCTGGAGAAAAAAGCCTGGAGGATCAGTAGTACACGGGCTGTCCACAAGAAGCTCCATCAATCTTGTGGGCTGCTTCACTAGTATTTTCCTCTACGCGCCATTCGTGCATGAGTATTAGGCGGATTTGTTTCCATGACAGTTCCATCTTGACCCTTTAAAAACGATAAGAGTCACTGTGACTCACGGCTAGGCGCCCCGTTTGGACGATTACGAAGATTGGTGCGTGCTCCAATAGAAAAGGAGGTTATTTAAGCTTCTAGATAATAAGATAATTGAGAGACTGTGGTACTGAAGAGTCCTTGAAAACGTATCCAGCACTTAGGTCTGACAGACGACTCAAAACATGATAGCGCGGACTAAGCCATTTCAAAAACATGGCTTATTTCTAGAAAAGAGTCCTAAGAGGACTGTACCTGTCATAAGATAATTGAGTTTCACACTTCGAAGAGTGCGGTTTCGCGGCTTTGGCCCCAAGTCACTGGCCTTTCGCAGCATGTCGCTTTATTGCAAAGCGTATTCTTCTTTCAACTGCTACAACACAATAAGGAGTTCCTTCTAAAACAAAGCTATTATGAGAATCGTCGAAATCTGTGCTACCGAACAAATATTATAAGCCCAGCGGAGAAGAAAGTTCAGGGAGAAATGCATGAGCGTGAAAGATGTTTTGCATTTACTGTCAAAGCGTGTTAAGGAACCCATTCTGAAAATAAAGTATGCCATCAAATTCTTTGAAATATCAGATATCAATCAGTTATTAGAACTACTTGAAATATCACAAAACGCACTCTTCCAAAAGGAGAAAACAGGCATCGAAGGACATCCGAATTTGCAAAATCTAATATTCTTTGGACTGTTACAAAGTTTCAAGGATTCCTTTTCAAAAATTAAATACACCATTGAAATTGCCAAGATTTTCTCCATCTACAGGCCGCCAATGCCTTATGAAAGAATTTATATCCGACAAGAAATACTCAAATGACAAAATCTTATCTCGACTGTTTCAACGCAAACAACAGGTCTTTCAAGAAAAAGAATGCGTCGCTCAAATCACTTGATTTTAGCTGCTGAATAATCTTCAAAAACTTTTAGATAAGTATAAAACACATTTTTATCAACAGGCTAAAAGAGGGTGGAGCTAAGAGTAAAGATCCATAACCCTCCATCTCTTCTTCTCATACCTTAGCTATGAATTAAGAATTCGAACGAAATTACGCATTAATCTAAGAAATAGGAACTTGAAAGGCGGTAATTTCGAAAAAACATTGAAAATCGTTGATGAAGTGAGATCACATGCTGTAAGCAGAGCTATTGTCGACGAATTATTTATACTTTTACCATTTTCAGTGAGTACGATAAGCTTTGTATAATTTATGCGATAAAGTATGTGAAAACTGAAAGATACAAGGGATAAATCTGATTTAATTGTAGGTAAGTATATAAATACTATAGAAGAACCTGGTAAAGATTTTCTTTTTGTCTTTTTAGCTTGGTTTTTTTATAAATACTTGGTTTTTCTCCTCAAAAATTTCGATCACAAATGGAGCAATTACAATATTTGTATTGAAGTAATCTTATTGAAGATCACTATCATATTTGATTATTTATTGTTACAGATACCCCCTTTATCGTCGAAAGAAGGATAAATTTCATCAGAAATTTGTCACGCTAACACTAGAGCGCTTTACGGGAGCCTCTTTTTGCAACAGTCCGAACCGCCCGCCGTCCGAAAATGGCTGCGCACCCGCAAAGACTTGAAACAAATATAGGCATTGTATATCAACATGTTCGCTTGAAAATGAGCAAATGACGACATGGAAATCATGCAATCCTAATCATCTGTGGTTGATAAGTTTGGTGTTTATTGTAACAGCGCTAAAACCTGCAGAAGGATCTATCAAAATAAAAATTTGGCTCTACTTGAAGCTTGTATGAAGTCCGAAGCTTGAATTTCGGAGGTGTGGAAAGGTGTCTCGTTTCCAAAAAGGCCTTCATTTTGCGTTATAGCGGCGGAAACAGTATTACGTTTACCACTTGATTAGCTTTGCTTGCACGGTTAAATTCTGTAAATAGTTCTTCACAGAGCTTATGGTACCCATTCAAGAGCTCAGATTTCAGCAACTGTGAGGCCAAATATGGTTTTCAAAAAAGGCTTGCACAGAACGGGGTAGGAACCGAAAGTTAGTACTTTTCGCACTCTAGATTTTTTTCATACATAACAATTATATATAGATTAACAGCATATGACCAGGTAGAAAAAATTACAGAGTATAAGAGTAGCGCAAACACACTGATGCTTTTTCAAAGCGAAAATAAAAAACTCTAATCACATGACGAAAATAGTGCGCCGCTTGATTGCGTTGTGCGATTGATCAGCTGTCGAAGGGATTAGTAATTAAAACAGATGGGGCAAAATGAATAAAGCTTGAATCGCAGTAATCAGCTCCTATTGTATATTCAAAAATCACTTAGTTGTGAAATTCAACCCTTACGGGCAGTGTGCAAAATTTTCCATGCACGCGAGCCAGTGCAACTGATAAGAGTTCAAGCATCGAGAGTACTCGTGGCGACGAATCGCTCTGCGTCTATAACCCGACATGAATTTCCTGGATTCGTTCCGTTTTCGAAAAGCAGTTTATTGGTATTCGGTTTTCAGTCGAAACGGCTACTACTGGGATGAGTATGAGATGAGACGAAAGCAAAGTTAAAATATGAAATTTGTAATTTTATATCATCAAAACAAACAACTCCACTAAATGTTGGCGCTTTCATAGTTTTTTGCACTTTGCAATCGCTCTCCAATCGCAACCGAGGCGTACTGCAGCCTCGATGGCATCTTAAAGCTCACTGCTGTTTTTAGTGTTTGTTTCACACTCTTGGACGCTGGCAAACATGAGTCATTGTACGTTTTATTAAATTCATACCATAAGTAGATTTTCAACAGAATTAATTATTACTTTGCCCATGTAATTTCATCAATCTGAATTCCGTTTGCTTGTATAGCTTGTTTTCGTTATTTCAACCCTGCTTCAGTCTCTTTTTGAAAGTTCTCTTTGCTTTTTCAACACTTCCGGTAGTTATTCGGTAGCTTAAATCACAGCTACTTTGATATTAGACTTTGTTCTCAAAACTTCATCCTTATCGCGTTATAGCAGTGATAATAGAACTCTGTTTCACACTTAAACATTTTTCATTGGGCAGAGTCTTTCTTTTAAAAGTTTAATAATCTTTCCGAACACAAATCTCAGTAATTTCAAAAATTATATGATTTTTGAAGACAACCTTATAGTGCGCAGTAACAGCCAAAAGAAGAATGGATTTCTCACACTTGAATCAATTCCATGATCCGCATACTATTTTGCCCGTTGAGAAAAACGCGCTAATCGATTTTTGTAAGAGCGTTGGCGCTTATTTGATAGCGTGGAACGTGAGAGTTTTAACGGCGTGTTTTAGTTCTGAAGCGAATTTTTTGATGCTCTCCAACAGCAGATGAAATTATGCATCGTACTTGAGCATTTATTGCTGGGAAGAGCTTTCCCCAATGACTCACAGTAGTCGTTCGATAGCGCAAATCTTAAAGATTTTAATGATTTATTCGATTTCTAAAGAGGTTTCTTAGCGTGTTGTAGAAGCCAAAACAAAATTGAGAATCGCGTAGCGCCATTGGCACCATACCCCCACGCTTTTACCGCTATGTGGATAGCATTTCGCAACATTGACACCAACCCATTACGCTTTTCTCGATGCGAATTTGCGAAATCAAATCTTCTTATGACTCTTGCAGCGCACTATAAAGTCTTCTGCAAAAACCAAGTAAAACGTCGACGTCGGCGAAATTGGGCTATCGAATGGCTATTGAAAGTTTGAATGGAAAAATTTGTCCAGCAAGAAACGCTTGTGTATGGAGCAAAACTTTCTTTTCACTGTTACATCGTAGAAAAGACGCAGCTTTAAAACTAAAGTGTACTGTCAAGATTTTCGTCATTTAAGCCGTCGAATGATTACAAACATTAAAACAATGTTTTTAACTTTCGAGTTGAAACATGGTGAAGATAACGGAAAGTACCGATAATTTTTTGCATGTATATATATATATATATATATATATATATATAATCTGAGTAATATGCTAATCAATTACACATCCACGCTGCTGTAGGCGTATAAGATCTTTTACTTAAATTTTTCAAGAACAACATCAGCAAGGACGCATTCGAATGTCGGTGGACTAGTGCAATTACCGCCCCGAATCGTACAAGTTGGCCGACATAGCGACATCCGAATCAAAAGAGACAGTCAATAGTAAGTCTCTGAATTCTACTAAGCCTTCAGCAGAGTTACGTCCTGATACATTTACGTGAGTTCTTCAAATTTAACTAAGTCTGTTCATTTTCTGGTGTAGGTATGTGTATTACTGTTTACTATGTAAAATACTTCTAGATCACACACTCGCACTGATGATAGCATTAAATTTTTAGACACTTTTGCGTATTCGCAATCCATCTTCCATCCTCTTGTGAACAGACACTTTTACGTTACTTTGAAGCCTTCAATAGCCTTTGCACAGTTCAGAATTCTATAGACCCGATCTTCTCAAAAACGCCTTTTAGTGTGCTGCAGCAGCGAAAATAAAATTATCGTCGTGCATTCTCGCTCGTTTCGTCATTTTTTCAAACTTTTTACTCCGTTAGGTGGAGGCTTCCAGTTTTTTGCGCGTTTTATACAATTATGTATTCATCTTCTCTCATATTGCAAAATAAACTCTCTATTAAGCCTATCTCTAATGCTACTAGTGCCATGCGCATTTTTTCGCTCTTCTAATGCTGTCTGGAAACGTTTTTTGGAAATCAGGCCTACCATCGGAATTGCCTGCATGTGTGCTAATAGAAAGCTACTATAATTCTAGCATGAGAAGATTTACAAACCGTAACTTAACAAGCACCTCGGTTCTGATTAAAGCGAGTGTTAAGAACTCCCATCCCGACAGTCACTAATCTATCATAGGAGACCAAAAGTCACACTCCGAGTGTGAAAATCAATTATATTTTTGCCCCTACACCGCACTTAAAAGCCTTTTCAGGGCATGGGAAATGTGTAGGATTCGCTGAGATTACAGCTATCGAATAATTATTATAAGTCTAAGGAAAAGCCATAAAAAGTGCTAAATCCCGCCATGAGTAAAAATGTTTATTTCCGCTGCTACAGCGCACTAAGAAGACTTTCTATAAACTAGGTGCACTATCAAGAGCGGCAAAACTCAGGCTATTGACCATCAAAATTCCAAAGAAAACGTAAAAGATCTTCTCTGTGAAGGGTTGAAAGATGGACTGAGACATCGCATCTGCATCTCTTTTATTTGAGTCCTCTAGGACGAGAAAGGCAACAAATCCCTTGGAACCGCGGATCGATTAGTACGACTACGTCACCCACTTGTGAGAGATGGCCGATAAACCTAAGTGGGAAACGAGTTCCATAAGGCAAGTAATTAGTAAAGCAAAAGCACCTTAGTTGAACTGAATGTGAATGACATATAACATATGTTATCAGAAAAATCACATTCTGTTGTCTTCGTGAATGCGTCATATTAAAACTACTGAGCACAAAATTTTATTCCTCAAACTTTTTAAGGATTCTCACTTTTGAAATTTTGTTAACTTTTTTCTAGTATTTATTGTGCGAACTCGCAAAATCATCATTTTTCAATCTTAAATACTTAGACTATTCCGTGATTTTGTTAATCAACAGGCATGAGGATGTTTGCTCTTGAATACGGACTATACTCGGATATGCCAAACAATCATTTTTGAGCCACGCATGTCTTGTGATCTGCTAAAAAAGGGCTGACTTATAGAGCCCGATACACGTGTTTCGACCTTGCAGTCTCGTCAGTCGGGCAGTTACCCTTTCTCGTCTTTTGTCAATCCTGTGTGGGTTAAAGAGTGTAAAACGTTCATCGTCGCTAAATAGTGTAAGGACTGGAGCACTCACACAGGATTGGCAAAAGGCGAGAAAGGGTAACTGCCCGATTAACAAGACTGCAAGGTCGGAACACGCGTATCGGGCTCTATATGTCAGCCCTTCTTTAACAGACCACGTGACATGAGTGGCTCAAAAATGATTATTTGGCATATTGAAATTTGAGTTACGGTCTCAAGAAAGCACTCGAAACAAAAAACGCGATATACTTGGATACTTACCTGAATGCAGTGTCGTTACTTTTAGTGTGAACCTCAGCATAGTCCCCATTCATTTCCCTCTCGCGCCGTTCTCGCCCGTGGAGGTGGTGTGCTTCAAATACAGTGACTTACGCTAAACCAACTCCATGATTGGAAATCGTTGCCATCTGCTAATGTGGACGGTTGACGTTCGCTACAAAGACGTCCGCCTATCATTAGAGTGGTCTTCCAAAAGATCGCTTATACTCTCTTAAATTCCACTACACGATTCTCGTCGTCCATCTGTAGTCTGATCTGTTTGTCATGTGGCGGGCCATCTATGTCTTCGCATTTGAGGTAAATATTTGTAAATCGTAAATATGAGATAGCTTTCGGAAAGCTGAGCTAAGCGGGTCGTCTAGACGCTGTGAATGCCGATTAAAGACTTTGCTCAAGCGCTCTGTGAATGGGAGGCAGAATTCTTAATGTGATTTCAGTATCAGCCCACGTCTCGCCTGCATAACATGGCCCTCGGTAAACTGTTGCGAAAAGGTGAGCACAAAGTTTATGGCCCTATACTTGGTCAACGACTTCTTCGAGAGGCCCAAATGCGGGCGTGGCAGCTCTCCTTCATCTATCAAGTTGTGCAAGATGTCCGGTTCGAACTGCTCATCCTCGCTCCATGGATGTTTTATCGGAACCATTGTGTCTTCGTTCTGTAAACGCACATCCCAATCTTTGTTTCCGCTTCCTCTGATTCATTGAGCTTCGCATTTGCTTGATTGCTAGTTTTTTAAAAATAGCGATGTCGTTTGTCAGACGAAAGTTTGATAAGGAACTTCCATTAAAACGTATTGAGGTCCTGTTGTTTGAAAGGAATTGCACTAGTGGAACACATCCAGCCCGTGTTACGGGTCTATATCTCGTCTTACTTGAGCAACATGATTATCCACTGTAGCGCAGCGGTGAACATATTTGGTGATGAAGTGAAGTCCTGTCGAAGCTTTTTTTCTCTATAGATATGGTGAGAGGTCGATTCAAAGCCGTACTTTTGGGCTGCGGTTTTGACAGCAGCCTCCCAATGTTCGTATTTAGGACGGATCTATATATTAGCAGACGGGCGATGAGAGGACTGCATTTGTTTCGACGTTGTCAATCACTTTTCCAGTCAAAAATGTAAAGATAAGAGACATACGGCTTTCGCGGCAGAATTTAATAACCTGTGACACGGTATATATGTGGTCCATGTAAAGCAATCCCATTCAAAAATGTGCTCGCTAATTGGCTGTCCCTTATCTAGGATCTTCAAATGTAATTCGACGATTCAATATCGGGAAAGTAAGGCAGATAAGATAAAGCCCCCTGAAGCCTCTCATCTCAGCTCTTCCGTGACGTTTCTGATCGGTTTTGCGACATGAAGTCTAGCGTTATCATACAGAAAAGTTTCAAATCTCGCTCCGTTTAATTATTTTTTTTTTGAATACGTTTTTGGGTGACTTAGGTTTTAAGAAAACAAATGAATGTTCGACATCATTCGTTGTACAAGATCTTTTTATGGGAGTGGTAGTAATCATTCAAAAGCTTGAATTCTTGACTAGAACTGCTTGTGCCCGTTATTTTAAATCACCGTTTTATACCGTTGTGTAATCAAGAATAAAATTATATTTCGCTTCTGCAGCGTGCCTTCTATTTAATTATTAGTATAATTCTCTACATGCACGAAAACCATATGAACGTGCAGAGGAAATCTCGTAGTATCTGAATCAATCGTTCTATATGAAATTTCCTTCGAAGCGAAAGAAATATCTTTATGTGAATAGCAAGTTTCACCTTTCATGTCTTACCCGTCATAACATCGGCTGATCGTCCCGTTTTTGCCCGAAAGTTAGCCGGTAAAGAATCTGCTGAATATGTGCACCTTGATCTTATTTTCCCTGCTACTCTGTAGTGAAAGAGTGTTTCCTGAAAATAAATACAGCGTCGGAATCAATGCACCTTACACTATCGAATAATTACTAACAGTCTAAAAGAAAAGCTCTGTCCGGCAAAGTCTAGAACACAAATGAATTCCTTCTTTTGAATCGCTATCAAAGAAGCTCGTCTAAAAAGGAAGGAGTTCTGTCAAGCGAAGTACAAACGAGGTACGAATGAGACGCGTAGTTGCGTGAGACGTAAGTATAATTCGGATTTGCAGCGTCATCATAAGTGTTTCGAAAAACCGCCCATGTACGGCACTAGCTAGACAACCAAACTCTTTGATGGTTACTAATACGCATATAAAAAATTCTTCTATAGCGAATGAGCTCGAATATTAATTTTTTCTCCTAGAATCGATGTGCACAATTTTTTACGATGAATTTGCATAATTTTGGTATCTCTCAAATACTCAAATTTCTTGCAAACATTTTGGTACACATTTTTCCTAAACATACTTTAAATAGGAGCTGTCATTGGAACAAAGTCGCTTGCTACTCTTGCAGAGGTGGCGCGTAGGGAAGAAAGGGCTACTGAAGCGACGCACAGGATTAATGGAGCAGTCTGGAGGATCAGTCGCACTTGCGTCTTCCAAAGGAAGCTCCATTAATCTTGTGCGCCGCTTCACTAGCATTTTCCCCTGCTCTCCATTCGTGCATAAGTAGCAAGCGAATCTGCTCCCACGACAGTTATATCTTGAAGCGAGTACAAGTAAGTTGGTACCGAATTGTTTGCAAGAAAATGCGCAATTGAACGAAATCAAAGTTGAGCATTTTTAACTACTTCTGTTTGGTAAATTTGGTGCTTACTGCGCAAGTGCTGGAATGTGTGGAGAGGTCTAGCTGAAAAGAGTCTAGGCATAGAGGGTCTGCCTGGCAAAAATTGCTTTTGCGTCTATGACCTGGCATGGCTTCCTGAGTTGGCTGCACTTCTGAAAAGCAGCTCATTGCCTGTCGATTTTCACCCGGAACGGCCAATTCTGGGAAATGTGCGGCATGAGAAGAAGGCAAAACTGAAATGCAAAGAGTGTAATCTTGTATGTTCAAAACAAACAACTCCATCAAAGCTGACATCTTTAGTTTTTTTTTTTGCTCCATGCAATCGCGCTCTAATCGAGATCTAATCGCGCTCCAATTAAATTCAATCGCGCTCCAACTGCGATCCAATCGCGGTCGATTCGTAATGCGTCACGAACGGCTTCTTAAAGCTCGCTGTTCGTTCGGTGTCTGTTTGACACCCTTGCAGCTTCGGCAAACGTGAGTTACGTTTATTCAATTAGATTGGTTTCAGAAATAAGTTTTTTAATAGAACTATATCTGGCTTTGCTCATGTTGCGTGCATCAATCTGAAATCAGTAAATAAATTTGGCTCCTCTACGTCATTTTCCATCCTGTTTCAGCCCTTCGAGAGAAGCTGTTTTCCGCTCTATTTAGCAGTCCCAATGATGCAAAGTGGTATGCAAAAACATTTGCTTCAGCCGGGATTCGAACAAGGATCCTATTCTTTCTGTGGTGCGCAAAACGAGCGTCGATGGTGCAACGGTTTAGCACATGCTCCTGGAAAGGGTAAGATCTGGGTTCGAATCCCGGCTGGCGCGAACGCTTTCGCACCCCACTCTACATCATTAGGTTTACTGAAAAATCATGCGACCGCAACAGACGGTCAAATAAAATTATTTACGATTGAATATTGAAGCCAAATATCTGTCAAGAAAAGTGGGTTCAATGTCGATAATGACTGCCCCACCAAACCGTAGACAGCTGACTGTTTCCAGACAACGCGTTGTAGCGTAGAAAGAGTGGGGCGCAAAACAAGCGTCGGTGGTGCAATGGTTTAGCACATGATCTCGGAAAAAGTAAGACCTGGATTCGAATCCCGGCAGACGCAAACGTTTTTTGCACACAACTCTACATCATTTGGTTTATTGAAAACATCATACCACCGCAATAAGCAATCAAATAAAATGATTCACTATTCAATAGCTTTAGTAGTCATTCAATAGCTTGAATCGTGCGAATTTCAAACTACACAATGGCTCTAAAACTTTTTTTATTGCGCTTTAGTAGTGGACATAAAATTTTGTTTCACACTCGTGAATTTTTCCCTTTGGTAGAATCTCGACCACTATCTCTTAATAATTGTTGAATACTCAAATCTCAGCAGTTCAATTATATGATTGTTTCTTGAAAAGAACTTCATAGTGCGCTATAACAGTGAAAAGAAGATTGGGTTTTGCAGACTTGAAGCGATTTCGTCATCCGCATCCTATTTTGGCCGATGAGAAAGACGTAGTTTCTAGTTTTGTTAGAGTTGTATTAATTACTTGGTAGCTTTCATTTGAAGAATGTCAATGACACGTTTATTTCTAAGGTAACTATTCTAAAGCGCCGCAACAGTAAAAGTAAAATCAAATACCACGCTTGAGCACATTTTGTTGTACAGAGCTTTTCTTTCATACTTACAGTAATCATTAATTAGCATAAATCTAAAAAAATTTAATGGTACTTTTGAATTTTAGAAAGAATTTTTAACGTGTTTAGAAGCCAAGTAGAACTTAACTACCGCGCAGCCCGCCAACGGCGCCGGTTTTGCCGTATTGCGGGTATGTGGATAGGATTTTACGGGAATGAGGGTACGCTGATAGGATTTTGCAGCACTTTTACCAATCCATTACTTTTGTCTTAGTGCCATATTTCTGAAACGAAATATTCTTTTGACTGTTTCAGCAAAATAAGAAGCCCCTTTCAAAAATCAAGCACATCACTGAAATCGCCGAGACTCGTGCTATCGAATGGTCCTCAGAAGTTTTGTAGGAAAACTTCGTCTAGCGAAAACCTCTCGATTACGAAGCAGAACTTTACTTCCAAAGTTACGTCGCAAAAAGTGGTTCAAAAAATGAAGTGTGTCTCCAAGGTCATCGTGATTTAGGCTATCGAATGACTGCTAACACATTAGAGAAAGATAAAAGTAGGATTTTCCTAGAGACTGAAGCAGGGTGAAAATAATACAAAGTACTGCAACTTTCTCACAGATATATACTGTCACTGAGCAATATGCTGCTCAATTACACAGCCGCATTGCTGTCAGCATTTGATTCCTTTTACTCGGATTCCTACAGGACAGCACCGACATTCAGCGTTTTCGAGATGTCGGTGGCATTATACGATTATCGCACCGAATCGTGCGAGTTGGCCAACAGATCGACTGCAGGCGCTGATGAAGGAAAGAACAAGTAAGTCATCGAATTGAATTTAATTCTATTTGAAGTAACTTTTCAATAGATTCACGTCCTACATCGTTTACGTGACTGCATCAAGTTGAAATTAGTTGGCAAAATTTCTTGCATGTGTGTATTACTGTTAACTATGACATATGCTTCTGAGTCGCACAATCATGTTATTGTCAACACTCGCCTTTTTTTCTCATAGTTTCCTTCAATCGCAATACATTTTGCAGCCCTTTGTGGACAGGGGCTTTTTCGTTATTTTCAAACTTGTCAAATCTTGGTAGTATCAGTCTTTCGGAGAACGGTTTTTATTGCTCAGATGCAGTGAAAATAAAAGTGACTGTCACAGTCGACGAGCATTATTGCGCGTATTTTCGCTATTTATTCCAAAATTTTTTTGGTGCTTTCTCATCAGGAGGGAACAAATAAAAAGCCGATCTCATTCGCTGAAGAAGAACTTCTCAAAGGAGTGATAAAAACCTTTTGAAAGCTGAGACTTTAGGCTACAGCTCGACATAACCTTTTTTTCAAAATACTCTTTTCTAACGCTCTAACGTTCAATATAAAATCAACCTTTATAAGACCACGTGTTTCCTCTCTTATCTCGTCAATATTTCGCTGGGTAAAGCTTCCTTTTTAGAGTGTTGGTGTTCAAGCTATCGCGCAAGCTTTAAAGATCTCAAAGTATGCCTACTTTTCAAAAAGCTCTTTTAACTTTTTTAATCTCTTCTGGCCTTTTGATTTGTGCTCAATCTCAACGGGCAAACCTCTTTCTTTAGGGTACTAGCAGTCATCTAATAGCGTAATGTTTCCTAATTTGTGCTTTATCTCAACGGGGAAACCTCTTTCTTAGGCTACTGGCAGTCATCTAATAGCGTAATGTTTCCTGATTCTAGTAATATGCTTATTTCCTTGAAACTACGGCTTAGCAGGGAAAATATGATCGACTCTTACATTTTTGGGAAGTTTGTTTACTGGCCATTCGGCAAGGCGAGGGTCGTGGCAGAGGGCGTGGCAATAGCGAAGCAAGGCAGGGCGATCGATATTTTGTTATTCCATTGAGAGCTTCTCCTCCGTTTTGAAAGCAACGTTAAATAAAACGATAAACTAAGATATACGGAAATTTCTGTACACATTGATATGCTTTTCGGTGTATAGCTATTTATATGTGATAAAAACGAAGGCGAAGGTGAAAGCGGAACAAAATATTTTAATATGGGCTCTACGACATTATGAAGGTCTGTTTTGAAATCGGCGACGTGGAGCTGTAGCATCAAATCTCAGCTTTCGAGTGGTTACTAACACCCCTATAAAAAGTTACTCTCCACTGATGAAATAGGTCTTTTATTTGTTCACTTTAATCATAAATATTCCATTTTTTCCGTTTGGTAGAAATATCTAAGTTGCCTTTATAAGAATTACTAATACTCTTTTTTATTATCGCAAGAACTAGCGAAGAACTATTAGTTGTACAAATATGACTTCGGCGTTACATTATTTTTGCTGCGATGGTAGTAAAAATAAAAATATGCAAATCTCTTTTCTTGTTTGAAAGTGCGCCTCAAAACGCTATGTGTTTATAGGTCTTTCATACAAGAAACACTTCACTTGCTAGTTTTATTGAATTTTGAAGATGACATCATTACTACCAGAAAAAGTCCATTTACGGGAACTTTGCTTCCAGGATTTGTCAAACAAAGTAATTGTAATTGTTTGATTTCGGTGCCGTATTAGTATTATTGTGCATTTCCTTGCAGGCATTTTGGTATGCAAATTACAAATTGCCCTTATTTACTATGAATGGAGCTATCGTGGGAACCAATTTGCTTGCTACTCATGCACCAATGGCGTGTAAGGGAAAGGGACTAATGAAGCGGCGAAGAGATTAATAGAGCTTGAAGCGAGCTCCATTTCAGAACAAGTGCAGTCAAGTTGTATGCCGAAATTCTTACAAGAAAATACGCAATTGAGCGATATTGAGATTATGCAATTTCATTCCAAAAATCATAATAAAAAGCCAAAACGGCACGTGCTCTGAAATTTTGCTGCCAAATAACGCTCGACTTCATGTTGCAAAGCAAGTCGTATACGTCATGAAAGAGTTGAGGTGGGCGATTGTAGGAGGATTAACCCTACCAGCTTTACTCCCCCGACATTGCACCGTCATGCTGCCAAGATTCAGATCACAAATTAGCATTTAGAGAAAAGCGTTTTTGAGGTTCAAAGGTCGTCATCTTCAAAGATTTTGTAGAAGCCACCATATAGAATATTTTGTATGCAAAAACATATGATTAAATCGCCCTGTAAGGCATTTTGAAACGAAACAATTTGAAATCTTTAATTTTACTATTACTACAGGAGAAAAAACGACCGAGTTATATTTGTACACTTAGTATTAAAAATAATATTAGGTAATTCCATAACGTCTCGCGCTAGAAGCGGCCAAATTTCAAGAGATGGTACTTACATGTTGGATGGGTATAACTGTATATTCGATCTCATTCGCTAGACAGGAATTTTTCATAAGGCAACATTCGAAAACTTATCTCACTGGCTAGAGTCGTACGTGGCCAATTTTTCAAAACACCCTCTTATAATGTTGTGAGATCCAAAATAAAATCATGTTCCGTACGACCACGTGTTTTTTTGTGCCGTTTATATTTTGCTGGAGAAACTCCTTTTGAAACCGCATGTACTCTTTCGTAGCACAAGTCTCGAAGAACTCAGAAATATGTTCGATTTTTGAAAAAGTATATTTAATGGTACTAACGTTATGCTCATTTCCGGGGAACGACCGTTTTACTGCAGTGTAGCCGGGGAAATAAGATCGAGTTTTACATATTAGGCGAGCTTGCTTACCGGCTTACCGACGGGCTGGGAACGGGCGCTCGATCGATGTCCTGGCGCGTTAGCATGTGGAGTGCAACTTATTTTGATATGAGAATTTATTCTCCGCATCAAGAGAAAACTCCATACAAAACATCTAACTCAAATACTACAAGATCTCCTATACACGATCATTTCTTTCGCTTTCTTGATTTTCGGGGATTTTACACGTGAGAAATTGAAGGCTTGCGGAGGGTGTGAAAAATAATTCATTTTGAATACTGCAACGTTATAGAAAGACTTTCCCTGAAATCGGCCACGCGTGGCTCTAGCCAGACATTTGAACTTTCGAGTGTTTACTAACGCTCATGTGAAAAATTCTTGTCCAGTGAATGGGTTAACGAGGTCGAATGTTCATTTATCGCTGTCTTTTAAGTACGCCAAAAAATTTTATTCAACCATCCAACACCCAATATCAGTCAGAGTGACAGGGTTATGCCGATATGGACTACCTAGGCTGAACTGTTGATTGTTGGTAGTTGTCATATAGACACGTTGTAGCGAGTGATGGTAAAACAGTAGTCGGTAGTTTGACTGGTTAAGGCACACTTCACAGGATAGGGTAAAATGGAGGCTCGAGTCCCGTTTGCACAACGCTACAAGTTTTGGCATGCCTGAACAACATACCACCTCTAAAAGCCGTAAATTTTAGAATAGGTTCTGTTTGATCATCAAAGAACTTGTTTCGTGGCTTGTGTAATGTGTTTTTTTTTCTGGTATTTTTTCTTTGTTACTAAATCTGACCTCTGCTATTGACCGCTCTCTTTACAGAACTGCTCAGAACGATTTAATTCGATAAGGTTATGTTAAGCTTCCAGTCGATAGGTCTAGTGCTTCATAGGCGCTTATCTTGTTTCATTAAAACTCATCAGTAGCACCCTCCTTTGGTTTCGTCGATCCCTTGGGGCTAGTAATCCTCTACAGGAATCGACGCCAAGTAAAAAATAATCACCCCGAGTCGGATGATGGTTACCTGACGAAGTGGTGACCTGCAATCAATCACTATTTCTAGCGGCTTTTTAAGATCTGGTGATGAATCGATGTCGAGGAGTTCTAACGGTCTGGAAAATGAGCAAGTGAATAATCTAGTGATTTATTCACAACTAGCTTCTGAGTACTTTGAAAAACATGTGGTTTGTTAAATAAACCAACGTGGGCTTGAGGGAGTCTATCATAAGACTTCTTTAAGTTTTTATAAAATCTGCTTTTTTATCCGTCAACTATGCGCGCCGATCGGACGGTTACGAAAATTGGTGCATTCTTCAATAAAAAATTCGGGTTGATTAGGTTCTGAGAGAAGCATGATCATCAAGAAGCGATGAGATATCAATGGTGAGACTCCTGTATGTATAGTTTTAGCAAGATTAACCTAATGCTTCTGAAAATCTTTCCTTTTTCAAAAGATTGAACAGCATCTTTGCAAAACGTAATGTATCTCCAGCTGTTGTTGAACATTTTCTTTTATTTTTTTGATGTTTCTCTTATCAATCATTATTTTGAATAATTCTGACTTCTATAATAAGTTTGTTTTGTGGCAAGATTTGCACAGTCCGTACAACTGTTAAACGAAAGACAACAATTCGCAATCACAGTCCATCTTTTCTATTTCATAGCGGATTTTTTGAAATTTTATTGTCATGTTTCGATTCTTATAAAATTTGTGCCAAAAATAATTTATTACTAAGACCTTTCGTAAACGTATTTCTGAAAGGACCAGCGCCAAGTTACCTCGAAATTTTCATTTTTGAAAACATTTTTTGTCGCATGCAGTTGAATTTCAAGGATCGCGTTGGTGAGCTCTAAGTTCTACATAGAAGAGACCTATTTTACTAGATTATTGCCATTCATTCAATATCCCGAAGAATGAAAACTCTAAAACCAATATTCGCTATTGGAAAGCACATCTTCATCTTGTGATACTAGCAAAATAGTACTGATATTTTGCTATTGCTACTATCAAACCCTTCCTTTCAATTAACACCGGATTTCTCGATACGTATAGTACGTACGGTAGTAGAATTCTATATAAAAAAGCCTCATGATTGCGAAAATATGGTGAATTATTGTAACAGAGACTTTCACAAACGTAGTTTTAGTAAAAAGAACGTTCAGTTGTCCTAAACATTCCTACTTTCTATTATGAAAGCTACTTCCTTGGGAGAACAACTTTTCAAGTCTTCTTGAAAAACGTATGCTTCTAAACCATATTATAAGGATTGCTGATATTGTTAACAGTTTGTCAATACATTCATCAACAAATAACCTGTAATAACAACACCAAATAAAAACAATCGCAGATTGCACAAATGTTAGCAACGCATAGTATCCTCTGGTACTTTTCTGTTATTGCCACCTTGTTTGAGTGCTGCGGTGAAGATGTATTTTTGCTTCCACTCCGAGTGTAAATATTCATTTGATAGTTGAAGTCAAGTAAATTTTAACGGTATATATTCTTCATTAAAAGACTTGCTTTTTTGCGCTGTAACATCGAAGTATAGTTTTGTTTTACACTCAAACAGATTTCTCACTGGATAAATTTTCCTCTATAAACAATCAACAACCACTTGATGTCGAAAATGTCAGCGATTTGAAAGACGTAGTTGATTTTTGGAGAGGACCGCTGAAAGCGCTGAAACATTCGAGAAAAGGTGGGTTTTGCACTCCAAAGGCTGAGATTTTTCGACCTTGGCCCCAAGTCACCACGCTTTTTGTAACATATCGATTAACTGCGGAACTTAATATTCTTTTATCTGATAGAGTACATTAAGGTGCTTTTCGGTTCTTTCTGATTATAAGGTGACAAACGAAAACCGACCTCATTGGCGGGAGAGGAACTTTTCATAGGAGTGCTAGCAATCATCTGAAAGCTGAGACTAAGATACAGCTCCACGTTTTTAGAAAAGCCGGTTTTTGAAAAAGCCTTTTTTGACGTTGCTACAAAAGGAGATTTTTTGCATTGCAAACGTACATAATTCCTACCGGACAAAGTTCTTTCCTCTGACTACTAATTTTCATTCAATAGCGTAAACGTTTCAGATTCCAGCGCTGTGCTCATATCATATGAGGACCTTTTCACAGAAACGCAGCGAGTAAAATAAGTTGAAATCCCATCTGCTAACAAGGGATCTCTAGCTGTTTCACGTGCGGCTAGCTGAGACAGCCACTTGCGCTGGCGCCATCTCTTAAACCGGTGTAAGGTCTATCCATCACTGCCTCACTGCACGTGGCTACCTCAGCCTGCCGCACGTGAATTGGCCATGGCCCCTTTGACTCTAGGTAGCAATTTAGCTTATTTTACCTTTTGTGCTTCGGAAAAACAATCTTTCAGGCTATAAGCACAAAATGGCTAGTAATAGTCCAAAGAAGGAGCTTCGTCCGGCGAGAAATATGCGCGTCTGAGACATAGATTTGTGTGGATTTTACAGCGTTACAAAAAGATGTTTTGAAAAAACCAGAGACTTCGCACTGAAGCTTGAAATACCAGCTTTTGTATGATCACTAACGCTCGTAGTAAAAATTCCTGTCGATAGAGTCGACAACTCCTCGATAGAGTCGAATCCTCTTCAACTGTTTCGAAAGCAAGGCCTCTCAATCAACTCCGCATGGATGGCCCTTTAAGTTGGTGTTGCCGGAGCGAAATTCAGCACAAAACGAAAGGCTGTTTGCCTGGACACAAATCCTTAAGATTTACAGTTGGTATTCTTAGAGTCGATGTACCTCGCTTCCCAATTCGTAATCGTAGAGTAACAGATTACGATGAGGACTTCGTTGAGCTGCCATAATACAGCAAGTATGGGCAAATTCAATACCAGAGGAAAGCTTAGAAAAACGCACAAGGCGGCATGAATTGTTGCCTAAGAGATGGCAGAAATGTGTTCATGCATACCTTGAATCGTGTTGTTGAACCATTTCATTTACTTCTGGCTAATAAATTTGGTGCATATTGTTTTAGTGACAGAAGTCATGAGAAAACCTGATATACTGCTAACAACCTCGGGGGTGGGTGCAGTTGCTGAGTGGTTATACCTCTGCTATCGACCGCTCCTTTACAGATCCGCTCAAAACGAAATAATCTGATAGGGATATGACTGGTTCTGAGCCGATAGGTCTAGTGCTGTATAGGCGTCTATTTCTTCCTATTGGGACTCATCAGTAGCATCCGATAGGAAGAAATACGCTCCTATTTAGCATTAGAGCTCTCGGATAAAACAAGTTATATTCTAGCTGAGTGGTTAGTTTCGCAAGCTCAGGGAGCAAGGTAGTAATTTGACTCCCTCCACGAGCACTTTCTCACAGTCAATCAGCAAATTCCTTGCGCTGCATCCTAGGTCGAATTTCTCGAAGATTGTATAAAGGTTTGCCCAGTCAGTTTTCTTATTCACTCGTGAAAAATATGAAACATTGAGTCACCATGTTAAACGGTCCGTCTAGTAGATTTTAATGACTCAAAGACGTCATGTACATCTCATACACTATCGCAGCTGTTACAAAAAGTCATATTCGCATGAGCTCATGGTCCCTAAAGAAATATCTGAATGCTAACAGCGAGCTATACGTTAAAATATGAAATGCTCAGTCTTTGAAGCAACGCGTAGCATGTTGAAGACCTTCGCGGAGGATGCAAGCGACTATGAGTTGTTTGACAGCTGTGATAGGGCATGTGATGTGGATTATGTTTTCAAGTTACGAGGATTCACTAAACTGATTGTTTTGAATTTTGACTACGTATATCATTTTTTGACATTTATCTGTTAGCAATCAGATATTTCTTTAAGGACCACGAGAGTCATTTTGATGTTCGCTGTGCGGCATATAATCTCGCTCAATTACTGTAATGGAGGCACCCTTTCTCGGGGTCATTGTGAGAACAAAGTACACCATCAAAATTTTCGTAATTTCGGCTATCAAACGGTTATTGGAACTTCTCGACAAATCAGAAAGCGTATTTTTCTAAGATGTCAAAACAGGATGCGAATCTCGAAAGTGATCTAGATTTGCAAAACCTAGTGTTTTTTGACATTTACACCACTTTAAGGATAAAAACCGAGTACACAGTTGAAATTGTTAGGATTTCTCTTATCTAATAATTATTAGCTGCTTATGAAAAAATTTCATTAGTAGAGAATACTTGAAATACTTGTGCTGTGGGACAAAGTTTTGTTTCATCTGTTGAAGCGCAAAAAAACAGGCCATGTCTGAAAGAGAAGAGGTAACTCAGATTCTTTTATTTTAGCTATAGTTAATTCCCAAAGGTCTCCAAAAGGTAAGTAATATTTACTTGTCAAAGATCTCGAACAGGGCAGGCATAACGGAAAGGAACCGTATCCCTTCATCTTTTTCGCATACCACAGCTATGAGTGACTAATTCGAAGAAAATACGCATTGATCTGCGAAAGGAAAATCTGAAGTTCACTAATAAAATATAAGAATTATCGGCAGAAAGAGATCGAATGCAATAAGCAGCACTATTTTTGACTAACTATTCACTGCTTTTTTCAGCCACTAAGATTAATGCACTTTATGCAATAAAGTGTATGAAAACTGAAAGAAATAAAAGGTATATATGATTGAATTATGGGTAAGTACATATAAAACATCATAAAAATGTTTGACGAATGTTGTAGAGATAGCCTTTTTATGAGTGTCTGATTTGTGTCTTTGAAAGTGTGGACTACAGATGGTGCAATTAGCTATTTTTATTAACAAAAAACTTTGCTGAAGCATGTTCTATCATATCTAACCAATTATTGGCACAGAAAATCCTATTTATTGATGAAGAAAGAGTAAATTTCATTAGAAAACTACCACACTAACATTCAAGCGCGCGCAGACAGCCTCTCTTCGTAGTCTTCCGAACCGCTCGTGGCCAAAAATGGCGCCGTCAAGGATGTGCTTCGAGTACTGCCACTTGACACTTAGCTTTTTTGCTGATATTTCGCTCTATACGCTAACCTAATGCATCTCTGATATGGTGCAACACCTCACATATTTAAATTGTACTTCATAAGCATTCCATATGCGTTTCACGTCTATACGTCTTTTCAATTTTATTTGCTTTTTACATTTATTGGCCCTGTTACTATATTGTGATTTGAATTCTTCTGAAGTCTGTTTATTGTTGATGCCTCAATGCTATTTCTGTGAAGGGTCTATTGACCCAAATTCAAAAATACAAGCTGCTGCACTTGCATAAGTGCTTACATGATAGGTCGAAAAGCAGTGTGAGGTCACTAACTGTGCTGGTTAGTTTGTGACGACATGCGATGGAAAGCCGAAGAGAGGCACAGCTTTGGGATCCATATGGTACCTCTAATTTTTGGAGCTGGGAACGCAGTCTACATGTGCTCACAGTATTCATTACTTCACATCTTCATAAAAATATGCCACACCAGTGGAAGGCTTGCGCACAGTCATCCTTCGAAAGATGACAGAAGAGACTTCTTAAGTCGCCGTTCAGTGTGTTTTGCTGAGTAAACTCTACAGTATTTTCACGAAGATTGAAGCTAGTAGAGCAACCGAGTTTCCGGCAGGGTATTCGCTACATGAATCAGGTCTAAATTGTGTCACGGCTTTCGCAAGCTCAGGATTACCGTGCGTTGGTCCATTGCTCCAACTTATATCATAGGAAAGTGTTTGACAGTTCCAATACGAGCGTAATTCTATCAGCACTCGCTGACCAGATGCAGATCTGCCTGCATGCGAATAGTAGTTGACTGTTTTCGTAACTTCTTCGCGAAAGCAGCTTTTCCATCAATTTCGTATCATAGTCAAAGAACAATAAGTGGGTAATGCGAAATCATATTGCCAATGCTCTCGCCATATCGTAGCGGGTGATAAAGTTACCCTATTTAGACGAAATGGGCATTTTTCGTAAGAAGACAGGTATATACCTTGATTCACGTGTGCTGATAGGGTTGCAGTCATTTCGATGCTGTGAAACGCACCCTCGTAGTCAACAAAGTTTAGAACACAGAACAGATGTTTTCTCCATGTGATCTGGTGGCTAGTGACACAGTTCGGATGGGGCTTTTACAATAATTCCTGTTAGATATTCACGTGCACAAGTGGTTGCGCCTCATCCAAGTTTTTTGATATGTAACGGTTAATGTGAATAAGTTGTAGACAGCAAAGATGTATGAAAATGAACGACTAATGTTTACTTGATGTGTGGTCACATATCTCTGAAATAAGATGACTGAAGAAGAAAGTATTTGTAAACAAGTCTTTGCAGTCATATCTGATGTAAAGGAACTATTCTAATAGATAACCGCTATTCTACTTTAATGACATATTCAGTGAAAGTAGTCTTTATGTTGAGGAAAAAATTATTTAACATCCGTTGAATATTTAAAGTTTATACATGAACTCAATCAAAAGCAACAATAACATACCTTTCATACCTACTGTTTCTTCAACCACGCTCAAATTTCAATATGCCTAATAGTTATTTTTGAGTTATGCATGTGCTCTTTTATAATTTTATGTTTTACTTATACAGTGCAATACACGTGTTTCAGCCTTGTTGCTTTGTCGGATGCACGGTGCCTTTCGTCAGAGCCAATCCTTTTCAGGGAAGAGCCCCCTCACGCAAAAATATTATTGACGAACATTTAACACGCGCCGATCAATGATAAGATCACTTTTTCGCCAAAAGGGATCTGCTAAGACAAAAAGCACCCTGGAGTTGACGAGGCTGGAAGGCAGAAACGTGTGTACTGCACTGTATAATTGCCCATAAAAAACCACATGCATGGCTCAAGAAAAGCTATTAGACATTCTAAAAAGGCAACAATAATTATTCTCTTTAATATATGCCATCATTATCCACGATCTTTTGCCGACGATCTGCAAGCCTCCTAATCTACTCGACATCGCCCTTCTTTGGGCTTTGAACCAAAAAGCTGTTAACACGCCTCTTCAACTTGATGAAATGCCTCGAAACGGCGTCCTCTCTAAAAATATTTCATTGAGCGGAAACGTGGCCCATAATCGCCCGGCGCCTATCTGGACTGTAGGTTGAGTGCGTTTAGACCTCAACTTCCTTTAACTCATCAAACATTTCCTTAGTCTTCTTTGCGGTGCAAGGTTTGACATTAATTTACTAAAACAGCGCGCGCTTTCTAATATTCAATTTTAAATATTCAGCTCAGCGTATACTCGGCCTACCTCCCCGCATTAAAGTGGCTTGATGGCGCTACCATTCAGAACAAGTTCGTAATGCAGGACACCTTTAGAATCCATAGAAACCTAAATTGAAAACTTGAAGATTAGTTGCGTTCATCAAATTGTTTGATACCTGAAGAGTAAACTAGAATTTGATGCACTATAACTGGTGTTGCCATGGGGTTTTCCTATAATAACAAATATAAGAGATTCCCATAAACTTACAACAACCAATGCTGAATAAAACAGACATAAAATTTCAATTTTGGCGGGTGTTAAGAAACATTTTTCCTAGTTAATAAATCGTACTAGACAAGGCAGACTGTAAGCATAGCCACTGCCAACTGAATGCTCGCCTAACCGCGCTATCCTGGACACGCGTCGCGGTCGCGGGTGACCCAAGCCAGTCTCATTGTGAACTACAATTGTCCTCCGAGCGCATTGCCTCATCCACAACTCGCTATCTGACAGTTTTTACTTGAATACATTGCAAGACGCTCTCTTACATTGCAGCAGCTTTCATAAGAAATTTTTCAATCTTAGAATTTTTTTGGAGAGGGCTATTCTCTTAAAGAGGTAAGGTTCTGAAAATGCGGATGATTAATAGAAGGAAAACTAGAAGACTTTTCAGTTACTATGTTTTTTCAATCGTACAGATGCAAGAAAGCAGAATTGTGTCGGAAGAACAATATATAACAGTCTCTACTTTATCGTGAATTTCGATTATGCATATACTACCCACTTCCTTTCGGGCTCCATCTATTTCTTGCCATGTTATTTTACCAAAGTGATTAGAACATAGGGCTTTCCATACAAGCAACCTTGCCTCGGCTGTAGTTTATGTCTTTTCCGATCAAATCGTCGATGCCTTCCTCTCCGTTTCTTGCTACAGTCGTTGTTCATATTGCTTATATAGCCTACCAAATATGTTTTGAGTGCTGCCACTTGCTCCTTACTTTTCTTGGGCGAGTTTTATTCTATATTTTAACGCTATGCACTAATAGTGAGTTTCACCACGTGCATACACATCATATTGCTCCATTTTTAACGTATGACGAAGCGTCTGCTTCAAATCTATGCATATTGATGCAATATTACTTTATCGTTATTGCGGCAGAAATAAGAGAGCCATACGCTGGTAGATATTTCAACGTGAATGAAACTTAGAAAAAAGGCTGTTTTTGCATGGTAGAGAATAACCTCCATAACTTCATCGATCAAACTTTATTCAGTCTTATTTGGAACCTTTTTTTTGTCAAATTAATACCAAATGTGGACTAAAAGTAACGAAGAATGGGTTGATGAGAAATTGTTTTTAAAATAGTGCGTTGTTAATCAGAAAACTAGTTGGAGTCAATTCACGCAGTTCCTCAAAATCATGGAGAACCGAAGAATTTCCATCCTTAACATTAGAATGCAGTTCATTACAGACTAACTCAACAACGTAACGCTAAGGAGCGCTCGCTCACCGGCGTTTGAGGATATAACGCAGCATCCTACACGACGCTCAGAGACGCTAACAACGCGATGCACGTGTGTGCCCAAAACAACGGTGCGACCGATTTCAGAACAACACCGCTATAAACAAGTTAGTTCACTTAAGTTTTAAACTCTAAATGCTCTGCACGTTGACAATTGCAGTTTCTACTTGCCAAGATGCCTTAAGAAAACAATGAATGTGTCTCAACTTAGTTAAACTATTTTCTTCTCGATAGAGGACCATGAAGTTAACAGGGCTCTGTGATTTTACAACTCTGTGTGAGGGCGGACTTCAATACATGAGTCAACTGATTGACCAAAAGTCTTGACTTTTAAAATGTACACTTTCTTGTCCTAGGAACATTTTTTTCCTGAACAAGACAAAAAGATAGAACTCATGAATAGAGCAATCACCTCAATGAGTCATTTCGCGGTATTTTGCGCTTGCATTTGGGCTCGCTACACTTTTCCTTTTGTCCACCTCTCGCCTGTTCTTTTTATTATGTGCTTGGTCCATCTACTTTTTTTTATAGATCTACATACTTCTATTCCGGAGATTGAATAACTTCCAACGATCTGAGATGCGCATTTCAATTAGACGTTATGAGTGCTGCTCAAATTTCAAATGCATCGCTCAAGAGCTGTCAGATATGCACATATTTCTCGACGTAGTTCAAATTTTTTGTTGCATCTTGTTGCATAACAAATGCTGCGAGGACTGCTGAACCGAAAATGAAAAGCGATTCCTTATTCGCCAGTTGATCAATGGCATATGCGAGAGGCTAGACGAAAACCATGTAGCTCTCCTTGCTTTGTCCATTTCTCCTTCGTGCTGTTCTACAGCCTCACTGAACTCCTTCAGAACGCCTTTGAGGTGTCTCCGTGATTTAAGAACCATTAGATTTGGTTTGTTTATCCTTAGAAAAATGAACAAATCATTGATTAGCCTCTTGTTCTAATTATCATATATTATGCGCTGACCAATCTTAATTTCCTGCATTTTTGTGTTCGTTTAACATCGTCTCTGCTTTACTGGAACTCTTCCAAAAGGCGACAATGTCATGCGCAATATGTATACTGGTACCAATTTTTCATAATGCATATACTTCACTCTTTTGAATTTAGTCGCATCATAATCCACTGCGGAGCACCGTGGCCGAGAAATTGTGAAGCTCTCTGCGGCGCGCCTGGAGCTGAGCTCCACCCCCTTCCCCCAACTCTCTTTGGCAGTCAGCAAGAACGCCACAACGCCCTATGATACGCCACAGCAGTTCTATCCCTTAGACTGCGAGGAGATTCGCTCGACTAATATTCTGTACCGTTCAAGAAGAAGACGAAAAACGCAGTGAATGCTAGCATCACTGGGATCCGCGCAGTGAAAAAGAACACTGTGATGACGTATCAAATAAATGTATTGAATAATCCACTGCAGTGCAGTGGGGAATAACTTTCACGACTCAGTGTCTCCTTTTAGATTGATTATAGTATAGGCATGATGATGAGTAGATGGAATAGCTGTATTTTTTCCTGTAGATGCGATATCAATCGTAAAATGGTTTGCGCCTCTGACAGATAGTAAGATCGTTCGCTTTGTTCTTCGTTGAGCCCATTTTGTGAATGAGGAATTTTGGATTCGTTCAACTCGTCCAAGTGTTCTTCTCGCACCGAGTTTTATTCCACATATAACAGTGGTCTTGTGTAGAAAGAATTTCAATATCTGTCAGTATCGCTGTGATGTGTTCCAATAAAAGTTTGATATCCCTAATGTCTTAAAAAAGAGGCTGTTTCATTGATTTGATAAATCTCTCGTAAAAGCGTTTTTGCTTTAGCAAATGGAGTGTTGTTTTTCCATTGTTACTCGGCGACCGTACGTTTTCCTCTTGTTAATTCTGAAATGGTTCGTAGGAACTGACTGAAAGTGATAACTGCATGTAGAAATGTTGGACCATTGTCGGTAGTACACGATAAAACATTTCTCAACTGGCAAGAAGGCGATATAGAAACATGAGGAATGCCACCGTTGTTAGGTCGGATGCTATATCCAAATGTAAAAGCTCGGTCGCCATTTCTCCATAGCACTAAACCTGAACCTTATTCTAACTTTATGCACCATTAATAGGGTTTCAGCATGCGTATAACATCTCAATGCTGCATAAGCTTATGGCAAAACTACTTTTCAATTCTATGCATTCTTTTACGTTTTATTTTTCTTCACTTACTAAGTCTGTTACCACATTATGCTTGTAAGTTGCAATGTTTTATTATCGTTATTGCCGTATTATTCTTGTCATCACCTGTTTAGTGATCCAGTTTGCCACTTCAAGTACTGCACCTACAAAAATTCTTGCCTTTTAGGCAGAAAAAACAGAGGTGATGCATTAGTAGATACTTTAGTTTCAAGTAAAACTTATGAAAATCAAGGCCTGTTTTCTTTATGATAGAGATTATTTCTATAACTTTATCGATTAGACTTTATTCAAGTTTGTTTGCAATTTCTGCGTCAAATTGACACTTTAAACACGAACTTTGAGATCGTCGTTCTCTTGCTCAATTCATAAATTAAGATAGACTTTTCCGAAGAAAGTTCGGGGGACTTAGAGCAAATAGCTTTGAAAAGCCAATTCAAGGCGCCGTAGGCGCAAGAAAACGTATAAATAGTCGTAGAGTAAATAATTCAATAAATAAATAAGTAGATAATACTTGCAAGCAGGCCGTGTCAGTGTCGAGCACTGTTGTTCTCTCTAATTGACCCGTTCATTCATAATAATAATTCATAATGTTCATAATTGCCCTAATCCTCTGGACAATCACGTCGCTCGAGGTGCTCAAGCCGCGGATAAGATGTTCCCCTCTTCGTGCTGGCAACCCTTGGCCTTTACTCTCCTCTCCAACCCCCTTCTCTTCCTCTCCTCCTTTGATCACATGCTCTTGCTGCATCTCATTGCTTACAGTCTTCTTCTACCATCAGTCTGTTCTGGCCTTGTGTGCTTGCGCATTTGCACATTTCTTTTGGATCCTTCGTTCAACATTTCTATCGTTCATCGTTCTTCCGTGCGCTTTTGTGCCGCTACTTTCTATGCAACTCTGCGTGTGGGTGAATCTGCATCAATGTAGCTCTTGGATGTTGTCAAATCGTTATCATATCCTCGATCGTCTCGGTCTGTCAGCTGATAATGATAACGTGTGTCAACATGTTTTGAGCTTTTTAAGAGGCTTGGTATGCCAATTATGCAATACCAGACGGCCGTTTCGTCTTTCCAGGTTCATTAGTAGTACGGTGCCTTTTGGTTCAGCCAATCTCTCGCAGGATATATAACTCTACTCCTGAAGGAATAGAGGCCGGATTATTTGAATAATCACAGTCGAGTGACATAAGTGCCATACAAAACCTAGTGAAAGGCTCAAAACATGTTATCAAATGTTGTGGTAATATTATCAAATTATCAGTGTTTTTTAGTCTTGTCTGTATCAACTGCGAAGAGTGGGAGTTTTTCATTAGTTATGGCGTTAGTATTTCTACACTGTCTTTGTCGTTATTTCGTTGTTATTTCATCATTGTTTACTCATGTGGGATAGCCTATAGAATTCTTATTGCATAGATTGAATTTGGCGGAATTTTTGGAGATTGAAGCCTCGTAGGGAGTAGTCGTTTGATGCGTATAAAGAGTATGAACTTTATTTCAGAACCATGGAGTTTCCACTCTGCGGCGACCTTTTTCTCAAATAATATTGACGCATTTAGACGCAAAAGACGTTAGATCATGGAGAAATTCATGAAGGAGATTTAGGCAAGCTTACATTTGGTTGCTCATATAATTTCTAAGTGGAATCAAACCTAAATTTAGGAGGCTAATACTTGCCATTAAAGGCAAATTGCCTAAGCCAGAGCTAACATGGCCTAAAGCAGGTAATGAATTTATGATTGGTCATATAATTTCTAAGCGGAATCGAAACCTAAATTTAGGAAGCTAACACTGGCCATTAAAGGCAAATTGCCTAAGCCAGAGCTAACATGGCCTAAAGCAGGTAATGAATTTATGATTTGGTCATATAATTTCTAAGTGGAATCAAACCTAAAATTAGGAGGCTAATACTGCCCAATAAAGGCAAATTACCTAAGCCAGAGCTAGCATGGCCTAGAGCAAGAGCAGCTCGTTAATTTGGTCGCCAGAATAGTTCTTCGCCGTTTGGATGCTGGATAGGCAGGCTTATATTTGATTGGTCATATAATTTCTAAACGGAATCGAAACCTAAATTTAGGAGGCTAATACTTGCCATTAAAGGCAAATTGCCTAAGCCAGAGCTAACATGGCCTAAAGCAGGTAATGAATTTATGATTGGTCATATAATTTCTAAGCGAATCGAAACCTAAATTTAGGAAGCTAACACTGGCCATTAAAGGCAAATTGCCTAAGCCAGAGCTAACATGGCCTAAGGCAGATCTTGAAGTCGGTCGCAGAATAGTTCCTTGCCATCTGGATGCTCAACCATTTGGGGCATATAGAACAGATGGAACTTTAGTGGTGGATGCTTACTGGGCGTTTACGGTAACTGAGTTATCCCCATATTTTCACATCTCAATATTCAAAGATGTTGTTCTCTTTCACAAGAACGAAACTTTTCATTTACAGGAAGATGACTATCTGAGGAATTTTGTTAGCTTAGTCCTCGTGCTTTCGCCGATGTAAAGAACTGGATCAACAGTTAGCTGGAATTAGAAGGAAATGCGTGGGAACTATTAGACAAAGCTCGCGCACTTGAAATGATTGGATGTACGGTATGTTGAATTTTTTGAACACCTCACTATTTACAATTATTCTGCCATCTTACGTTCATTTTCAGATAGGCGAAAGTGTCCTACGTAAATTATTCGCACATTTTTCTACATGTTACTTACATCTCACTCGCCGCTTTGACAGAAGTTTGATATCCGATAAGGTTTTTTTCAGTATATTCATTTGATGTTTTCCGCTTATTTATGCGTTTGGCTACCCTGGATGATGTACATAATCTGATCCAATTCTTCATCATGCGAAACATGTTCAGGTCCTAATGTCATCTTCTTTGTCTTCGCTGTTTGTTGAAGTAAACCGTTCTGATCCGATGATGCGCGCAAAACTTTCTGGGCTAGCAGACTGGAAAATTGTCAGTAATTAGGTCCAGCCATATCCCGATATCTCAAGGTAGATTTTACATGGCACGACTACTATTGTTCTATGCCTGTCCTTTCAATCTTCTCTTCTGTAGCACGATTTTGAATTGAAATGTTTCTCAATTATATTGTCGCATTTTTATGGACAAAACTGTGCAATGTCAGAAGGTACTTGGCGACTTCTTTTCCTGCCAACGAGAACTTCTCTTGTTACAATTAAGTGGAATAATCAACAAAGTTGCGGTTTTTCCTGTTAAATGGAAAGAATTTGAGTATCGAGTTTTATCGCTGGGAGGGAAATCTTGATAAGAATGTTAGTAATCAGTCAGAAACTTAAATATCTGGCTAGTACGCTACGTGCACGTTTTCTTGAAAAAATTTGATAATGCTTCAGCAAAGGGGGATTTTTGTGTTTTATACGCGCATATTTCTGGCAAGAGAACTTCCTACTTAAACCGTGAGTAGCCATTTAATAGCGTAAGTTTTAGCATACGACGCTGTGCTTCTCTAAAGGCCGTCCACTGCATTCTGGCAGAAAATTAAATCGAGCCTCACGTAGTCGTCTACCGTATTTATCAGCTAATGTGCGATGTGGGTGTCTGCCGACCTTAGATTCAAACGGCGGTCAGCGATCGATCGATGGAAATGCGTTAGCGCGTCGCATGTGAAGCGTGATTTCAATCAATCAGTCAGGTATTGTTTCCCGCTTTGGAAGAAACTCCAAATAAAACCTGGGAGTCTGATTTGAAAAGATTTTTCCCACACTTTCATGTGCTTTTGTGCTTCTTTCTTAAAAACGAGGGCCAGCGATTTAAACCTCCGATTGATCACTAACAGTTCTATAAAAAGTTCTTGTACGGCGAAAGGTGTCATTTCTTCATTAGTCGTTGCTATCAGAAAAGAACCAAGATGGCATTCCCTTGCTAACATGAAAGAACTTGCTCACACTTGTAGCAAGAAATGCCTCTGCATATATGCCTTGGCATGGTTTCTGAGTCCACTTCGCTTTTGGGAAGCTCTTCATCGTTTCCGAATTTCACACGGAACGGCTATTTCTGGGAAATGTGTGAGATAAGCGAAAGCGAAACTGAAATATAAAGAATGTGATTTTGCATGTTCAAAAACTCCGTGAAAACTCCATAAATGCTGGCACTTTTAGATTTTCGCGTTTTGCAATCGCGCTACAATCGCGATCGATTGGTGCTGCGTCACGAGCGCTTCTTAGAACTCGCTGCTCTTTTGAGTGTCTGTTTGGCACCCGTGGCTGCTCCGACAAACGTGAGTTACTTTATTCAACTAAACTGGCTTCAGGAATGAGTTTTCAGTGGAATTACATTTTATGTTGTTCACGTAGCTGCAAGAATCTGAAAGTAGTTCATTAATTCGACCCTTCAACGTATTTTCTCTCTTGTCCCAACCCTTGCGGTAAGGTCTTATTCTCATTATTCAATAGTTTTAGCACTCATTCGATAGCTTGAATTATGGAAATTTTAAAAATATACTTTGTTTTCAAAATTTATTTTCATTGCGCTGTGTCAGTAAAATTGAAATTCTGTTTCACACTTAAGAATTTTCCTTGGGCAGTATCTTTACCTCGAACTCTTAATAACGGTTCAAAACGCAAATCTTAACAATTTGGCCATGTATTTGTTACTCAAAAGCAACTTCATAGTGCGTTTGTAACAGTAAAAAGAAGATTGGGTTTTGCAAACTCAGAACGCTTCTGTCGTGCGCATCCTATTTTGACCCCCCAGGGGAAACTCGTTTTGGGTTTTTGTCAGAGTTTTCGTGATTATCTGATAGCTTCCAATTCAGGGGCCTGTTTTATTTCTAAAGTAACTTTTTCAATGTGCTGGAACGAAAAAATTAAATATATATACCACTCTTGAGCATTTTCGGTGGACAGAGCTTTTCCTTTGAAATTATAGTAACCGTTCGATAGCACAAATCTTAGCAACTTCGACGGTATATTTGACTTTTTCAAACTTTTTAGAATGCTGTAGCAGGCAAAGAGAAATTAAGCATTGCGCAGCGCTGTTGACATTCTTGCCGAGATGTGGATAGGATTTCACATCATTGGCACCAAGCCGTTACGCGCACTATGAAGTCTTCTATAAGAAAAAATGGTGTTATCAAATGGTTATCGAAAGTTTACGAGAAAACCTTGTCCAGCGAGAAATATTTTAGTGCGCAACCAAAATTTGATTTCCACTCTTGCATATCTCGAAAAAATGCAGTTTTACAAGTTCGTCTTCAAAATCATTGTGATCTATGCTGTCGAATAAGTGCTGACAGTTCAAAAAGGCGATGAAAAACATTTTTTTTTCTCAAAGACTCAAACAGGGTGGAAATAACGAAAATTAGCAATGCGTCTTTTACACGCCTACATTGCTGTCGACTTTTAATTTCTTCTACTCAATTTTGTGTGGGAGCTCTCTGGAGAGGTCTTAAATGTACAGTTTGACTTTTCATAGCCTACACCTACACTTCAGAGCTTTGTCATCTTCTAACTCTATTAAAACGAAATTCTGGTCTTTTGAAATCCAAAGGCTTTTAGCCTTTCTGCGGTGACGTGCTCGTTCTAGCATGAAAGCAACTGACGAAGCGAAATTACATCTCCAACTGGCCATGACGTAGTGTTATCAAATATTCTTTGTTCTCATCAGAACATGTTGTGAATGCCAAGAATCCAATAGGCACTTCCAATTTTTGAAAGTTTTAGCTTTTTACTTTTATAATTCTGAAATACTTTGTTTCATATTTATACAGGGCTCGCAAACAATTCTGTCGATTTTTAAGTTCTTCTGATAGTAAAGAAAATACTGCATAAATGAATGAATTCATTCAAGAGAGGATTGAATACATTTATCAGATTCATAATGGCGCCAAAAAGTTTTCTGACAAGTTCTCAAATTTCCGCTTCGACCTCTACACATTTACAAAGATGTCTGCGAAATTTGCTGCGGTGATCCCACAGGTTTCCATGAAAATTACGTCCCATGCGCGTGCCAGAACCGTTTTCAGCGCATTTATGCCGGTGTAGTGTGTAGATGAAACTTTTTCTCTGGTATGTACCACATGAAGTAATCCACTGGGTTAAGATCCGGCAAGTTTGATGAACAAATGTCCTTGCCCAAAAAAAACTAACAAAATACGAAATTGACAGAACTTTTCTCGCACCCCTGTACTTGTATAACACATTTTGTATGTCCCGTATTATTTATCATGTGCTTATCTACTACATATCATATAATAGATATATTATATACTAAATATCAAATATTGTATATTATTTACTATATATATTACATTGTATATTATATTGTATTTATCAAAATTATATACCTTTACGGACGATGTTGTTACTATGACCTTTATCTGGGCGCGTCGATCGGACGGTTACGAAAAGTGGTGCGTGCTTCACTAGAAATTCGGATCTCAGAGAGACATCACATAAAAAAACAGTGCGACATCATTGATGAGACATCTTTTACGAATAATTTTAGCAAGACTAGCGCTAATGATTACCAAAACAGATATGTAGTTTCAGCTGTTATTGAACAGTTTCTTTTATCTTTTGCTTTCCAGTCGATAGCTTGAGAAAATTCCATTCTAACAATGAACTTCTTGTATGGAAGGATTTCATAGCACGTTCTATTAAAAATAAAAGATAACGTTTTGGAATCGCAGTCCTTTTTCCAACTCAACCCAATTTTTGGGATTATATAGTGAGATTTCGATTCTTAGATTCTTTTTCGCCGAGAATAATTAGACTGTCATTGGAGGGACCTTTGTGAAAGCATTCTCAAAAAAAATTGTAGGCAGTTCTAAATGAAATATCGTAGAAATAGATGTTCAACAGAGGTTCTAAATAAAGCCCTTTTACAAACACTTGCTGTTTCTTTCGAAAAAGGTGGTTATAAACGGGGCAATTACGTTATTTCTATTATAAATAACCTTGCGGAAGTCTGCTCTATCATATTTAACCTTTTACTGATACAGAAATCACAGTTATTGACAAAAAATGTAAATTTTATTAGAGAACAACCACACTAGCATTAGAGAGCGCTCCGGCAGCCTCTATTCGTGACCGTGCGACTAGCGCGTCGTCAGGAAATGGCGCCGTCTGCAAAAGGGTATGCCGTAATTATACCTCCGAGCTTATGGAATACAGCCCAGTCACAGTTCAAGTGATTATAATCCTCTGAATGAAAGTTTTCTTCTTTTTCTTTCATTTTTTTGCCAAAAATTTTTCTAGAAAGGCATTCTACTATATATTGAATGTGTAGGCACGTGATGTAATTTTTTATTGGACGTCTGTGGGCAAGTTGGCATCAATGGGTGCTGCAGCAATTATTCGCCAACGGTCGTTTTTTTCGTAACCACAGTGATTTCAGCAGCGTCACTTCATCTATTTATGCTCTACCATTGTGTGCGGGTGGTGGACGAAGATGAGTCAGGACAACAAGAACTCCTCAAATCCGCTCTTGGATATATCCTAAGGCATACTATATAAGATTTTTCAAATTGCCTCCAATATAACCTCTTCCGCAAGAGATCTAAGTTCTCCGGATTACTCAGCTCTCTGGATATCTCTAGGTACTTTATTGCTTCAAATGAGTTAGATGTAGATTTAGGAAGCAACAACCTCGTATGCCGACTTCTACTTCAATATGACTACTATCCTTGTAGAGAAGCTAGTAGAAGTTGATATGATTTGCCTATGGGATCATTCTTCACGATTACATTAGGAGTTTTCTAGAACCGTTGTTGTCAGACGGACATCTCAAAATGGCATAAAATGCCATCAAAGTCTTCGAAGCATGAGGCTCCGGTCTCGGCCATGTCTGAGCCTACTGTGGCTCCATATTATGTCATACTCCGAAACAGGAGAAGAACGTGTGATAAGTAAAAGGCTAAAATATTGAACAAGTAATGTGGATTGGTATGTACCTGGGAAAGTGTTTGTGATGCTCGTCGCGGCGCACGTGGAGTCGAGCCCCGCCGCCTAGCTCTGTGCCAGTCAGCAGCGAAAGCTCTATGGAAAGCCACAACCAGGCTATCCTTGAGATTGCAAGGAGACGTACTCACATAGTACTCTACGGCGTTAAAAAGAAGGTGCAATAGCGATCTGAATGCTAGAAGTACTGAGATCCGCAGAGTGAAAAAAATTGTGAAGACAAAATAGATAAAAATCTGTAATCCATATGACATGTGTAAACGTCAAAAAACATGCTGTACAAAGCTATGAGAAATGATCGAATCACTAACCTTCTTCACAATTGGCCGGTGTCACTAAGTGCTCGGCACCATGAACTCCTCGCCGCCCGCGCGGCTGGGTGAGACTAACGTCGTGATCCGGTCGTGCTCAGAGTGTTAACTGGTATTCACGATGCTCCACCGTAATTTGTGAACAGCCGCTTGTCATTCACTTCGAAAGTCAATAATGTTTCATCCCAAACCATCAAGGCTCGCTATGTAATGAGGTTGTTTATGTGCTTGTGTTCTCCATACTCGATGTAAATTGGTTATTTCATAATTCTCCTGGGTAGAGGCTCGACATTGTATTTTATGGCTTTCTTTGAGTGATTCTATTGTTATTCAGGCCAACGAATGCCAACTGACAGCTTCCGATTCTTAAAAGAACGGAGCATCAGATAATTCGTTGCGGTATTGTTTCGATTCAAAAACAATATACAGTCTTCTAAGTATTAAACCTGATGCTATCAGCATATTGGTGTTCATTTCTAAGCGTCCTTGAAAGATTTTACCTATCATATCAGCTGGGTAACTCAGCAGTAGGGGATACAGATGCCATAGCAAAATGTAAGCTTGTCATGGGCTCTTTGTGAAGCAAGGATGAGCTTGTTCAAATCGGCTGCGTGTCAGCAGTTATTTATTTTGAAATTATTTTTTTCCTATTGATGTCTTTATAACTTGATAAGGATATATCGTTTTTGAGTCATTAAGATCTAAGTGTTATACGGGAGCCTATTTCGTCCTGCGGAAGATCATCAGTAGCACTGTCCTCGATTAAGCCGATCACTTGAGTCTACACTCGTAGCTATAATGTTGTGCTGATGTTATTATTCGTCGATACTGTAAGTCAATACGACAAAACCTCTTTTCCCAGTTCTCCACTTCAGCTTGGACGCACAGCTACATTCATCCATTGAGGTCAATTTAGTTTTTTTTACAAATAGTGTCCAAGGATTACTAAGATAGAAGGGATACCAAAATTAGTGGCATGTCTTGGCCAAGTATTACTCACACAAGTGAGTTTACTGGATGTTTAGTTTATCAAGGAAGCAAGTCAGTTTTTTTCACCAATAGATCTTATGAAATTAATGTTTTACATTTATAGATTGCCCTAACAACACAGCGGATATGGGAAGTTGTGTGGCGAAGAGCGGTGAGCAGTGGTTATAATAATTTTCATGACCAGCAATGAGTGATGTTTTTTTCCAGATCTTCTGGATCTACTTACATTATGAAGACTTCTGCCAGCAGCGATTATTTCGCGTATATAGACGGAGTGAACGTTATATTTAAGTGCAGGTAGTGTTATTCTTACATTTTGATTTCGATCGGTAGCAATCAAACTCATGGAGAGTGGGTAGAAACCAACAACTCAATCAACTGTCTGTTAGCGTTTCTTTGTGACCTAGTTCAGACTGGTCACCTTGTCTTTACCTTGGAGTTGACCTCACCTAGAGATGTGCTTTGACTATTAGTTTAGACGACTTCTGGTTCCCTAAAGCCTACCTAATTTTTCACTCATTTTTAATCTACCTTAAGACCTTCGACTTTTTTGGAACAGCAGTTGAAATCGCTGAAAACAGCGCGATCCGTCGGAGGTGTGCGATTCTCCTTATTTAATTGGGTTTTTTTCCTCATCAAGAAAATTTATTGGTCGTTTTGGCACCAGATCAATGAGCGGGAAATCTGTTGACCCGAAGTAATTCAAACTGCCTAACATCATTATTCAAAGTATGCGTCATCAGGCCAAATTTTCGATTGTCAGAGTGGGGACCTCCTCAGTTGATTTGATGATGGCCTCTGGATTAACTTCACGTGGACTTCCGGAGCTCAGCTGGCCCTTCAAGTTTGTGTTGGAGGAGCGTAACTCAGCAGAAGACTGAAACGCTGTTGGTCTGGGCACATCCTTAAGCCTTCACACCGTTAATGTTTTCAAAGGCGGTCTGTGCATAGCGTCCCAATTCGTGCTCTTAAAGCATCAAACTACGATGAAGGCTTTGTTGAGAGGCTATGATGCGGTAAGCATGGAGAAATTTGGTATAAAAGGAAAGCTCACAAAAAGCTACACAAATCAGTATCGACTTGTTGCGTGAGATATGGCAGAAATGTGTTCAGGCTAATGGTGAATGCGTTGAATAGCGTTGCTAAGCAACTAAAATTACTTCTGGTTAATAAATTTCGTATTTATTGCTCTAGTGCCAAAACTTATAAGAAGACCTAGTACTTCGATGCTCCATATTTCTTTGTATGCGCTCCCGTAATTTCGTTGTTTCTTACACATATGTATATGTATATGTATCAACTGTATCACCTGTCGTCCCGTTGATCGTCGAGTGTCGTCAAGTGACTCAAGCTGGTTCCAGCAACACTTCCACTTTTCCCTATCGCGTGGAAGAGTAGCCCAGTGGGTCCTCATCGCTCTGGGGATTCGCTGAGCATCATATCTTTTTTCTATCGCTTTCGTGAAGAAATCGGACCAACGGCTTGGTGGTCTTTCTGTAGAGCGTTTGATTTCCTGAGGAATCCAGTCGCTAACGGCTGTCGTCTATTGGTTGTCGTTGAAGCACATCACATGTCCGGCCCACCTTATTTTCGATATCCTGACGAGTAGAACGGCGTCTCTGATTTTTGATCGTTGACGTAGGTCGGAACTTCGGATTCTTTCTCTCATTTGCGAGATACGGGATACTCCTAGCATCGACCTTGCGACTGCGCATTCGATGACGCCAAGTGATCTTTCAACCTGCTTACGCAGCAATCAGGTTTCCGCTGCATACGTTAGGGCAGGGACAATTGTCGAGTCGAAAAGGTGGGCACGGAGTCGGATGTTCTTTGTCCTCTTCACTGCATCTTCGATGCTCTTAAATGTTCCCCAAGCCGCTCGTTTCCTCCTACTCAACTCTTTAGCTAGGTCGTTCATCATGTTGATTTCACGACCTAGATAGACGTAACTGGAGCATTCGGAGATTGTCGTTCCGTTGAGCGTGAATGGGGCATTCGAAACCCATCCGTTCCTCATGAACATTTTTTTTTGTTAGATTCAGTTGAAAACCAGTCTTTCCACACGCGTTATCGAAATCGGTCAACATTCGTTCCGCTTGACTGATGTTTGGTGTTATGAGAACGATATCGTCAGCAAAGCGAAGATAGTTTAAGTGTCGACCGTTTGACTGATAAGGATATATCGTTTTTGAGTCATTAAGATCTAATTGCTATACGGGAGCCTATTTCGTCCTGCGGAAGATCATCAGTAGCACCGTCCTCGATTAAGGCGATCACTTGAGGCTACACTCATAGCTATAATGTTGTGCTGATGTTATTATTCGTCGATACTGTAAGTCAATACGACAAAACCTCTTTTCCCAATTCTCCACTTCAGCTTGGACGCACAGCTACATTCATCCATTGAGGTCAATTTTAGTTTTTTCACAAATAGTGTCTAAGGATCACTAAGATAGAAGGGATACCAAAATTAGTGGTATGTCTTGGCCAAGTATTACTCACACAAGTGTGAGTAAACTGGATGTTTAGTTTATCAAGGAAGCAAGTCAGTTTTTTTTCACCAATGGATCTTATGAAATTAATGTTTTACATTTATAGATTGCCCTAACAACACAGCGGATATGGGAAGTTGTGTGGCGAAGAGCGGTGAGCAGTGGTTATAATAATCTTCATGACCAGCAGTGAAAAATGTATTTTCCAGATTTTCTGGATCTATTCACATTCATGAAGACTTCGGCCAGCAGCGATTACTGCGCGTTTATGGATGGAGTGAATGTTATCTTTAAGTGCAGGTAGTGTGATTTTTACATTTTGATTTCGTTTGGGTAGCATTTTCTCGTTGAACATCTTTTATTGGAGGTTGGCCGCACCTAAAGACGTGCTTTGACTATTAATTTAAGCTACTTCTGATTCCCTAAAGAATGCTTAACTTTTCCCTTCATTTTTCATTTACATTGAGGTGTTGACTAGACAATTTTTTGTTGTGCGACCGTCTGTTATATGGTAAAGAGATAAAGGCTCCGTGGAAGCGTTGCAATATCTTAACTCTTTGATATGCATAGAAGGATAATCTTAGTGTATGTATAGCTCGTGGAGCGCGCTAAAGAAACATATGGTATTCGAATATAGGGACTACTCGTTAGTCCATGCAAGACCATATATGCGCTGAAAGAAAGTGAGTGAAATAGCATTTATTCTACCAGGTAACTGCTGTATTTTACTTCGACAACAATTTTGCGCTATCTTCATGCTGTTTCAGAAAAATGGAACCCTTAGCGTAGCCGTTGGCGAACCGGCAATTCAAATACGTGCCTAGCCGCAACATGCCAGAATACACATCACGGCTGCGCGGACGACTAACGCCACGTCGCATTAGTAACTACTGTCCAACTCTGTGAACATTTCATGCCAATCTTTCTTCCGTTCCCACATTTCTTAGCGCTATATTTAGTGTCAAGGGTGTCGTAAATAGGCCCTGCAATAATAGCGCCTAATAGACCGTTCTCATAGCTCATTGCGTCATCACTGATCATTCGGCTCATTATTCCTATCGATCACTCTGTGATTCATCCTATACATTCTTGTAGCCTCAATGACCAACATTATTGAAATAGTGTCTCTTCTTAACTAATGCTTGCAAGAGGTTGGTATGACTTCTTCAAAACGATGGCTAATGTTTCGGCGACTATGTCATCCTGGGAGCAGATTACAAGGTCGCCAGGGTTTTTTTGACACACTATTATTCAAATCATATTGTGTGACAGTGCACTGCTGAGCTAGGCATATCGGTAGTTGGACGGATCTGAGGAGCAAAGTTGCTGAACCGTTAGGTTAGCCGTCTTCTTGCAAGAAAATGCCAACCACATGCAAGCTTTATATAACAATGGACAGTTGGTAAGATACTTTTCATTCATTATTTGATGTTTGAGAATGATTCGACCTATTATTCACATCTTCCATTAATTTTATCCACCACTTGATTCATGTCACTTAAATAATTATTAGAGACTGAGCTGTTTAAACAGAGGCGAAGTTGGTAGTAGTTGTTGAAATATTATTAATCGCAGTGCGAACCGTTTGCCAACGATTACTACTGCCCCAGTTCTGCAATATACAATCTCAACATCAACAACGACAACTACCAATCTCACGCCGGTAAAAAAAATTAAGTCTTCGATACTATAAATTAAAATTGATGCCGAAGTTGATAGATAGTCGATCTTTCGATTCTCATTCGATTCTCGAAATCATCACACCGTTATTGCATCTTTATGTATCATTGGACCCTGTGGAGCAGTGATCAGATATGATCTGCAACGCACACTTTATCGACGGTTCTGCCCCGTATTGAAAGTTCACTAAGCCTTCTATCCTTCCAAGATCGACAAATTTGTACCACACCTGTTTGAGAGAATAGCAGCATCTTACTTGATAAATCGATAGGCCACCACGAGTCATTGTAAAATAAATTTATTTTGTTGTCACATGTTATTTCGCTCTAATAACGTTGTGATTATGACTATAAAGATTAATCAAGCAGCTTGGAGAGAGCTCCGTAACGCTATACATACATACATACATACATACATACGTGCCTACATACATGCATACATGCATACACACACACACACACACGCACAGCAGGCATACACATACACACATGCACACGCATGCACACACATACACATACGCATACACACACACAACATCGAGCAGCAGTCACGTAAACGAGTAGTTGTTACATGTGTAATCTATGGTGGTGTAGAACAGCCCTATTTTCTACACTGAAGGTTAGAATTTAGTATGCGATGGTTGTTTTTGAGTTTACAATTGTGGTCCATTAAGGGCACTTATATACTTCAGTACGTCCAGTTGCGGCCCACCAGTTGGGAGGTGCCTTTTCTTTCAGTCAGTTCCTCAAAGGTCCCTCATAGAGGAGTCGAAGACGATCGTTTTACATTACCGATAAGTGATGAAATCACCGAACGGCCAGTGTTCTACCCTTAACCGCTCTTGACTGGTAGCATCAGATATATCACACCTCTCGTTTCGAGTGTTTCTCGAGACCACGCTCTCCCTGAGTCCAAGTACGCTACGATTATTCCTCTTTCGCAGTTAGCACTTAAATAAAGAAGAAAGAGGAGTTTCGCGCGTAGACGGCGCATAGATTTCTCGATTAAGCGGTGCTCAAAAGACACAGTGATGAGTATCCAAAGATACCGAATAATATGTTTAATTTCCAATCCTTCGCGGAAGCTAAACTCGTGTGCGACTCACAGCGTGGACGCATGATACCACTACACTGGCGGAACCATTATTCTCCTACCACTTTTTCAAAGTGCAGGATCGAAGGTGCCAGCAAAAAGAATGTACTTGCCATATAACCCGTTGACAATCAGTTGTTTGTGATTGTGACATTTTATATTGAAAGAACAGTAGTAGCAAACACCATGGCTTTCCAGGTGTAGTGGTATCACCCATCCCTGCTGTGGGTGAAAAGCTGAATCAGTTCTCGCCTACGGTCGGAAGGTTCTGCATATTACCTAGCATTTTGGATACAGAATTTCAAAATTATAAAAATTTACAAGGGTCGTAAAATGTAGAAAATGGTGCAAATCCGCTATCTCCAGTTATATTCGCCTTTGGGAGATAACGACTTTTTGGCTTTTTGTCAGATGTTCAGTAGTATTTGTATCATAAATCTCGACGACTCTATTTACTTGATTTAAGGTTTTTCTATTGCTCTGTAGCGGAAACAACATTGAGTTTTACACTCGACGCGCATTATTGAAGCTACGTTTGGTTTTCAAGAAGCATTAATAAAGCACTGCAAAAGCTGAAAGAAGATCAAGACCAAGCTTAAGTTTTCTGGTTGGTGAGACTGTTTGGCAAACAAAGTGAAATTGAACGCCTAAGCTCACAGAACATCAAAACAAAGAGCGATAGAACAAAAATATTTTTCTGATGTTGAAAAGTGTTTTCGAAGGAGACTTTTTTTGATGGATAAAGATTTTACCAAATTGTTGGCAGTCATTCAAAAGTTCATTTCTTGTTGAATTAAAACACACTTTGTTTTACAAAAGCCTTTTCGCAGCTCTGTAACACTAAAAATAAAATCGTGCATTACTTGCGTCGCGCGTTATTACTAGTATCCGAGACAGAGCTTCTTCTCTAAACTATTAGTAAACATTCAATGGCGTAAATTTCACAAACTTCAGAAGTGCATTTATTTTCCTGGAAGCACATCTTTATAGTGCTGTAGCAGGAAAGTTAGAACTGTTTTTCATACACACTGCTCGTTACAGTGTGTTATGGCACGTATTTTTCTCTGTAGCAAGCTATTAGCTGAGATTATTACCGATCTTTCGATACCCTAGCCCTTGAGGATATTGACTATAAATACTTCCCAAAATGTCCTTTATTTGGGAAATTTTTATGTTCGAGTTCTAGAAGATACTTTTTCAATTGCTTTTGAATCTGGTTTTTTATTTTCATTTCACGTTGCCAAATAATCCCGCTAATATGCCTACGTCCGTGCAATCTAGGCCTCCCACACGAAGCATGTGGGTGAAATCGAAGAATCAGAGTCATAAGGTTTTTCTAGAATTTTTTCAAAACGTTGAAAACTACCTCGCACGGTAGCTTGAGCGTTTAATGACCACAAAAAAATGACAAGAAGGGAAAACTTGACAGAAGATTCAGAGCAACATTGGCTGCATTCCGGTCTCGCATACATTCAAATTACCTAGATCCACAATAGTTTTAACTGTTTTTTGAATATTCTGAGAACCTGCTTTGACTTAGTTTTGGCACAGTGAACTCGTACGTTCTCCAGTAATCGAAAAGGCACGGGATTTTTACAAAAGCACTCTTCAACATCGTTTTCTTCAGAGCCGCTGACTCTATTAGATGGTCCATAGGTGGCCCTCCTCTCCATATGGATGACAATGTGGCATCTAGTCGAATTTAGTGAAGTGGACGATCGCTCAAATGAATAGCCCATGTTTCAGCCCTTTCATGAAACGTATGGTGAAGGTTACGTTGGCAAAAGTAGTATGACACACTATAGTGGTACAAAAGAGTAAATAAGTGGATTATGAAAGCACACAACTAATCACTACGCACGCGCGGGGCATAAAATCACAATGGAGAAGATTTTGAATTTGTAAGTCAGCCATGAATAAACTTGTAAATCTGCGCTAAAAGCTCCTGAAGGATTTTCGATACATTCTAAAATTTCCGAAATGATTTGCAAGGATAAGTGTCTTGACAGCTCGCGTGATACAGCGCCATACTCTTGCCTCGGTCATAATGTGTTTCACTAAGCAAAATACATGTCAATTTGACGGTTCGAACTCTGGAAAGGGCCAGATCGTCAAAACGTCAGTCAAAACTGTTTTGAATATAACATGTAGTTAACAGTCTTGTGTCTGTTTATCAAAAAGAAATGCAATGAATAGCCAATTTCAAATAGATGTGATCTGTTTCAGGACCTTTCACAATGCTCAGTACATTGGAAAACGTAGTGACTTTTGTGGAAATGAGGTAGATGGTGTGCGAAAAGGTGGAAATCGTGGACTTTTTATACAACAACTTTTCAATGAGGCTGCGAAACCAAATATAGCGAAAATGCGCGCTTTTTTTAAATATTTCTGCTCCGCTTTCTTTCTTTCTCCGAATAACCCTGTCTCCTCGGATTCGCAGCATGTCTTGGATACTTTAAGATATCCTAAGCGAAATCCATACAAAAGTTTTCCACTTGAAACGATGTCTGATTTAAGTTTTACGGAAAGGTGCCTCGTCGGCCTTTACCAGTGTATGTCTTGCTTATTTTCTTAAACATAAGACCATCTGTTGACTCTTCATTTGTGGAACAAAATCGCGAGACCTCACGCCAACGAATTTCTATGTGGTTGTGAATATTTATGGCTAAGACTGTTAAGTAGAATTGTCTGCATCCTCTGAAGCTTTCCACTACTTACAAGCTGAGGTTGAGGACAAACACACAGGCCAAGTCATTGAACTACTCCATAAATATGAACTTCGCCTTTCTTACGCCTATTCCTTCTTGTATGTGATGTCAACTGAATGAGTGATACTTTCCTAGCAACCTCGTGTTACCTTAGTCATTAAAGAAAATATTGAATGAACAAATGTTGTTATTCCGATTTGTCGTACTCTAAAAGATAATAAAATGTAATTGTGGAAGTGTGTTACCTACTCGTAAAGAAACTGCGCAGGATTCTCACATTCCTTCTATTTTATCAAATTTGTTTTGACTTTTTTCTTCGATATGAGACATAATCTGTTCAAGTGAGAGCTCGTTGTATTGCTCCAGAACGGCCGCTATTGATCGCATTATTGTTTCAGTTAGTATTAGAATGAATCAAACATAGTAAATTCCTTGTCATAGAAGGAAAAAGTGGAACCTGAAAATTATTCACGTTTCTATCAGATGAAAATTACCAAAGCTGTGTGCGCTTTCAGCGTTCATGATAATAAACATGATATGGTTTCAAACACTTTCCTCAGACCATCGCATTGCTAAGCAAACTTACATGGGCTCCCAGGAGGCACACTGTAGTATGGGGTTGAGAAAAAGTATCCCTAGTATCAGCCGAAAATACAAAGTTTATACACAAATTCAACTAGAAATAGTAGTAGGTGTTTTTTAAATAAAAACCACCATTATCCGCTATCTTCTATCAAGGATCTACAAGATTTTGGATCTGCTCGAAATCTCCATTTTTTGGGCTCTAAATCAAAAAACTTCTGACACATCTCCTCAACTGGATCAAATGAAGTGTCTGATATATATTATATAATATGCACTATGCAGTACTGAGTCATCTCATAAGTTTGAATCTTAGTGCAATAAACACCAAATTTATTCATCAAAAACTAATTTAAATTGCTTAACAACATTATTCAAAATATTCGCTATCAGACTGAACCCAATTCGTCCATCTCTCAGAAAAAATTAATACCTCTTTATGCAGAATTCTCTGAGCTTTCTTTTGGTACCAAATTTGCCCATACTTACTGCATCATGGCTGCTCAGGGAAGCCTTTATTGCGATTTGCTGTTTACGCTTACGAAATGGGGCGTGATGCACAGACCGCCTTCGAGATCATCGGTCGTGTAAAGGCTCGAGAATTTCCGTCCGGGTGAGAAATGTTTCGGATCTTTGCTAAGTCAGCCACCGGAAATACGAACTCGAAGAACTGACTGCGCCGCAGGCAAAGAGAAAGATTACCGAACTGGGCTGGGAGTTGCTGAATCATTCGCCACACAGTCATGACTTGTCGCCGTCTGACGACTACCTCTATCTGTCGCTGGACCATTTCTTGAGCAGGAAGCAGTTTTGAGATATCAATCATTTGCATTGAGGATTAAACCTTTCTCTGAAGCCAGGGATGACGATTTTATTAAGCGCGGTGTTGATATGTGTCTAAGAGGTGGCAGAAATGCGCTCAATCTGATGTCGCATACTTCAGTTATATTATTGAGCATTTTTTATTACTTGTGTTTGATAATCCAACGTTTTTTGTTCTAGTGCCATAACTTGCAAGAAAACTCTATTAGGTGGAGGCGGGCAGCGCACTGGTAGTGATGTGGATCATCTCTAACACTGTGCTAGTCCTATCGCGCTCCCGACTCACTAGACCCCTCATAAATCCGAAACAGAAAAAGAATTTTTGGGAGCTGACTCATTTTCTTTAAACAAAGTGATCATTCTTTATTTACCACATCAGAACTCCAGAAAAATCTACTTGAACTATAATCAATGGCGTTCATTGCAGAAGGAAAGTCGTTAAGCAGAAACCAAATGTGCACACAAAAAGTTCACAGATTTTTTCTGGAATGATGAGGACGAGAAAGCGAATCGTCTGCAAGGAGTTCTGTGCTTCGTATAGTAGATGTGGAAGACTAGTCGTGCGAACGAAATACATAGTGGATAAACCTGATAATTATTACTGCGCCATGCATGTGGTCTGATATGGGTAATTACAGAGTGCAATGCACGTGTTTCGGCCTTACAACTTCGTCGGCTGCATAAACTTTCTTTCGTCTGAGCCAGCTTCTCCTGGGAGAACACAGAAGAACCGCAGACGTAATATTTACACGTGCCGTTAAGTGATAAAAATCACCAAACGAACATTGTTGTACCATCAATTGCTCTTGACTGCTAATCGTGAAATATCATATCAGCTCAGACGAAAGACGCGGCGCAACTGACTAGGCTGCAAGACCGAAACACGCGTATTGCGCTGTATAAGTGCCTATAACAGACTATATGAATGGTTCAAAAATAAGTATCAGGCGTATTGAAGTATGAGCGTGGTCTTAAGAAAATACTCGAGAAGAATTGTATGATACATAGTGGGTAATCGAAGCATATTTATTTCAGCAATTGAGTGTCTCACCATTGCGAGTGACTACGAAAACTGCATTCCCAAACACGAAATTCATTTCCTCGTACTATGTTACTCGGGCAGCGCTTTCACTACTACTATCTCTACCAGTCTAGAGTGATCTCACAACTTTTTTTTTGGACTTATCGCCTCCAAGTCGGTAACTAGTACGTAGTGCTTTTAACGCCTTTCCCTCAAGTAAGTGGGTTTCGGACAAAAATGTCAAACTCCTTTTCAACCCTGACGACTTTCTTGGGGTGAGTGAATATCTGCTCTGAGTAATGGTTTGACAACTAACATCCGTGCAAAATTAAATCCAAAAAAAGAATGCTTTTAGCCTAAACGAGGTTGGTACGCCAGGGCCATACACCGGTGTTTCGGAGATTTCGGTTTCCTCGTCCGTGACCCCCGCCCCATATTAAGCTCTGCATTGAAGCAAGGAGGAAGGCGTATGTGGTGATGGCATAGTGTACAATGACACTGGTCCATCATCACTGTTCAGTCTATGGATTTCGGCTGGTAGACCAAAATTAATCCATGTGATCGACTGTTTTCAAAACCACGTGATAAGCATTCAAAATCAAATCCAAAAAAAGAATGCTTTCAGGCTAAACGAAATTGGTACGCCAGGGCCATACACCGGTGTTTCGGAGGTTTCGGACTCCTCGTCAGTGACCCCCGCCCACATTAAGCCCTGCATTGAAGCAAGGAGGGGGTAGACAGAAATTACCAGCCGAAATCCATTGACTGAACAGTGGTGATGGACCAGTGTCACTGCACACTATGCCATTACCACATAGGCCTCCCTCCTTGCTTCAATGCAGGGCTTAATGTGGGCGGGGGTCACTGACGAGGAGGCCGAAACCTCTGAAACACCGGTGTATGGCCCTGGCGTACCAACCTCGTTTAGGCAAGAAGCATTCCTTTTTTTGGATGTAATTTTGAATGTTTATCACGAGGTTTTATAAACAGTCGATCACATGGATTAACATCCGTGCACTCTACACATCAGTTATGATTTGTCACAGCGATTGGGGCAAAATAAAACTGATCCGGTGCTTCTCCGTTATCTCCACTCTGTTTCAGCCCACGGGGAAAAATGCATTTTTTTGCTACATTTCAAAGATTTGACAACTACTCCACAGCCCAATCACAAAAAATTTCCAATGATGCACTTCATTTCCCAGGCAGCCTTCTTATTGCGTTATGACAGTGAAATTTGAATTTCATTTCGTATCTAAGCTTTTTCCGCTAAATAAAGCCCTTTCTTTGGATTTTTGATAATCATTCGATAGCAAAAATCTCGTCAAATTTGAAGAAATATTTGTTTTTCAGAAGGGACTTTTGCATGCGCTGCAACAGTCAAAGAAGGATTAGACTTTTCAAAGTTGGATCATTTTCGTTTTCCGCATCCTATTTTGAACCTTTGGAAGAGGTTCGCTATCAAAATATCCCTAAAGTGTTGGCAAACATTTAATAGCAAAAGTTTTGAAAATTTCAATATTGCTTCTATTTAAACTGTGCAAGACACGTGTTTCGGCCCTGACAGCCTCGTCACCTAAGCGGTGCCTTTATATTTAGTCAGTTCTCCACGGATATAATCCGTATGTAGAAGAATCGGCAACGAACTTGTCAAGCATGCCGCACAACAAATAATCACCGTTCGTTCTTTCAAAGTGTTGAGTGTGATTGATTGTCGATTGCATGGCGTATGGCAGTTACAGGTGCATATGTAACAAACATTGCAATTGACTATTTTGAGACATCGCTCAAGAATAACATGATCTGACGATGTAATTTCGCCTTCCATAAGGGCAGTGATGGGCATCTGTAATGCCAAAAAACGTATCTTGCACTGTATAATTCCCCATGGCAGACCTCATCAAAGGCTCAGAAAACAATGTTAGATCATATTGTTCTTGAGCGAAGACTTGAGTCAGTTGATTACAATGACTGTTACAAGCGCTCTTGTTCTTCAAATAACTTTTTTGATGAACTGTAACAAGAAAAATAAAGTTATGTTTCGCACTCAAATATTTCGCAGGACAGAGCTCTGGCAAACTCGGGTCAACAAACCGCTGATGACAACAAGAGTACGTCAACAGCGACAGTCCAGTACTGCAACAATATAAGCGGTAATACGGTAACAGGATCAGTAAGCGAAAAAAAGCGATACGTAGAATGATGTTCAGCATTGAAAACAGTTGTTTTTTATAATGTTAGAGCTATGTAATCTGTATTTGCTTTGTTATAATTTTTAAGAATGTTGCAAGCCTTACCCGGGGTTGGTACGGTCATTCTTAAAAATTATATTGAATGTTTATTACGAGGTTTTAGAAACAGTCGATGCCAGGGATCAATCCTGTTCGACCAGTAGAGATCCATCCACTGAGAACTGATGATGGCACAGTGTCATTGTATACTGTGCCGTCACCATATACGCCTTTGCTACAATGCAGGGCTTAATGTGGGACATGGGTCACTGACGAGGTGGGAGAGACCTCCGAAACACCGGTGAATGGCCCTGGCGTACAAAACCTTGGGTAAAGCTTTACACATTTTTGAAAATTGACGAAAAGGCCGTATAAAAAAACAGGAGATTTCTTTTCAATGAATGCTTCACAATAAATTCGCTCAGATAGCAGTTCGCCTGACTGTGCTTTCCATTTACAAGGAGATGATTACAGCGAGATGTTTCTCCTTCATTAGTTTGACTATTTTGAATCTCCGCCTTCTTAAATTCGCTTACAAAACGATGAACTTGCAGTAGGTTTGTATGCTACTTTGAATTTTACAAAACATATATGGAGATTATTGTCTGTTATGTGAGCTTCGCTCTGTACCTTGCCAGAAGACTCGATTGCATTCTCCACATCTTCTCAATTCTCCATCTTCTTGTTTTCTGCTATTTCACCTGGAATATTTTGAGAGCGGTTTTTTTATTGTTATAAGCAACACTGACCAAGCCTGTTAGCCTGTTAGTTATGCTTACCCCCGATCGCCAGTGCCTCAATTACTATTACTCTTTATCCCTTGCTACAGTTGATTTTCACAGTGCGTATTTAATGTATTTGATATACTTCAAGCGCTGCCACTTGATTTTTAGCTTCTTGTTGGTATTTCGTTCTCTATGTTGACCTAATCCATCATTGATATGGTGTATCACCACACATATGCAAATCGCATTACTCCATATGCGTCAAATCCACATGCATCCTGTGCTCTTTCACTTATTGATTCTATTACCATATTGTGGCTTGCATTGTTTCCATGTTTGTTTAATGTTGATGACGTAATACTCTTGCTATTAATTGTGTATTGACCCAAAATCGAAAATACGAGCTATTGTACTTATAAAAAGGCTTGCATGATAGGTCGAAAAAGCAGTGCATTGTTAGATTATCAAATGAATTGATTATTTTGTGATGACCTGTGGTAGCAAGCCGAAGAGAGGTGCAGCTTTAGAGCCCATAGTATTACCGTTAACTTTATTAGGGCAATCTACATGTACTCGTGGGCATGTGACTTCGCATTCTCTTAAAAATTATCCGCACTAGTGGAGGACTTCGCGCACAGTCATCCTAGCCATGAAAGATGACAGAGTTATTTCGTAACCACCGTCCCATGTGTTTGTTCAGAGCGCTCTACTACCTTTCATAATGATGAAAGCCAGTTGAGAGAGCGACTTTCCCGCAGGAAATTTGTTTCATAAATCATCCAGACCATGTCACCGGTCTTTGAAGTCTTTAGGATTCCCATATGTTATGTCCATTATCCTAACTTTTATTATGAGAAAGCGTTTGACAGCTTCAGTACAAACGCAGTCCCATGAGAACTCGTCGACCACGTGAAGACCCGCCTATATACGGACATTAGCTGACAGTTTTCATTACTTGTCCGTGAAAACACAGCCTTTTCATAAATTTCATATCATAGCCATAGAACAATGAGTTGGTAACGAGAAATCATATCGCGAAATTTGTTTACTACTGCACTGCAGTGGGATATTGAAGTTGCTCGATTGAGACGATATGGCCATTTTTATGATGAGAGAATCATTCCCAAATGTGGGTATGGTGAGAGTTCTGTGGAGCAGCTGCAATTCTGTGTTACAGTTTCGATAGTAGTAAGCTAATTTTTGTGTAGAGAACGGATACACGCCTTCATTCAAAAGTGCTTTGGGAGCAGTTGTTTCGACGCTGTCAAACGCATCCTTATAGTCAACAAAGCTTGAGACACAGAACAGATGGCCCTGTAATTCGATGGCTAGTCACACTGTTTAGATGGGGCTGCTGCAGCACTTTCTGTTAGATGTTTGCTTCCACAAGCGTCTGCGCCCCGTTCAAGTATTTCCGATATGAGCTAGATAATGTGAACAAGATGTAGAGTGCAATGAAACAAGCATATGATGTGTGAAAATCAATGACCAGTCTATCCCTGATGTATGATCACACATGATCACTGAAATAAGATAAATGAAGAAAAAACGTACCTGTAGGCAAGTGTTTCTAATCATATTTCATGTAAAGCAATAATTCTATCAGATGACTGCTATTAATGACATATGCTGCACTATCAGTCTATTAGGTGAAGGGAAAACTTCGTTAACATCCGTCCAAAGTCCAAGTTATACATAAATTCAATTGCAGACAACACTAATTATTCTTCGAAATAGAGACCATAACTATCTACGATTTTCTGTCAACATTGTGCAAACCTCCGAATTTGCTCATTGCCATTCCTTGGGCTTCGAGTAAAAAAAATTAATAACATGCCTCTTCAACGTGATAAAATGTCACTAGACGACGTCCTCTTGAGAGCTGTTCCGCTGAGCGGAAACGTGGACTATAATCGATCGGCGCAGCATCTGGATTGTGGATTGTAAGCTGAGTGCTGCATGACCTCGACACCTTCCAATTCATCAAACTTTTCCTTAGTCTTCAGGTCTGAGGTTGGAATTGTCTTTCTCAAACAGCTCGCGTTCCCTTCTAATCAATGTCGAGTACTTTTTCTCCAACACATCGTAGCCTCGGTCCAGCTGCTCTCAAAAGAGTTCGGCATTGATAACGCAAGCATTCAGAAGGTATTTAAAATACCAGACACTTCCAAAATTCCACCAAACGCAGATCACGGCGTTTTGCGCAACCGATGTTGGCGTGCAGCTGATGGCAAAGCTTGACCTGTTGAACTCAATGTTTGCGCCAATTGGGCGGGAGCTCTTTATGAAAATATTTCTGGGATAATTCCATAAACTTGCAATAGTCGATCCTGTGTGGAACAGGCATAAAAGTTGATTTTTTCGCGGGTGTTAAGGAGCCTTTTTTCAATCCAATATATCCTGTACAATACGGACACTAGGCATAGCCCTTAGCGGACCAGCGTTTCAATTGCGCTCCTAGCCGCATTGGCCCGACATTCGTCACAGTCGAGGGAGACCCACGTTACTCCTCATTGGAAATCACAATGTACTCTGAGCATATTATCTCATCCAGACTTTGTTATTTGACATTTTCACTTGAGTACTTTGCAAAACCATCTCTTACACTGAAGCAACTTCTATGAAAATCTCTCAATCTCGGAAGGCTTTTGGGGGAAACGATCGTTTTCAAGAGGTAAGGTTTTGGAGGTGCGGACGTATGATATACGGATAGCTGGAGATTCTTTTCAGCGTTTAAGTTTTCCTAATCATGCCAACTGCGAAGAAGCAAAAATATGTCAGAGTAACTAAAAACAGCAGTTTCTACCTCATCTTAAGTTTTGAATATACATGTACTGAGCACTTCCTTTGGCCTTTATCTTAGTCGTGTCTTGTTACTTCACCAAAGTAATTAGAAAGTAAGCCTTATTTTTTCAAGCAAACTTAACCTCAGCTGTAAGTTATGCCATCTTTGATTCATTCACCGATGTCTTTCCCTCTATACCTTGCGACAATCGTTATTTACATTGCTTACATAGTTTATTTTATGTGATTTGTGTGCTGGCACTTACTCCCTACTCTTTCTTGTCAAGTTTTATTCTATATGTTAACTTTATGCTTCGTTAATAGTGTGCTTAACCACGCGTATACAAATTGCACCAGCTCTAAATAATTATAACAAAGCCACTGGTTCAATTTGAGCATCCTTACTACGTATCAATTTTCTTCACTTACAGATGCTCTTGCCGTTACTACGGCTTATATTGTTGCAATGCTGGACTACCGCTATTGAACTTACCATTGTTGTCATCAGCGGTTTGATGACCCGAGTTTGCCATTTCAAATTGCTGCACCTACGAAGACTCTTCTCTCTTAGGCAAAAAAAAGAGCAGTGCCTTTCCTGCTATCGACCAGTCCTTTGCAGACCCTATGAAAACGAAATAATGTGACAAGGATATGACTTGTTTTGAGCCGATAAGTGAGTACTATATAGGCGCCTCTTTCGTCTTGTTGAGAATCGTCAGTGGCACCCTCCCTCGCTTCCATCGATCCTTTCAGGTCAAGCAGTCCTCTAAAGGAATCAATGACGACTAGAAAATAATAACTTCAAGTCGGAGGATGGTACTACCTAACGTTGCAGTGACCTGTAGTCGAGGTTGGGGCTTTTAATATGAATCATACCTCTGCTATCGACCGCTCCTATACAGACCCTCTCAAAACAAAATAATCTGATAAGGATGTAACTTGTTTTGAGCCGATAGGTGTAGGCTATATCGGCGCCTATTTCGTCCTGTTGGCACTCGCCAGTAGTACCCTGTAAAGGAGTGGCCGATAGGAGAGGTATGATTCATTGTAAAAGCAGCAAGCTCGACTGGCAGTCACCACAACGTCAGGTAATGCTATCATCCGACTTGGGGTGATTACTTTTTACTCGTCGTCGATTCCTTTAGAAGATTAATTTGCCCAAAGAGATCGACGAAGCCAGGAGAGGATGCTACTGATGAGCTCCAATAGGACAAATAGACTCCTATATAGCAGTGCATTTTCGTGGACACATCGATTTTGAATGAAACTCATAGAAACAATATACCCTGTTTTTTTTATGGTGAAGAAAACACCTTGTATAAATTCATTGTTTGAAACTTTTTTGTCAGAGTAATACTTAATGTGGATTAAAATCACAAAGTATAGGACAATAAAAGGTTGTTTGCAAAACAGTGCGTCGTAAATCACAAAACTACTTGGTGAGGACTCACTTAATTTTGTCAAATCGTTAGAAATCGAAGAATTTTCATTCTTAGTATTAGAATATAGTTTTTTACAGCTTAACCCGACAAAAGTAGCACCGAGGAGAGCTCATCGGCGCCCGAGGACGTAACACAGCACGCTACACGACGTCCAGCGACGCCAACAAGGTGATGCACATGCATGTCATTTTTCTCAGTAAACACTGTTGAATTCAATGTTTAGGTATATATAAAACAGATGTCGTTAAGAAAAACAAATGGCGGGTATAGATATTTATACACCAATTCGAATCAATGACAGAGCTGAAGAGGGGCACGTTAGAGAGGGAACGTATCCGACAGGGACAAGTGCACGAGTCTGAAAATTGTTTATTACAAATTTTCCTATACTTGCTCCATATTGTCTATTCACTTGCCGTTGTGGAAGCGGTAATAACTTCTGATAATTTTTCGTCGAACTATGTCTTCCAAATCAGTGGTTGCTGTATATGTTCTCCTATCTTGGTCCAGTATTTGACCCAAGTAGGACGCCAAACAAGTTTCGCAGACATGAGATGCCGTTGGCAGCAGACCAAGCACGAATGCAGGCCAAAGATCGTGAAATCAAAGAGACGAGATAAAGAAGAGAGAATGTTGAGGGAAGCTGAAGAGCTAGAAATAAGGCACGTTTTGGGGAAGGCACAAATGCAAAAATGGAAGTAGAATAACGGAGAAATAAGACATTTCTCCTCGATTAGACCCTGCACTAAATATAACGCTCGGTAGCTTTAGAGCTTTTCTTGCAAATTGGGTGCATACATCAATTGAATGGTATAAAATCCTACCCCAAATCGACACTTTGCTGCCATAGGAATACTTTTTTTAAACAAGGCAAAAAGACCAAACCCATGAACAAAGCGATGATCTTGAAAAGCCATTTACTGTCTTTTTACACTTGCAATTAGAGCTCCCTGCACTTCTCCTTCTGTCCATCTGTCGTCTGGCCTTCTCACGATGTGATCGACCCACCTGCTTTGCTATAGATGTGCGTACTTTCCGATTGTCGAGTTGGGATAACTTACGAGGGTTTCCAGCTGCGCTTTCCGATTAGACTTTGTGAGTGCTGCTTAAGCTTCAAAAGACATCGATCAAGCGATGTAAGAGATGCACGTATTTCTGCTGTATTTCAGGTTTCCCCTTGCAGCTCTTTTGCATATCCAAACGCCGGGTGGCTCGCTGAAACGAAAGATAAAAATTTACTTTCGTATTAGTCAATTAATCAGTAGCTTATGTGAGAGGTTATACGTAAACCACGTAGCTCTCTTTCTTTATTTATTTTGTCTTTGAAGTGTTATACAGTCTCACTGAACTCCGCAGTAGTACCCATGAGGTTTCACCGTGATCGAAAAACCACCAAATTCGATTTCTCACCTTCATATTGAATATCCATCAACTAGACTATCGTTATATTTAATTTATATCATGCGGTGTCTAATCTTAGTTTGCTGCATCTTTGTGCACACTGGACATCCTATCAGCTTTACTGGAACTCTTCGAAAAGACGGCAATGTCATCCGCGAAACGTAAACTTGATAATGATTTTTCGTTAATGCATATGCTTCACTCTTTTTAATCTAGACGCTTGATAATCTTTTGCATTGCCAGCGATAAATGGCTTCAGCGATTTGATGTTTTCTTTTTAGAGTCATTATTTTATAAGTATAATGAGGAGTAGACGAGAAAGCTGTATTTTTTGCTGCAGTTGCTATAACAGTCATTGCTTGCGTCTCTGATTAATAGTAAGATCGATCGCTTTTCTTCGTCAAGCCCGTTTCATGAATAAGGAATTTTGCATCATTCAGCTTGTCTAAATGTTTCCTTCTGTGCCGAGTTTGATTTTCACGTATAAGAGTGGTCTTGTGTGAGAAAAAATTCAGTTTCTATCGTTACTGTTGTGATGTAATCGATTGAAAGTTTTGATATTCCTGATGTTCAAAAAAGAGCTACTTCACTGATCTGATGAGTCTTCTGTGAAAGTGATACATTAGTAATCCATCTTTACAGTTCTTTTTCATCGTGCGGATCGCAGTGCTTCTAGCATTCTATTCATTTATTCTTCTTCTTCTTGATCATCTTGTAATACTGGTCAAGCAAGTCTCCTTGGCAATTTCGAGAATAATGAGGCTGTGGCGCTCCATAGAGAGTTGTTCTTGATTGCCGGAAAGAGTCGAGGGGTAAAGCTCACCTCCACGTGCGCCGACGGTGAGCCGCGTAGGCTCCGTCTTTCGTATAAGCTCCTTCTTATATAGCAAATATGAATATAATTCTCCATTGTTACATGGCCATCAAAACGGTTTTGTCATGATGGTTTTTACTGGATCGTAGGAATCAATTTAAAATGCTTTCTGTATGTACGAATGTTGAAGTATTGTCGCTAGTAAAACTCAAAAACATCTACCGTTTGGTATAAAGGCGGGCATAGAAGCAGTTGAGCTGCCTACAGTCTGTCTGATTATCACTAGCGGGCTTAAATAATCCAGAAACAGCGTGCTTAAGAATTACGTGACGTGGTCTAAGGCGATATGCGAACCAATTTTTGGATGTATCCGACGTTTTCTCTATTTTCATAAGTCGAATAAGCATTGAGCGGCCAATACTTCTCTACGTTTGTGTTCAAAGCGGAATACGATTCTGAAATTGTACAGATTGAAAAATCCGAAATCTCAGTAATTTTGGAGCTCGATTAGCAAGGCGTTTGCTAGTATTATATAAATGACGACAGTTATAGCATTATGTTGCTACATTGTCATGAACATAATTTACTATTACACCGAAGCTCAGCGATGCTGCTATGTTCGTTTCGATAAGATTAGCACCGGCAATTTGATTTATGCGTGATTACGTATAAAGTGTGAGGATCTGTGTCTGGTAGATGAAGTATCCGCTCAACGGCCAGAAGGGAGGGGAGCTATGTACTGGATTGCTGGCCTCGGTGGGCGAGTCAAGGATAGGTCACTGCAGTCTGTTCCGCCGCTAAAAGGAAGCGCAACTCTTACATCATGGGAGGAAACTATAGCAATTGCGTGATGGGTCACATGCAGGAGTGGAACGACCGTTATATTTACACAAGCAAGATATAGAGAGGCTCAACGACTGTGTGTGAGGTAAACTGACGCGGCAAAATAAATGTGGTTCGCGGCAGTCGCACCTGCGCAGGCTAAACCGGGGCTTGCCAGTTGCTACACTGCCAACTAAGATCATCTCGCTCTTTAAGCTCATTGTCAACAGGTGTTGTTTAAACGATCATTTGTCATGCGATCATGTTTTATAAGGTGAGAAGGTAGCATGACTCTATGGATGTAGCGTTGCTAAATTATCCAAGTTTTCGAGATACGTAGCAATATGATGACTTATTGAATAGCTCGTACGAGCGCATCAGCAAGCACGTGATGCTTAAAGGTAATGACACTCTTTCTGTTTAATATATGAGTACACTAATGCCTCAAAAGAAAATGAGTGAAGAAGAAAAAAGCATTTCATACACATGTTTTCCCACTGTCACAATAGATACATATATTTATCCATTTATATATTCCAATATTTATATTATGTTAATATTTATGTGGAACAGTTCAACAATATTATATTTATATTCATGTATAGCAGTTCATCTACCAGATAGCTGCTACCACTTTGATGATACAATTCTGTGCTGACACTATAATGTTTCAGACAGTGATAACCATCTATCATAACGATTGTTACACCACAATTGAAATGCGTATCTAGTTACGATACGCAGAAAAACACGCATGAGGGAGCATGCCACGTCACAGTGGGAACTATTGTCCACCTGCATGCACATTGTAAACCCCTATTTCATTTCCGTTCCACTCCTCATAGCTTATATTTAGTGTCAAGTACCATCGAGACGGGCCCAAACATCATTTCTTGCAATTAGGTGTGCTAAAAGAAATGATATGAAGAAATAATGTGCTTTCAAACCCATTACATCATTAATGGACAATTTACGGCCCCCCCCCCCTCCCACCAATATTTCTATTCAGATCCACGTTCTGGATCTATGCAATTCACTTTTGTTAGCTCTTTACACCACAACAACTATCCACATTGTAATGCTCGCCCAAAGGTTGGCATAAGCTTCTGCAGAAATGATGACTGATGTTTCCGCAAAACTAACATCTTCCTCAGAGCCGTTTACAAGATAGCCGTGCCTTTTTACACGCATCATCTGGATAATAGTGTGTGCATGTGTGACAATGAACTGCGCTGATCTTTCGCTTAATCAGTAGTTGAACGGATCTGAAGAGCGAAAGTCCCTAAACCGTAAGCCGTCTTATTCGAAGAGAATACCAATCATGTACAAAACTTTGTATAAAAAATGGACAGTTATTGAGTAGTTTTTAGTTGCTATTTGTGGTTTAAAGAAAGTTTCAATTTATTTTCACTATATTTCGTTATTTTTATGGATCGTTTGATTTCTCTCACTTGAGTATAAGTACCAAATACTTAACTGTTTGAGCAGGAGCGAGGTCGATAGTTGTTATTGTTGAGTTAGTATAGATTGCAGTACGAATCGTAGACCGACGGAATACTGCTGTCCAGCTTCTGGGAAATTTACTCCCACCTACAACAAATTCAACAACAACTACTACTACCAACCTCGCGTTCGGTTCAGAGAGCTAGGTCTTTGATACTTGCATAAACTGACATTGATGCGAGGATAATAGAAAGTCGATCTTTCGATTCTCACTCATATGTTTGCCCATCAGTCTATTATACCTTGTCATTACTATTCATTCAGCTCATTATCCATTGCCATAACTCTTATCGTTGATATGGATCACTTCAAACTATTGTTGCATTAATATTGCTTCAAAACTTATGTGGCATGATCATTATACACTTAAGCTATTACTATCGTCACCGTCATTTGTATCGTTGAGTATCATTGGACCCGTGTGCCGGCGGAGAATTAGTGATGTTCTGCGACACCACACTTTGTCGATGGTTCTATCGGGCTCCCAAGGTTCACTAAGCTTTCCATCTCTTCGAGATGGACGAATTTGTACCAAACCTGTTTGGGAGGATACCAGCTTTGGCTTGATACGACGATAGACCATCGCCAGTCTTGTAAAGGATGTGCAATCCGTTATCACGTCGCTATTATCGCTGTGTTATTGGCGTGATTATGAAAATAAAGGTTAATGAAGCAACTTGGAGAGAGCTCCAGAAGCTGCACACACACATACATATACATAAACACACACGAACTTATATTTGCATGTATATATACATATACATACATATATATATATATATATATATATATATGTATGAACAGTACAATATACACGCACAAACTTACGTACATACATATATCAAACAAGCAACACATCAAGCAAACTCTGCCTTCTACCAGTCACTCTAGCGTTCAACAGCAAGGTGATATATTGTAACCCTGATTGATTTCTGTTAATCAAATGTTTTCTCTCTTTGCATGACGTTGATTTCGCTTTGTTGAATCAGCATAATGCTCCATAGGTCAAAACGTTGGGAATATTTTCCGGTTAAAAAGAGAAACATTCCGCATAAAATTGATAAATTAAGCAACGCAGTATCGAAAAATAGGCTTAAACTTCTGCTGTACAAATATCTATCTATTAACATTGAAATGAAAGGCTAATTTTTTAGCCGATGAGCGAATGCTTCGCTCTCAAAGTAAACGAGTTAAAAAATCATGGATGGTGAAGAATTAGAGATATTTTGTTAACGCACCTACATGACTACTGGGTATTTGCGACACTTCAAACCAGACACTCGAACCAAACCAAAAACGTAGGTCACTTCTGATTGTTTGTTATACTATGTGGGCAAATCCAACGCGCCCCTAGTCAACCTCAGTAAACATGGTCTAGCACAATCTCGCAGATTTCTTGAGCAGTCGCTCGTAATGCGGAATCAAGGATATAAATAACTGAGTACAATGAAAAGTTGTTAATTGTCGTGATCTATAATAGTATAGACTTTTCTGTGTTAGAGGTTAGAATTTACGGTCGAAGTCACACACAGTATGGCCAAACTTTTGTATGTCACAATTCAAAGGTTTGACTTTCTATAAAACCTTGGTATCATTAATTGATATATATGATATGAACCATGAAAGTCGGAGAAAACTTATCTTGATTAGCTAACGCGAGATTGGTAAACTAGTCGTCGCAATTCGGCTGACGTTTCGGTGGACCCCTTCTTCAGATCGTGGGCGTATGTAGCATTAGTCCATTTCTACTAGTCTATATAGTCTACATATTCTAATAGGACTAATACTCCATACGCCCAGGCTCTGAAGAAGGCGGGTCGCCAAAAACGTCGGCCGAATTGCTATGACTAGTTTACTAACCTAGCGTCAGCTAATCAAGATGTTTCCCCGACTTTCATATATCAGTTTTTGTAGGATAAAAAAAAAAAGAAAAAGTGATATAACCTATGATTATTTCTCTTTCGCGGTTAAGAAGCAAATACAAAAGAAAGAGAGGCTTGGCACGTAGAGAAGCTGTCTGGATTTCGCAATTAAGCAGTGCTCAAAAAACACAATAATGTGTATCCAAGTATGGCAAATTGTATGCAAAATTACAAATTTTTCGCGGGAACTAAACTCTTGTTGGACTCACAGCGAGGGCGCATAATACCACTGTACTAAAAAAGTCATTATTCTCCTATCACTTTTTTTTGAGTGCAGACTCGAAGCTGCCAGCAAACTGGCATGTACCTACTATGCAACCAGTGAACAATTTATTGTTGGTAACTTTGACATTTTATATTGAAGAAACAGTGGTAGCAACGCGATGGCTTTCAAAATATAGTGGTAGCACGCATCATTGGTATGGGTGAAAAACTGTAGCTCTCGGCTGTGGTCAAAAGGTCTCCATATCACTTAACAATTTTAGATACAGAATTGTAAGATGGTTAAAATTTGTAAGAGGCGTGAAATGGAGAAAATGGTGCAAATCCGTTAGCTCCAGTTATACTCACCCTTGGAGATAACATCTTTCTCTGCTTTTCCAAACGGTCAGTAGTCATCAGATAGCATAAATCTCAAAGACTCTGTTTACTTGATTTCTGGAAAAGCTTTTCTATTTCGCCATAGCAGCGAAAACAGCATTGAGTTTTTACAGTCGGCGAGCATTAATAAGACACTTCTGGTTTTCAGGAGGAATTCATAGAGCACTGAAAACCTGGAAGAAGACCGAGGTCAAAGCTTGTGTTTCTTGGTGAGTCCACCTGGAAAATAAGGTGAACTTAAAACTCTTGCATTCATAGAATGATAGATCAAAGAATGCTGTTTCTGATGCAGGGAAGGGCTTACGAAAAAGCCTTCCTTCTCTTCGCTTTGATTGCATTCTCAAGACCACGTCCATATTTTAATATTGCTAATAATTATAGTAGGGAAGATGGAGCACGCCGAGAGGATTGGCAAAAGACGAGGGGTAGTGCCCGACTGATGTGGTTGTCAAAGTTGATACACGTGTATCAGGCTCTATAAGTCCCTATGAAAGCCACATGCACGGCTAAAAATGAGCCTTTTTTTCGCGCGACAAAGGTTTCACTAATTTGCTGGTGATCAAAGAAAGCTCAATTCTGGTTGAATTGAAGAAATACCTCGTTTTTCACAAAAACCTTTTTCGCAGCTCTGTAATACTAGCAAGATAATCGTTTTTTTTTTGTGTACGTCGCACGTAGTCGAGGCGTATGTTAAGCGAGACAGAGCTCCTTCCCTGAACTGTTAGTAGTCGTTCGATAGCGTAAATCTTAAGATTTTGAAAAGTGCATTTAGTCCTTAATAACGCTTCCTTACAAGCGCTGTGTGAAGGAAATTATGACTTATGTTTCACAGGCGCTACGCATTATCGCGTGTTATCTCACGTATTTTTCCTCATTGCAAAGCTCTTAGCTCAGATTGTTGCCTACCTTTAAGATAACTTAACCTTCGAAGACATTCATTGTAGTTGTTATTCAAAATGCTTTCCATCTGAAATATCATTTTTCTTTTGGTGGAAATTTCCGAAATTTTTATATTAATGTTCTAAAAAAATTGTTTCGTCGTTTTTGGGCTTTGACTTTTCATTTTCATTTTCTGCTGCCAAAATAAACTCGTTAATATGCCTAAGTCTGTGCAACCTAAGCCAACACAGCGAAAATTGTGGACGAAATTGAAGTCTCACAGTTGCAGGCTTTATCTAGGATTTTCTTAAAAACCGAGATTAGCTGGGAAGTATTTAATATATGAAATCAGGCTGAATTCTTGTTAGTCTATAGCTTTCAGGGTTAGTCGTGTTACAGGTATATATCAGTAATGTTGAGTGATACAAGAATTCTAAACTTCAGAACTAGTTGCGCTATTAACGATCCTCTTCTGCAATCACTATCTCTGGAAAATAAAAAGAATGTTAGATCATTATACGTATAACCAGTATCTGTCAGCTATTCAGGATCGAAAGCCAATAATGCGCTTGCTAAGTCAAACCGTTGTCGGTTGGTTGCTGACATATTTATACCTTGCACAGAAAAAGTGTGATGAAAGAACAAAAATCTTGGCTAATGCAAATGCTTAGCACGCACCCTCGGAAAGGCTGGAGATACGGGTTCGATTCAAGTTTGGCGCTCAAACCGTTGCACATCACTGAGTAACTGAATATTCATACCATATTTCGAATGATGGACAGTTGAGGGTTTCTGAGAAACTTCATTCAAATTTACTTCGTCACCTACCTATTCCAATAATAGCATTCATAGTTTCCTAAGAATGGATACTACGCGTCCGCCAACTACTATGTTCATTCTACCATGTGGCCAACTAAATCGACCTTCAGTGACGCATCTCAACTAAATGTGAGCAGTTGAAACAAGCGTCAAGCGCCTGAGTCAATTATTTTCTCCTGAATTCTGCGGGCTTCCGAAACCTTGACACACTTCGTTGATGTAATCTTTGGTAAATCCTTGTGAACTTTCCTTCAACTTATTTGAATTTGAGTGATGCAGGCCGTGACACTGTGACTTCCTTTTCGCACAAAATAGATGTAAAGTCCACTCTTTTTTTGAACCGAGGCAGGAGACTCTACTACATATTTCAAGAGGAGAAACAAAAGCTTTGCTCATGGTCTCAAAAGCGAATTCAGTGAGCCATATTTCTTTGATAAATGGAAACACAGCACTGCTGATCTCGCGCATAGCTTAAAATGAAAAAGAGAAGTAAATTACCTTTAGTATTTGTCTCCGAATCTTATTTCTGTACCCGGGTTCCTTTCTCGGTGTTATTCTTAATAGTTCACAATCTAAAATACCCACAAGACCTAATTCGCTTCTATAAAGAAAATTGGAGAGAAAGAAGCGCTAATATGAATACAAAACTTGCTGAGTTTACATCAACCCACCCTTACCTTTCTTGCGGCAGTTTTCGTGTCTGATCAATTCTGATCGATCCTTTCTCCCCACACTTTCTTGGAATCAATCAGTGGCACTCCCAGGAACGGCCTTAACTCGCTACTTTTACGACTGCACGAAGTCCCAAATTGGCCAGCATTCTACAACATCCCAAAGAAGTAGAAATGCTTAAGTAACACCCTAAGTAACACGCAAAATGTTCTCCTGTGGTCAGGTGCTTCTCTTAAATAGAACTTCGAAATGCTTCAACTGTGGCAGGATAACGTAAAGGAACACGAAGGGCATTTAAGAAACAAAGGCGTTGGAAAAATCAGGCAATTAACGTAAGCACACAGGATCTATAATATGAGGAGAGATTCATAATAAAATGACCGAATCATTTGCTTGGCAAGACCCTATGGCCGAAATAACTTGATATCTGTACATAGCCACTGAAATGGATATCAAATAGATGCATAAGGATCACCGATTTAGACTGAGACATCTAATTGTCATTATACCCATATTCTTCAAAAGTGTGATCAACATTTGAAGTCAGGTAGAAGGGTTCATTACTAAAGCGCAGTAAAATGATAATAAATTATATAATTAATTTAAAAAATAGAAGCTGATTACAAATGATTTGACAATTTTATTGTATAAATCCTTCCACATCTTATTATCAAGCACTGTCGATTCAGAAAAAAAGCTTAACTGTCACGTGTGTGTTCTTCAGTCTGGTTGACAATTCCCAAAAAAGTCCGCATCGCGTAGTATGTACACTCATTTTTGGATCAAATCGACATTTGGTGTCATCGTGGATTTCACTGAAAAGCAGACTGCTTCGAGAGCAGTTTTATGCTGGAGGCTTTGGAAACAACGCAGAAACTTGATTAATGCTTAGTTTTCAAGCGATCAAAATGCGTTCGTTGCTCACTAGCGTCTTTGCCATGTCTGAACGCAAACATGATGCTCTTCTTAGCCTGTCCAAGTCCACCATGTTCTTCTCTATGTTTATTGCACTTCCAAGGTATACGTACAGGAGAGTTTTCATTATCGTAGATCTATTATTTTCATCTGCTCACCGCACAACAGACTTTCTAACGAATCATTGTCTCGTACTTATAAGCACTCCAATCTATTTTCTGGCTTCGCTGTGATCTGTGACATCGACTCGGGCCTCACTCGTATTCTTCGAAAAAAAGACTATGTCATCCGTTGAATGGATTTTGATAAAAATTTTCCATCCATAAATATACCTTTCTGTTCTCAACTGAGTGACTAATTATCCACTGCAGTGTGACTGTGAGCAGCCTATTATAAACTGTTTCTCTGAAAATGCGACAAAAATCATTTCTAATGTTAGGGTATACGACTGTTCTACGCTTTGGTCAACGGGTGTTGATAAGATTGTGTCCGTTTCGATGTTTTCAAATGTTGTAAAGTGATTTTCTTCTGACTACGGGTTAAGCAATCAAACATATTTTCCTTGATGATTAAGCACGAAGTACGAGACATCAATGACAATTTCTTTCCGCCTAACGTTGTGACACGTTCCGTCTCCTTCAGACCTGACGGTTTAAGGGGAACGACCCCTCCCCCAACCCTACCACGAATGAGGACAACGGCAGTGGGTGATCGGCTCGAACCGTCGACTTTGAAGAAAGTGAAACACGTCGAAACGCTAGCTAAATATTATTTGTTGTTAGGTGTCGAATCATTTCATAATCGACGAAAGCCAGAACAAAGCCAGATGGTGCTCCCGACATACCTCAATGACTAGTGACACGGTCTGGATTTGGTAAATGCAGCAGAAACCCTTTATCAGTGATGCTCATTCCACTGATTAAGCCTCGTTTAGCCCATGATTTGCGTAAAACGATAATCTCGGCGAATAGTCTGTAAAACACGTGTAGCTACTTATCACACGGCAAGTACCAACCCATTCCTTCTGCCATTCTTGTGAGTAGGATGACAATGTAAACATCCGCCACTGCTTTAGGATTTTCGCTTACAGTATTTGAAACGTCTTGTGGGTTTTAAGTACTACACGCAAAAAAAAAACAGAGACATTACAAGAAAAAACAATAAGCATGAGACCTAACATTGAATTTTTAAATGAACGATGTTCAAACAACAACACAATACTCACTACTAAAGCTAATTAGTTTGGTCCGATGTAAACGACTCCACCGGCATTCAAGAGAATGCGGGTGACGTTACTAATGTTTGAAAGAGGTGGAGGTCGTCGCAAAGCCGAGCCACCAAGCGACATTGCAGAGCTTATGTTTCTATGACAATCTCACTGGTTATGAAGAGATATAGAAGTAGGGCAAGCATTTTGGTCTAGTGTCAGGTAGTTTGAAATTTTAGTGATTGATCGATAAAAGGATAAAGGATGGTTTTTTCAGCGTTTATAATCTCCTGTATGGAAGAGTCATGCATTCAGCTTTATTAAGCATCGCTGGACGTGAATGAATATCCTTCACCTAGAGTTACGGGGCCAATCGTTTGTGTAAAGTCACTATTGCTATCCTTCAGATAAATGTGGAACTAATTTAACGACACCCGAAAGACGGAGGGCTTACTGGGCTTGAACGGGGGTCGACCCGACGACCACGACCTCTGTTACAACATCAGCCAAACGTGAAGAATAACCTCATCTACTACCGTTCTTGGCAGTTGTGCGTAGTAATCTCCATTTCCTGATTAGATGGAGAATCAACAGTGCTGAACTCGTGTCAGCTAAGAAGATCAGAGTGAAATAAGTTGATAAGAAGATAAAGGAGAGTATTCTTAGCTTTTATTTTTCAACCAGTGACCAAAGATATATTAGAAAGCACTTCTGGTTGCTGGGCCACACGCTCTCCTCAGTCGTAGAATGAGTGCCCGAGCCAAGAAACTCTTTATCATTGTTACCGTTTTTATGCTTAGGCTTATGGAAAATTCCTTCGGTAATATTTTTCGAGAAAAATCTTGGAAAAGGGGAGAAGTTATTGGGGTGGTATGAAGATCCACAGATGCATTAGAACTTTTTATTCCTCAAAGAAAGTAAATCAAATGAATGGAGGCTCCTAGAAGATACTTGACTACATTGTTGGTATTGAATGTTGTCTCTAAAATTTGAAGAAGCTGAGCTAAAATGACGCTACAAGTGAACGAAATATTTAGTGTAGGGGATGTTATTTCCGGTTTAGTTTCTCCATATTTTAACGATTAGCAGTTTCATGAATATATATGATGCTCTAAGAAAGTTCAGAACTCGCTGGACACCGAATAGGCGCTACACTTGCAGACTACCTTGAATGTGTTGTATTAACTCGCAAGCGCAACCCATCACGCAGTTCACTGCCTAACACTCCAGATCTTGAAAATAATCTCCAAGGGCTAGAATGAATTGGAGCAAGAGATTCAACTGATAAGGAAAATAGTTCTATCGCAGTACAACTATTGACACATTATCACAGGCGACACTTTCTCTCCCGCTATAAAAGCCTTAATACTTTTAATGCTTGCAATTATCTACGAAATCATGATATTACATTAAGGTGTGCCTGCAGAACTTCTTTAATCCCGCATAATATGAATTATCCTTTTAGTTTCCTCTACACCACCATAAATCCTCACAGCAATCCGTAGATGACTAAGCCAAATCATATACTGTTTATATCCCATCCATTCTACAAAGATCCATAGGAGTCAGTGGTGTTGATTATGAGACGGGTGGTTGTGGCAATCTCAAAGCCTTTGGAAAAAATGAAATTACACAAACAGTGGAGCAGTGGTTTGATAATAATTTTGCTTAAGAACATTTCCTTGAGGGCTGATAATGCAGTGAATTCTGTTAAGGCACTGTTGGTGGTAATTAACCAAAACGAACGCTTGCAATGCTTCCTTCTTTTGTTTTCAAATCTTATCAAGATGCTCTCCTCTTTAGCAGCCTTTCCTCGGCAATATTCCGGTTTCTTGCCTTAGGCTACTAATTATGGTCTTGCTGACTTTGTCTCTCTCCTAGTGACAATTAATCTTATGCTCATTCATTGAACTTGACAACGGAAAATGAAATGTCAGCATTTGTTATCTATGTGTAGAATCACCCTTTTATGACCGTAGGCATTACACCATGAGGAATCATCACTTTCGTTTTTACTCGCAGTTTAATTGCGAAAGCAACAATCACTATTCCTTAGAGTGTAGACCACCATTGTCCACAATTTTTTGCCATCGTTCTGCGAGATCACAACGTGAAGAGTTTCCTTTTAGACAAAGTCAAGTTAGTGCAACTTGTTGGCAATAGACTGCTGCAAAGCACCAAACTCTAGAGCTGAATGAGTGCTTGATGAACGCTTAGTATCCAAACATCTTTAAGTCGCTTTCATTTAGAACGGTTTGACTGGTAAGAACGAGGTGTGTTTTCGATGTCAAAATTGCCGCCTTTGAGTCGCTACCATCTGCCCACAGTCTATTTTGTCCCCGTATCAGCTCTTTCATTCTTATTAATTTGGTCAAAGGCTTTAGGAATAGCCAAAATTTAACCCAATATTGGCGGATGAACGCACTCAAATTATACTGTTCAACAGCCATTTTAAAGCTGAAATAAGGAATTCAGTAAATATATACAGAACAGTCGTTCAAAAACGACACAGAGATGTCAAAAAGTAAAACATTCAAAAACTGCCAAAGTTTTTTGTTCGACCTAAAATCTGCTACGCTTTTGTCACCAGATTTTAGGTTGAACATCAAGTCAATATTTTGGCATTAGCGTCATGTTTCTCGTCCCAACTCTTTACTTCTTTTTTGAAGAAAAAGGAGACTTCAGGCTAGAAGAAGGGAGAAATTGCAACGTGGAATTTTAGCTCAGTGAATTGGTAGACGCACCAAACTCTGTACACGCGAGACGAAAAGTCTAAAATACGTAAGTATCAAGAGCAGAGTGTATGAGATCGTGAACATATTAAACTATGGCAGCTCTGTTTAACTTCACGTTGGCTCTTCCATTTGAAGTACTGGGCAGAGTACTGGAATAAAACCTACTCTTTGTTGCTATTCTTAACAATGTTGAGTGCCGTGCAAAATTTGACGTCAGTTTTGGACTCGGACCTGCATTTCACTCTTTCCGAGAGCTCTATTCTTTGTTACTTCTTCAAGAAAAGATCTTTTTCCGTTAGCGGATGCAGAATGAGAAAGGCTTTTCAATAAACATGAATTTCTGATAAGAGTGTTATTAATCAATCGAAAGTACAAATCGCGCGAAACCCCTGTGCACGCTTATTTTGTAAAAGGCCTCTCTGCAGTGCTGCAGCATTCGAGATAAGACTATGCTTTACACGCGCCGCGCGCTTTCATTATTACCGTGCATATTTTGCTGGGCAAAGTTTTCTCCCAAAATGTCACTGATTATTTTGTAGAGAAAATTCCAGTGTATTCAAGAATATGCTTGTTTCTCAAAAATGTCTTCTTGCATCCCTGTGGCTTTCAAATCAGAATATTATGTTTTCACGCGTCGTGCGCTTTTTAACGTGCTCATGTTCCGTTGGGCAAAGCTTTTCCCCAAATCCATGGTAAATTAGTAGATGGAGTAGAACTCTAATAATCAGGAACATGCTGAGTTTTTGGAAAGTCTCTACAGCGCTATAGCTGGAAAATGAAACTTGTGTTCCGCAAGTTATTTCTTTTTTGAATTTTTTCTCCATTCAGCAGAGACTTTTTGGATATTTTTCTGTACTGGAACTCTGAAAAACACTTTTTCCTTCAGATCCAGGGTTTAGCCTATTCATTCTCATTTTATATTGCCAAGAAACGTGAAAAAAGGCCTAAGCCTATTCACGAAAAGCTTATGAACGTGCAGAGAATATCTTCTATTATCAGAATCGTCTGTCCTATCTTTTTCTGACAAAAGGAGAAAAAGCCTAAATTTTATAACAACAGTTGCACTACAGATGTCCACAAGTCACTTTGAATGCAAAACATGATTTCCTTTTTTCTCTGACAGTGCTCTATAAAAACCGTTTCAACACACTTTTAGTATCAAAATTTTCGATTTAGAGTTGTCAAATAGCTACCAGCAATCCTTGTATATCATTGAATTTGGTGGTCATGCCTTAGTGCCAACATTTTTGCAATAACATTTGTAAGAATAGATCATTGAATGATCATCAGTCAAGAACCATCATGTATGAAAGGGGTGTGCCTAGGTGTGTGACTATCCGTACACAGATTAAACTCTTCGCTCAATCCGACTAAGTTTTCCTTCTGAGAATCACGCAGGGAGAAGTAGCTACGACATACGCTATGACCATTGCTGCTCACACCTATGCGAAAAGCTGCGCAAAGATTAACCGCGATATAGTTTTGTAGAAGCGCATGTGGCGCAGTCGTCGAAAGTGCTCTGCGCCGCAATAGAAAGTCAATGGTTCGATCTCGTGCTCATGACTCATCAAGCCATCTATCCTCCAGGGTCTGGTAAACTGGCACCAGACACAGGCCTCAGACTTGTCTGAGAGGATAAGCCGCACTGACACGATACAGCGTAAAGCCACCGCGAGTCAATGTGAAGGCCAGATACGCATTCAATCATTTCAAATGGTGTTAAGAATAAAATACAAATGCATGACGCATCCCTCAGGGGTTGACCAAGGCGAAAAGCTGTATCCTTTAGACCTGAGGTTTTGCAACGGCCCTGTGTTGCTTTATCAGTACAGCAAGGCAGTCTGAAAAAATTTCACAACATACCTTCTGATGTACTGGACTCCGTCAAAGAAATATGGAAGATTTTTCGTGGACATCCTGCTCACAAAAACATGGGAACGATTGACTAATGCGCTTACAAAAACTATGACGCCCTCTTCTGCTTCGGGAGAAGTGACGGCCGCTCCAGTACGTCACAGAGAAACAGTCTTTGAAATATGGACCATCGAGTAAGTGGAACGTTATAGCTGATATATGTGTTAGGACAGTAGACCTAATTACTGGTAACCTTCCTTGAATATCATCGAATTGGTTCAGATTCATTAAACCGTAATCATACCTCAGCTCTCACATGAAAAGTTTATTTACATCTTACCTATCAAAAATTGTGTAATCAAATAAAATCAGACAACTTAGTAAGGTGGTCTGCAGATCAGTGGCGCTGTTAATTATCTAAAATTGATTCTTTTCAACCGAAAACTGCATAGAAGAGCTTCGACAGATAGCTATTCGGCATCGCACCTATCCAATTTCCAAGTCGGTATATGATCCATGTTCTACTTTTACTCCTTGTCCAGTGCTAACTTGAATAAAATTAGCGCGAAGATCTGTCAGAGGTACATTGTGTAATTTGGCATTCATTCAAGTTCGGCAACGATCAGCATGGAACCTTTTTAGCTCGCTATGATGCATATTTGCTTTTATTGGAATACTTGCATAGTTCAATGTTATTATGGATCGTAGAGATCCTTTCATTATTATTTGAGCCAACTTGTGATGTGGTCTGGTAAGGGCTCTTGTACAGCGCGATACACGTGTTTCGTCCTTACAAACTAGTCAGCCGGGCAGAACCCGTCGTCTTTCGATCTTTTCATAGTCAGTTCTCTCGGGAGCCTCACACTCCTTATAGAGAGTCATCGAAGACGAGCGCTTTACACTCCATGTCAAGTGAGACCTTCACCCAACACAGAGTGTTGCGCACTCGATTGCTCTTTGGCTGGTACTTTTATCATAATCATACCTTTATTTCGAGTGCTTCGAGGTTACGAATGTGGGGCTCCCGAGAGAACTGACTATGAAAAGATTGAAAGACGACGGGTTCTGCCAGGCTGACGAGTCTGTAAGGATCCAAAAATATGTTGAAGATTTACATGCATATTCTCCATTCGGTTTTTTTAAGAAGAAAGGAGGAGTCGTTTCCTAGTTCGCATGGAACTTCTTACTTGTAGCTCAATAATTATTCAATAGCCACGTATAACACACCAATGAAGATGAATTTTATTCCAGTCAACTACTCTTGTGGCCAATCATAATATTCAAACGAACAACCTATTATAAATATTACGGCTTCGAGCACAATTCATTTTTACTAGCTATATTTTTGATTCTTTTCACTACTGACCTTGCGCCATCGGTGTAAAGGTCCGTAATTAGAACCTTCGTTTACAAGAGGAGAATTTCTCTCCTATAATTCATCAAAAGAGATTAGATTTCAAAAAAGATATCAGACTACTATGTGTAAAAAAGATTTCATTTCATTCAGAAATAGGAGCAACAGGTGAAAATAGAGCTGAAAACAACATATTTTGCAAGAAAAACTCTATGACCAGGGCCCACATTCTCTTATTTGCATACGATTTTGATGTCAATATTCAACTAGTCGGTAATTAATATGGTGAGTAGTCAGTCAGTAAAACTCTTTGAGTCCTGCCAGTAAAGCATAGCTAAATTGATAGTCGAACTGGGAGCTTAGTGCGGTAAAATTTTGCAACCATGCACTTTATCTGGAACTTTTGCGAAACAGCTTCATAAGCGGCTCTCAATGTATGGGCTCCTCGAAATGAGCTCAGAGTCCTTTCATTTCTCAAGCAAGGCACGATGAACGGATGACACTGTTTGTCTTGATGCTAGTTTTCGCGATATTTACCGATTTGTAAGTATGCACATGGTTTTGTTTTTTTCGACGGAAAAAACTTAATCTTTGTGAGCTACTTCAAGGAGAAGCTAGCTTAGTGCCATAAGAAATTCTTCAGATAGATCATCCGTTTTCTACAAGCCTTTCTGTCGGGGCTTACTTGAGCTATGCACAGTTTTCTAATTTCTCCACAATCTGGCCCCGTCTACTCATGTCTCAACCAAATGGTTTCCAACATTCCACGCAAAGAAGTGAAGGAGGGGTTGAGCATCCTACGGTACTGTATCGTTCATCCTTCCCTTAATATCATAACCCCCGTGTCACTCGTAAAGCTATCAATCGAGAATAGGAAGAAGAAGGCAAGAAGTGCACCGAATGAGCACCCAAAAAATCCGACTTTGACTACAAAATTTTTGTCATTCTGATAAAATATTATACATCTATTTATGCATCTAGACACAACGGAGTCTGTTTATAATTGAATAGGTAGCAGGAGCTGCTGCATGTGGGAAATATTCTTTTATTACTCAGCGCGTTCACCTTCCTACGGTTCGTAATTGAGCTTTTATGCGTGAGATTTCTCACTAATCTCAAACTGCATAGATCGTGGGTGTCATAGGCAAACGAAACATCTATCGACGTCGATTACACTACAAATTATAAAGGATGAAAGTCTCGGCGTTGATCTGTCTTTGAGAGATACATTACGCATCCGACTTCATTAGACATCTCTAGAGGTGGTCGAGTGCATATCTGGCCTTTACTATAACTTGCGGTAGCCTACCGGTCCGTGCGCTGCTATTCTGCCAGATATGTCAAACAAATTTACCCCTTCCTAAAAAGATGGAGGGCTTGGTTAGCTGGGACGATGGCTCGACTGAACAACCAAGTGTGAGATATGTTGGAGTTTCAGCGTGTTCTCAAGAAAACACTTAAAAAGAACGCTATATTATATTTCCAAATATTAGCTAACAACAATAGAGAGTACAAAGCTGCTGTTCTAGTTATTTCAGTTGACAGCAGTGCAGTGTAAATAGTTTGTCGTCTCTAACTTTTAGTTTGGGAACTGGAGCCCCCACAGAAGATTGGCTAAAAGACCGAGTGTTCTGTCCGACTAACGAGACTGTCGAGGTCGAAATTCGTGTATCGGGCTGTACAAGAGCCCATTTAGCAGGCCACGTGATAAGCTGGCTCAGATAGTAATCAAGTGTGAATTGCACAACGCTTCTAATCACTGCCCCAAAACGCGCTCAACCGCGTCACATTATCTAAAATATTTGTAAGGTGACAGCAAGATTAACATGCAGTCATTTTCTACTCGAATTCAACAAATATAGAGCCAGGTTATTTTACTTGTTTGGCAAACTTACATGAACGGAAGATTTGAGATTTTTATTGGATACGACAGAAATTTGCCGCGTTTGTTGTTCTTTCGTATAATAACGGTAAGAAAACGAAAGAGGCGCTTGAGATAAACACACTCACGGTCATGAAGATGTACAACCAGCTGAAAGACTGGCTTTCAGATTTTCACAGACGAAGTACTCAAGTAATTTTTATTGAAAACTTTACTTCTTTATTTAGAAAAATCCGAAACAGAAAACCATTCCATCATTTTACCACAAGATATTCACGGCAGTAAATACGTAAACACCTGTAACACCTATAACCGCGTCATTCAATAAAATGGGCCGAAAAAGTAATTGCAAAGTTCTTGTTCGTGGTCGCTCCACTACTAAACTACTCAACAAGATTCCCGTTTGTGCTGAATTCGTATACCGCCGCGACATTGGCCAAAAGTCACTGACCTTTCGCAACATATCAATTAACTGCAAAGCGTAATCTTCTTTCAGTTGCTACAGCACAATAAGGAGTTCCTTCTAGAAACAAAACTATTATGAGAATCGTCGAGATCTATGCTACCGAACAAATATTATGAGCCCAGCGGAAAAGAATGTCCAGCGAGAAATGCATGAGCGTGGAAGATGTTTTGTATTTACTGTCAAAGCGCGTTAAGGAACTCATTCTGCAAGTAAAGTATGCCTTCAAATTTTTCGAGATTCCAGATATTAATCAGTTTATTAGAACTACTTGAAATATCAGAAAACGCATTCTTCCAAAAGGCGAAAACAGGCATCGAAGGACATTCGAATCTGCAGAGTCTAATATTCTCTGGACTGTCACAGAGTTTCATGGATTCCTTTTCAAAAACCAAGCACACTATTAAAATTGCTATGATCTTTTCTATTTAGAGGTCGCCATTCCTTATGAAAGAATTCATATCCGACGAGAAATACTCAAATGACAAAATCTTATCTCGACTGTTTTCAGCGCAAACAACAGGTCTTTAAAGAAAAAGAATACGCCGCTCAAATCACTTGATTTTAGCTACTGAATAATCTTTAAAAACTTTTGAATAAGTATAAAACACATTTTTGTCAAGAGGCTAAAAGAGGGTGGAGCAAAGAGTAAAGATCCGTATCCCTCCATCTCTTCTTCTCATACTTTAGCTATGAATTAAGAATTCGAACAGAATTACGCATTAATCTAAGAAATAGGAATTTAAAAGGCGCTAATTTCGAAAAAATATTGAAAATCGTCGATGAAGTGAGATCACATGGTGTAAGCGGAACTATTGTCGACGAATTATTTATAGTTTTTACCATTTTCAGTCAGTACGATAAGCTTTGTATAATTTATGCGATAAAGTATGTGAAAACTGAGAGATACAAGAGATAAATCTGATTTAATTGTAGGTAAGTATATAAATACTATAGAAAAATCTGGTAAAGAGTTTCTTCTTGTCTTTTTTTGCTTGGTTTTTTTTATAAATACTTGGTTTTTTTCCTAAAAAATTTCGATCACAAATGGAGCAATTACGATATTTGTATTGAAGTAATCTTATTGAAGATCACTATCATATTTGATTATTTATTGTTACAGATACCCCCTTTATCGTCGAAAGAAGGATAAATTCCATCAGAAATTTATCACGCTAACACTAGAGCGCTTTACGGGAGCCTCTTTTTGCAACAGTCCGAACCGCCCGCCGGCCGAAAATGGCTCCGCACCCGCAAAGACTTGAAACAAATATAGGCATTGTATATCAACATGTTCGCTAGAAAATGTGCAAATGACGGCATGGAAATCATGCAATCCTAATCAATTTTGGTTGATAAGTTTGGTGTTTATTGCAACAGCGCTAAAACCTGCAGAAGGATCAAATAAAATAAAAATTTGGCTCCACTTGAAACTTGTATGAAGTCCGAAGCTTGAATTTTGGAAGTTTGGAAAGGTGTCTCATTTCCAGGCCTTCTTTTTGCGTTGAAGCGGCGGAAATAATACTATGTTTACCACTTAATTTGCTTTGCTTGCTCGGTTAAATTTTGTAAACAGTTCTTCGCTGAGCTTACGGTAGCCACTCGAGAGCTCAGATTTCAGCAACTGTGAGGCCAAAACTGGTTTTTGAAAAGGCTTGCACAGAACGGGGTAGGAGCGGAAAGTTAGTACCTTTCGCCATTTTTTCCAGACTTTTTCTCCGTTAGGTGGAGAATTCTAGTTTTCTGTGCGTTTTATGCAACCATGTTTTCATCTCGTCTCATCTTGCCGAATAAACTCCCTATTACGCCTATACCTAATCTATAAGGGCTATGCGCATTTTTTTCGCTCATCAAATGCTGTTTGGAAATGTTTTCTAAGAATCAGGCCTACCATTAAATGCATGTATGCTAGCAGAAAGCTACTATAATTCTACCATGAGAAGATTCACAAACCGTAACCTAACAAGCACCTCGGTTCTGAATGGTGCGAGTGTTCAGAATTCCCATCCCGACAGTCAATGATACACCATAGCCGAGCAAAAATCACACTCCGAGTGTGAAAATCAATTTCATTTTTGCTCCTACACCGCACTTAGAAGCCTTTTCAGAATAAGGGACATGTGTAGGATTGCTGAGATTACAGCTATTGAATGATTATTGTATGCCTAAGGGAAAGTCTCCGTTTACCATAAAAAGTGCCAAATCCCACCATGAGTGATATTAGTTATTTTCACTGCTACAGCGCACTAAGAAGACTTTCTATAAACTAAATGCACTATCAAAAGCGCCAAAACTCAGGCTATTGACCATCAAAATTCCAAAGAAAACGTAAAAGATCTTCTCTGTGAAGGGTTGAAAGATGGACTGAGACATTGCATCTGCATCTCTTTTATTTGAGTCCTCTAGGACGAGAAAGGCAACAAATCCCTTGGAACCGCCGATCGATTAGTACGACTACGTCACCCACTTGTGAGAGATGGCCGATAAATCTGAGTGGGAAACTAGTGCCACACGGCAAGTAATTAGTAAAGCAAAAGCACCTTAGTTGAACTGAATGTGAATGACATTTAACATATGTTATAAGAAAAATCACATTCTGTTGTCTTCGTGAATGCGTTGAACTAAAATTACTACGCACAAAATTTTATTCCTCAAAATTTTTAATTACTCTCATTTTAGAAATTTTGTAAGCTTCTTTCCAGTAATTATTGTGGGAACGTGCGAAATCAGATAAGATCATTTTTCAATCCTAAATACTTCGATTATTCCGTAATTTCGTTATTCAACAGGTATAAGGATGTCTGCATTCAAATACGGATTATACTCGAATATGAAAAATATTCATTTTTGAGCAACTCATGTCATGTGGTCTGTTAAAAAAGGGCTGACTTATAGAGCTCTATGCATGTGCTTCGACCATGTAATCTCGTCAGCCGGGCAGTTACCCTTTCCCTTCTTTCGGCAGTCCGGTGTGGGTGCTCCAGTCACCACACTAAGCGTTAGCGACGACGAACGTTTTACACTCTATGTCCAGTGAAATTATCACCGAACACAGAGTGTCGTACACTCGATTGCTCCTGAGTAATATAGCCATTGTATTATTTTTAAATTCGAGTGTTTTCTTTAGAAATCTGCTCAAATTTTAATATGACAAATAATCATTGTTGAGCCACGCATGTTGTGTGCTGTGCTAAAAAAGGGATAACTTGTAGAGCCCGATACACGAGTTCTAACCCTTGCAGTCTCGTCAGTCGTGGGTTACCCTTTCTCTTATTTGGCAATCCAGTGTGGGTGTAGAAGAGCGTAGAACGTTCGTCGTTGCTAACTCTTAGTGTGGGGACTGGAACACCCACACAGGATTGGTAAAAGGCGAGAAAGGGTAACTGCCCGACTATCAAGACTGCAAGGTCGGAACACGCGTATCGGGCTCTATATGTCAGCCCTTCTTTAACAGATCACGTGACATGAGTGGCGATTATTTGGCATATTGAAATTTGAGTTACGGTCTTAAGAAAACACTCGAAACAAAAGACACGATATACTTGGATATTCACCTGAATGCCGTGTCATTGCTTTTAGTGTGAACCTCAGCATAGTCCCCATTCATTTCCCTCGCCCGCCGTTCTCGCCCATGGAGGTGGTGTGTTTCGAATACAGTGACTTACGCTATACCTATTCCATGATTGGAAATCGTTGCCATCTGCTAATGTGGACGGTTGACGTTCGCTACAAAGACGTCCGCCTATCATTAGAGTGGTCTTCCAAAAGATCGCTTATACTCTCTTAAATTCCACTACACGATTCTCGTCGTCCATCTGTAGTCTGATCTGTTTGTTATGTGGCGGGCCATCTATGTCTTCGCATTTGAGGTAAATATTTGTAAATTGTAAATATGAGATATCTTTAGGAAAGCCGAGCTAAGCGGGTCAGCTAGACGCTGTAAATGCCGATTAAAGACTTTGCTCAAGCGCTCTGTGAATGAGAGGCAGAATTCTTAACGTGATTTCAGTATCAGCCCACGTCTCGCCTGCATAACATGGCCCTAGGTAAACTGTTGCGAAAAGGTGAGCACAAAGTTTCTGGCCCTATACTTGGTCGACGACTTCTACGAGAGGCCCAAATGCGGGCCTGGCCGCTTTCCTTCATCTATCAAGTGTGCAAGATGTCTGGTTCATACTGCTCACCTTCGTTCCATGGGTGTGGTGTTTTATTGAAATCATTGTGTCTTCTTACTGCATACGCACACCCCAATCTTTGTTCGCGCTAACTATATATCATTGAGATTTGTATCTGCCTGATTGCTAGTTTTCGACAAGATGACGATGTCGTTTGTCAGACGGAAGCTTGATAAGGAAGAAACCTTAATACGTATTAGGGTCCTGTTGTCTGAAAGGAATTCCATTACTGGATCACATCCAAACCGTGTTACGGGTCCATATCTCGTCTCACTTGAGCAACATGACCATCCACTGAGGCGCAGCAGTAAGCATATTTTGCGACGAAGTGTCGTCCTGTCGAAGCTTTTTTCTCTATAGATATGGGGAGAGGTCGATTCAAAGCCGTACTTTTGGTGTGCAGTTTTGATAGCAGTCTCCTAATGTTCGTATTTAGGGCGGATCTATATATTAGTCGACGCGCGCTGAGAGGACTGCATTTGTGTTGGTGCCTCCAATCGTATTCTCAGCCAAAAATGTAAAAATAAGAGACATACGGTTTTCTCGGCAGATTTTGATAACCTGTGACACTGCTTGGATGTGGTCCATGTAAAGCAGTCCCATTCGAAAAATGTGCTCGCTAATTGACTGTCTCTCATTCAAAGTCTTCGAATGTAATTCGGCTGTTCAATACCGGGAAAGTAAGGCAGATAAGATAAAGCCTCCTGATGCCTCTCATCTCAGCTCTTCCATGACGTTTCTAATCGGTTTCGCGACATGAATTCTAGCGTTATCATAAAGAAAAGTTGCAAAACTCGCTCCGTTTAGATTTTTTTAAATATGTTTTTGGGTAAACATAAGTTTTGAGAGAACAAATAAATATACGACATTATTTTGAACCACAAGATCTTTTTATGGGAGTGGTAGTAATCATTCAAAAGCTTAAATCCTTGACTAGAACTGCTTGTGCCCATTTTTCTACACCGTTTTATAGCGTTGTCAAATCAAGAAAAAAATTATATTTCACTTCGGCTTCGTGCCTTCAATGCAGTCATAAGTATAATTTCCTGCAAGTACGAAAGCCATATGAAAGTGCAGAGAAAATCTCGTAGTATCTGAATCAGTCGTTTTATATGGAATTTCTTTCGAAGCGAAAGAAATATCTCTAAGAGAATAACAAGATTCACCTCACATGTCTAACCCGTCAGGACATCGGCTGATCGCCCCGTCCTTGCCCGAAGGTTAGCCGGCAAAACAGTCTGCTGCATATGTGCAAATTTTATTTCTCCTGTTACACTGTAGTGAAAGAGTGTTTCCAAAAAATAAGTTTAGCGTCGGAATCAGTGCACCTTACACTATCGAATAGTTACTAACAGTCTAAAAGAAAAGCTCTGTCTGGCAAGGTCTAAAACACAAGTAAATTCCTTCTTCTGAAGCGCTGTCAAAAAAGAAGGAAGGAGATCTTTCCAGCAAACTATAAACGAGGTACGAATAAGACGCGCGGTCGCGTGGGACTTAATTATATCTTGGATTTACAGCGTCACCATGAGTGTGGTACTAATGCAGAGGTGGCACCTGGGGATAAAAGGGCTACTGAAGCGACGCACAGGATTAATGGAGCAGTCTGGAGGATCAGTCGCACTTGCGTCTTCCAAAGGAAGCTCCCTTAATCTTGTGCGCCGCTTCACTAGCATTTTCCCCTACGCTCCATTCGTGCATAAGTAGCAAGCAAATCTGCTCCCCCGACAGTTCCATCTTGGAGCCAGTACAGGTAAGTTGTGCACCAAAATGTTTGCAAGAAAATACGTAATTGAACGAAACCAAAATTATGCACTATTGACTGCTTCTGCTTGATAAATTTGATGCTTATTGCACTAGTGCAGGGATTTGTGGAGGGGTCTACCTGAAAATAGGCCAGGCATAGAGGGTATACTTGGCAAAAAATGCTTTTGCGTCTACGACCTGACATGGGTTCCTGAGTTCTCTGCACTTTTGAAAAGCAGCTGATGCCTGCCGATTTTCACCCGAAACGGCCAATTCTGGGAAATGTGCGAAATGAGAGGAAGGCAAAACTGAAGTGCAAAGAGTGTAATCTTGTATGCTCAAACAAGCAACTTTATTAAATGCTGAAACCTCCAGTTTTTTGCGCTATGAAATCGCGCTCCAATCGAGATAATCGCGCTGCAATCGCGATTGATTCGTACTGCGTCGCGAGCGGTTTCTTAAAGCTCGTTGTTTGTTCGAGTGTCTGTTTGACTCCCTTGTAGCTTCGACAAACGTGAGTTACGTTTATTCAGTCAGACTGGTTGCAGAAATAAGTTTTTGAATAGAACTATTTCTGGCTTTGTTCATGTTGCTGCATCAATCTGAAATAAGTTTGTAAATTTGGCTCCTCTACTTCATTTCCCATCCTGTTTCAGCCCCTTGAGGGAAGGAATTTTCGTTTTTTTTTCAATAGTCCCAATGATATAGGGTGGTGTGCAAAAACATTTGGGTCAGTCGGGATTCAAACCCGGATCTCACTCTTACTATGGTGCGCAAAACGAGCGTCGGTGGTGCAACGGTTTAGACATGCTCCTGGAAAAGTAAGATCTGGGTTTGAATCTCGGCTAACGCAAACGTTTTTTGCACACAACTCTACATCATTGGGTTTCATGAAATATCATACCACCGCAATAAGCTGCCAAATAAAATGATTTGCTATTCAAAAATTTTAGTAGTCAGTCAATAGCTTGATTGGCAGGAATTTCAAAGCCATACTATGTTTTTAGAACTTCATTTCTTTATTGGGCTTTAGCAGTGAGAATAAAATTTTGCACACTCGTGAATTTTCCCTTGGGCAGAATCTTAACCTCGAACTCTTAATAAATGTTCGAAAACTCAAATCTCGACAATTTAATTATATAATTGTTTCTTGAAAAAAAGTCCATAGTGCGCTGTAACAGTGAAAAGAAGACTGGGTTTTGCAGACTTGAAGCGATTTCGTCATCCGCATGTTATTTTGGCCGATGAGAAAGACGTAGTTTCTAGTTTTGTTAGAGTTGTAGTAATTACTTGGTAGCTTTCATTTGAAGAATGTCAATGACACGTTCATTTCTAAGGTAACTATTCTAAAGCGCAGCAACAGTAAAAGTAAAATTGAATACCATGCTTGAGCACATTTTGTTGGACAGAGCTTTTCTTTCATACTTACAGTAATCATTAATTAGCACAAATCTAGACAATTTTAATGGTACCTTTAAATTTTAGAAAGAATTTTTGACGTGTTTAGAAGCCAAGTAGAACTTAGCTACCGCACAGCCCGCCAACGGCGCCGGTTTTGCCGTATTGCGGGTATGTGGACAGGATTTTGCGGGAATGAGGGTACGCGGATAGGATTTTGCAACACTTCTACCAAGCCACTACTTTTCTCTTAGAGCCATATTTCCGAAACGAAATATTCTTTTGACTGTTTTAGCAAAATAGGAAACCTCTTTCAAAAATCAAGCACATCATTGAAATCGCCGAGACTCGTGCTATCTAATGGTCCTCAGAAGTTTTGTAGGAAAACTTTGTCTAGCGAAAACCTCCTGATCATGAAGCAGAACTTTACTTCCACAGTTACCTCGCAAAAGTGGTTCAAAAAATGAAGTGTGCCTTCAAAGTCATCGTGATTTAGGCTATCGAATGACTGCTAATACATTAGAGGAAGATAAAAGTAGGATTTTCCTAAAGACTGAAGCAGGGTGAAAATAATGCAAAGTACTGCAACTTTCTCACAGATATATACTGTCACTGAGCAATATGCTGCTCAATTACACAACCGCATTGCTGTCAGCATTTGATTCCTTTTACTCGGATTCCTACAGGACAGCACCGACATTCAGCGTTTTCGAGATGTCGGTGGCATTATACGATTATCGCACCGAATCGTGCGAGTTGGCCAACAGATCGACTGCAGGCGCTGATGAAGGAAAGAACAAGTAAGTCATCGAATTGAATTTAATTCTATTTGAAGTAACTTTTCAATAGATTCACGTCCTACATCGTTTACGTGACTGCATCAAGTTGAAATTAGTTGACAAAATTTCTTGCATGTGTGTATTACTGTTAACTATGACATATGCTTCTGAGTCGCGCAATCATGTTATTGTCAACACTCGCCTTTGTTTCTCATAGTTTCCTGTAATCGCAATGCATTTTGCATTCCTTTGTGGACAGGGGCTTTTTCGTTATCTTCAGACTTTTCAAATCTTGGTAGTATCAGTCTTTCGGAGAACGGTTTTTATTGCTCAGTTGCAGTGAAAATAAAGGTGACTGTCACAGTCGACGAGCATTATTGCGCGTATTTTGCTATTTATTCCAAAATTTTTTTTGGTGCTTTCTCATCAGGAGGGAACAAATGAAAAGCCGATCTCATTCGCTGAAGAAGAACTTCTCAAAGGAGTGATAAAAACCTTTTAAAAGCTGAGACTTTAGGCTACAGCTCGACATCGCCTTTTTTTCAAAACACTCTTTTCTAACGCTTTAAACGTTCAATATAAAATCAACCTTCATAAGACCGCGTGTTTTCTCTTTTATCTCGTCAATATCTCGCTGGGTAAAACTTCCTTTTTAGAGTGTTGGTGTTCAAGCTATCGCGCAAGCTTCAAAGAACTCAAAAGTATGCCTACTTTTCAAAAGCTCTTTTAATCTTTTGATCTCCTCTGGCCTCTTGATTTGTGCTCAATCTCAACGGGCAAACCTCTTTCTTTAGGGTACTAGCAGTCATCTAATATCGTAATGTTTCCTAATTCTAGTGATATGCTTATTTCCTTAAAACTACGGCTTAGCAGGGAAAATACGATCGACTCTTACATTTTTGGGAAGTTTGTTTACTGGCCATTCGGCAAGGCGAGGGTCGTGGCAGAGGGCGTGGCAATAGCGAAGCAAGGCAGGGCGATCGATATTTTGTTATTCCATTGAGAGCTTTTCCTCCGTTTTGAAAGCAACGTTAAATAAAACGATAAACTAAGATATACGGGAATTTCTGTACACATTGATATGCTTTTCGGTGTATAGCTATTTATATGTGATAAAAACGAAGGCGAAGGTGAAAGCGGAACAAAATATTTTAATATGGGCTCTACGACATTATGAAGGTCTGTTTTGAAATCGGCGACGTGGAGCTGTAGCATCAAATCTCAGCTTTCGAGTGGTTACTAACACCCCTATAAAAAGTTACTCTCCACTGATGAAATAGGTCTTTTATTTGTTCACTTTAATCAAAAATTGTTCTTTTTTTTCGTTTGGTAGGAATTTCTAAGTTGCCTTTATTAGAATTACTAATACTCTTTCTTATCATCACGAGAACAAGCAAAGAGCTACTAGTTATACAAACACGACTTCGGCGTTACATTATTTTTTGCTATGTTATTAGTAAAAATAGAGCGCATGTGGCGCAGTGGTTAGAGGTGCTCTGCGTCGCACACGAGGTCAATGGTTCGACCTCGCGCTCATGGCTCACCAAGCCATCCATCCCTCCGGGGTCGGTAAACTGATATCAGACAGGTCTCAGACTTGTCTGGGAGGATAAGCAGCACTGACTCGGTTCAGCGGAAGGCCACCGCGAGTCATTGTAAAAGACCAGATATGCATTCAATCACCTCAAACGAAGTTAAAAAATTGAAGTCGAATGCATCGCGCATCCCTCAGGCATTGATCAACGCCGAGAGCTTTTTTATCCTTTTATTAGTAAAAATAAAAATATGCATGCCTTTCTTCATGTTTGAAAGTGCGCCTCATAAAGCTATTTGTTTATAGGTCTTTCATGCAAAAAATAATTCACTTGATGGCTTTATAGGATTTTGAAGATGACGTCATTACTACAAGAAAAAGTCCATTCACGGGAACTTTGCTTCCAAGATTAATCAACCAAAGTAATTGTATTTGTTTGATTTTGGTACCGTATTAGTGTTATTGTGCATTTCCTTGCAAGCATGTTGGTATGCAAATTACAAATTGCCCATATTTACTATGAATGGAGCTGTCGTGGGAACCAATTTGCTTGCTACTTATGCACCAATGGCGCGTAAGGGAAAGGGACTAATGAAGCGGCTCAAAGATTAATGGAGCTTGAAGCCAGCTCCATCTCAAAGCGAGTGCAGTCAAATTGTATGCCGAAATGTTTACAAGAAAATGCGCAGTTAAGCGATATTGAGATTATGCAATTTCATTCCAAAAATCATAATAAAAAGCCAAAACGGCACGTGCTTTGAAATTTTGCTGCCAAATAACGCTCGACTTCATGTTGCAAAGTATGTCGTAAACGTCATGAAAAAGCTGAGGTGGGCGGTTTTAGGAGGCTTTACCCTACACGCTTGACTCCCGCGACATCGCACCATCAGACTGCTAAACTTGAGATCACAAATAGCATTTAGAGAAAAGCGTTTTTTTAGATACAAAGGTCGTCATCTTCAAAGTTCTGTAGAAGCCATCATATAGAATATTTTGTACACAAAAACATATGAATAAATAACGTTTTAGCGCATTTTCAAACAAAACAATCTGATATCTTTGATTATACCATTACTACAGGAAGAAAGCGATCGAGATATATTTGTACACCTAATACTAACAACAATATTAGGTCATTCCATAAATTTCGGCGCTAAGAGCGATTGAATTTCAAGAGAAGGTATTTATATGTTCGATGGGTCTAAATATATATTCGACCTCATTCGCTAGACAAGAATTTTTTCATAGGGCAACATTTGAAAACTCAACTCCCTGGCTAGAGCCGTACGTGGCCGATTTTTCAAAACACCCTCTTATAGTGTTGTAAATTCCAAAATAAAATTGTGCTTTACACAACCACATGTTTTTTTTGCTGTGTCGTTCATATTTTGCTGGAGAAACTCCTTTCTCTAAAGCCTCAAGTACTCTTTCGTAGCACAAGTCTTGAAGAACTCAGAAATGTATTCGATTTCTAACTCTTGATGGCGCTGTAGGCGAAGAAGTTCTATTCCACACCCGGCTGAACACAGCTCTTTCTTTAGATCATTAGTGATTACCGCTAACGTATATTTCAATGATGCTAACGTTGTGCTTATTTTCGGGAAAAAATCGTTTTACTGCAGTGTAGCCGGGAAAATAAGGTCGAGTTTCACATATTTGAGGAGCTTGCTTACTGGCATACCGACAAGCTGGGGACGGGCGATCGATCGATGTCATGGCGGGTTAGACATGTGGGGTGCAACTTGTTTTGAAATGAGAATTTCTTCTCCGCATCAAGAGAAACTCCATAAAAAACCGCTAACTCAAAAACTACAAGATCTCCTATACACGATCATTTCTTTCGCTTTCTTGATTTTCGGTGATTTTACACATGAGAAAAATGAAGGCGTGCGGAGGGTGTGAAAAATAATTTTATTTTGAATACTACAACCTTATAGAAAGACTTTCCTTGAAATCGGCCACGCGTAGCTCTAGCCAGAGACTTGAGCTTTCGAGTGTTTACTGACACTCCTTTGAAAAATTCCTGTCCAGTGAATGGTGCAATGAGGTCAAATATTCATTTATCGCTGTTCTATAAGTACGATAAAAATTTTATTCAACCATCCAGCACCCAATATTAGTAAGCGTGACTGGGTTATGCCTATATCGACTACCTAGGCCAAACTGTTGACTTTTTGGTTGTTGTCACATTGATACGCTGCAGCGCAAAAAGAGTGACGGCAAAACAGTCGTCGGTAGTTTAACGGGTTAAAGCACACTCCACAGGATAAGGTAAAATGCAGGTTTGAGTCTCGTTTGCACATCTCAACAAGTTTTGGCATTTCTGAACAACATGCCATCGCTAAAAGCCGTAATCTTTAGAAAAATTTCTGTTTGATCAACAAAGAACTAGTTTCGTGGCTCATGTAATGTGTTTTTTTTTTTTGGTATTTTTTCTTTCTTGCTAAATCTCACCTTTGCTATCGACAGCTCTTTTTACAAAACCGCTCAAAACGATTTAATTTGATAAGGAAATGTTACGCTTTGAGTCGATAGGTCTAGTGCTACATGGGCGCTTATATGGTTTCATTTAAACTCATCAGTAGCACCCTCCCTCGGTTTCGTCGATCCCTTGGGGCTAATAATCCCCTAAAGGAATCGACGCTGCGTAAAAAATAATCACCCCAAGTCGGATGATGGTATTACCTGACCTAGTGGTGACCGGCTGTCAGTCACTGTTTCTAACGGGTTTTGAAGATCTGGTGATGAATCGAATAGTCGAGGAGTTCTAACGGTCAAGAAAATGAGCAAATGACTAATCTAGTGATTTATTCAGAACTAGCTCCTGAGTAATTTGAAAAACATGTTGTTTCCCAAATAAACCAACTTGGGCTTAAGGGAGTTTATCGTAAGAAATATTTGAGTTTTTATAGAATCTGCCTTTTTATCCGTTAATTAGGCGCACCGTTTGGGCGGATACGAAAATTGGTGCATATTTTAATAAAAATTCGGGTTAATTGAGTTCTCAGAGGAACATGATCATCAAGAAGCGATGAGATATCAATGGTGAGACTCCTGTATGAATAGCTTTAGCAAGATTAACGATAATGCTTCTCAAAATCTCTCCTTTTTCAAAAGATTGAACAACATCTTTGCGAAACGTGATGTTTTTTCTTGATGTTTCTCTTATCAATCATTAGCTTGCAGAAATTTTGATTTCTGTAATAAATTTGTTTTGTGGAAAGATTTGCACAGTTCGTTCTACTGATAAACGAGAGATAACGATTCGCAGTCGCAGTCCATCTTTTCTATTTCATAGCGGATTTTTTAGGATTCTATGGTCAGGTTTCAATTCTTACAAAATTTTTGCCAAAAATAATTTATTCCTGAGAAAAATTCTGTAGACGTATTTCTGAAAGGACCAGCCCCCAGTTACCCAGTTACCTCGAAAATATTCACTTTTGAGAACAATTTCTGTCGCATGTAGTTTAATTTCAAGGATAGCGTTGGAGAGCTCTATGTTTTTTATAGAAAAGACCTATTTTACTAGATTATCGGTATTCAAAAAATAGCCCGTAGAACGAAAGCTCCAAAATCCAGGTTCGCTATTGAAAAGAACATCTTCAGCTTGTGCTACTAGCAAAATAGTATCGATATTTTGCGAGTGCTACTATCAAACCCTTCATTTTAATTCACACCTGATTTCTCAATGCGTATAGTACGTACGGTAGTAGAACTTTGTATTACGGAAGCCTCATTATTGCGAAAATATTTTGGATTATTATTGCAGGAACTTTTACAATCCTAGTATCAGTGAAAAGAACGTTCAGTTGTTTTAGACATTCCTACTTTCTGATAGGAAAGCTACTTTCTTGGGAGAACGAATTTTTAAGTCTTCTTAAAAAATGCATGCTTCTAAACCATATTATCCAGATTGCTGATGTTGTTAACAATTGTCAATACATTCATCAACAAGTAACAACCTGTAATAACAACATCAAATAAAAACAATCACAAATTGCACAAATGTTAGCAACGTATACATATCCTCTGATACCTTTCTGTTATTGCAACCCTGTTTGAGTCCTTTGGTGGAGGTGTAATTTGCTTCCAGTTTGAGTGTAAATAATCATTCAATAGCTGAGGTCAAGTAAATTTCAACGGTTTAGTATATTCATTGAATGATTTGCTTTTTTCCCTGTAACATCGAAATAAAACTTTGTTTCACACTCAAATTAATTTCTCACTGGATAAATTTTTCTCTATAAACAATCAGCAACCACTCAATATCGAAAATCTCATCAATTGAAAGACGTAGTTGATTTTTGGAGGGGAATGCTGAAAGCGCTGTAACAGTCAAAAGAAGGTGGATTTCACACTCCAAAGGGCGAGATATTCCCGACATCGGCCCCAAAGTCACGCGCTTTTTGTAATATATCGATTAACTGCAGTACTTAATCTTGTTTTGGCTGCTATAATACATTAAGGTGCTCTTTGGTTCCTTCTGTTTATAATGTGACGAGTGATAACCGACCTCAATCGCTGGAGAGAAACTTTTCATAGGAGTGTTAGTAATTATTTGAAAGACTTCGAGATACAACCTCACGCTTTTGAAAGAGCCGGCTTATAAAAAAGGGCTTCTATGACGTTGCTACAGAAGGAGATTTTTTGCATTGCTAACGTGCATATTTCCTACCGGACAAAGCTCTTTCCTCGGTCTATTAATTATCATTCAATAGCGTAGACGTTTCAGATTCCAGCGCTGTGCTCATATCAGATGAGGACCTTTTCTCAGAAACGCAGCGAGTAAAATAAGTTGAAATCCTATCTGCTATCAAGGGGTCTCTAGCTGTTTCACGTGCGGCTAGCTGAGACAGCCACTTGCGCTGGCGCCATCTCTTAAAACTGGTGTAAGGTCTATCGATCGCTGCCTCACTGCACGTGGCTACCTCAGCCTGCCGCACGTGAATTGGTCCTTTGACCCTAGGTGGGAATTCAGCTTATTTTATTCTTTGTGCTTCGGAAAAACAGTCTTCCAGGCTATAAGCACAGAATGGCTAGTGATAGTCCAAAGAAGGAGCTTCGTCCGTCGAGAAATTTACGCGTCTGAGACATAGATTTGTGTGAATTTTACAGCGTTACAAAAGGATGTTTTGAAAAATCAGAGACTTTGCACTGAAGCATGAAGTATCAGCTTTCGTATGGTCACTAACACTCGTAGTAAAAATTCCTGTCGAGCGAATCAGATCGGTTTATCACTTTCCCTTCATGACCTAATAGCACCAATTTTTCAACTAGAAGTGGTGACTTTAACCAGATGATTATCTCATGATCACAGTCAAAGTCACCGGCAACTCCTCGATAGATTCGAATCCTCTTCAACTGTTTCGAAAGCGAAGCCTCTCAATCAACTCCGCATGGATGGCAATTTAAGTTGGTGTTGCCGGAGCGAAGTTCAACAGGAGACGAAAGGCTGCACGCCTGGACACAAATCCTTAAGCTTTACAGCTGGTATTCTCATTGTACCTCGCTTCCCAATTCGTAATCCTAGAGTAACAGATTACAATGAGGACTTCGTTGATAAGTCATATTCGCATAAGCTCATGGTCCCTAAAGTAGTATCTGAATGCTAACAGCTAGCTATACGTTAAAATATGAAATGCTCAGTCTTTGAAGCAACGCGTAACATGTTGAAGACCTTCACGGAGGATGCATGCGACTATGACTTATTTAACAGCTGTGATAGTGCATGGGATGTGTATTATGTTTTCGAGTTACTAAGATCCACTAAACGGAGTGTTTCGAATGCTGACTGAGTATTTCATATACTGACTTTTATCTGTTAGCAATCAGATATTTCTTTGAGGACCATGAGTGTCATTTTGGTGCTCACTGTGCGGCATAAAATCTCGCTCATTTACTGTAATGGAGGCGTCCCTTCTCGTGGGGAAGGAGGCAGGCAGCCAGACACACACGAACAGGTATGCGGAGTCGCTTGTTTGGCTGCCGCAAAAGTGACTGCACAACGCCCTCCTGCCTGTCAACGCTGTTCTCCAGAGGGATATAAATTTGATCTTATTTTTGGTCAACTTCTGTAATTTCGAGCTAAGCTATTTTATGCGAAAGCTCTGGTTGAATTTAATGACATTACTTCAAAAAACATCAATCAGAGCTCACATCAGCTCACTAACGCATTATTGTTCTTGTGACTCGCATCACTTTGAAACCTAAACTCAGTCTTTTGTGCAGAATTTTAGACTTTTATAGATTATATCACGAATGGTTAACACTGCTTTGCTTGTAATAACTCAAATAATCATTGCAATTACCAGGGCAGGAAATGTGAGATACTTCGCTTTTTTAGGTATGACACCACTATGCCTTTATAAATAATTCATGGAAAAAAGCGTAATTTCAGCTATCCTTTTCCAACAAGACTAAAGTTTGTAAATAGACCTTTTTCTAGGAATGCAATGTGATCAAGAGAGAATGATCTTCATCAGCTGCTCGGAAGAACGTTGAGTTTCCTAACTGCGTGGAACAGCACGCAAAGGCTGTGTTCGTCATAAACGAGGCCAGCGGAAATAGGTTTTCGTCGAGAGCGGAACGAGCAAGAGGTGCGTGAAGAGGTGGAGAGTAGAAAAACCTTAAGTGGATCGTAAATCACATGTTTGCTTGATTAGCACCTGTCCCCGGAAAGAGTGAAATACGGATTTGTTTTCCACCCAACCTTCAAACGTTTGCATATCACTTAGCATAATTGGATATCTACAACCATGGTTATTTGTGTTGGGCCTTTCTTAGTTAATTTTGTTACTAAACAATCACGACCACGGTTGCGTTCTGCTGTTTTCAATGTTGATGACCTAAAGATTTTGTTCTCTGAGATGACAATTACGTATTTTAACATCTGAGAATCTCAAAGTAAAGCTTCGCTGAGGTTATGTGTTATAGGCGGTGAAACGCCCATGGCAAGTTCTCCGTCTGCCTACAAGGATGAATTTCCTTGGACACTACTTGTATGCAGGGATGGGCAAGGACAGTAAGCGCTAAGTTATTGAGTAAATGTCTCAATTTCTAATGTTTTATCACTGTATTATAATGGAACTGCTTCCAAAGTACTTTTCATAGTTAACTATTAGTAAATGACCATTTTTTCCGATTCTCTAGTTATCCTGGTAGCGGCCCTTGCTGAAGTTCTAAGTCTTTAGCAAATACTCTGAATGAACATGGCAATGTCAGAGCATGACATGCCAGCTTTTTCGGGAACGTGGATCCGCCTCACCTACATCTCTAGCCCCCACCGTGGGAACGCGCTGAATGTACTGTGGTATTATTTCAATTGTCTTGTTGTCGTAGTATTTTTACTCACTATAGCACAATATTTTTACATGTAAAGTAACATACAAAAATAACAACAATAATACGTATCTTTTCGAGTGTTTTCTTGAGGCCTCAGCTCAAATTTCAATATGCTAGATAAATTTTTGAACCACGCATGTCACGTGGTCTGTTAAATGGGCTGACTTATAGAGTCCGATACACGTGTTTCGACCTTGACGGTCTCGTCAATCGGCCAGATATCCTTTGCCTTTATCCGGTCCTCTCGGAGCGCTCAGTCCCCTATACAATGAGTAGGCAACGACGAACAATTTACACTCTGTGTTTGGTGAAATTATCATCGAACACACAGTGTTGTACACTCAATTGCTCTTGGCTGGTATCATCAATACTATAATACATTCAGTGCTTTCCCACGATGTGAGCTAGAGATGCAGAGGAGGTGAGCCAACTGTCCCGAAAGGGACAAGGTGGAATGTTAATTAGAAAATTGTCAATATGTCGAACTGGTTTACTTTAAATGTTTTCGAAATAGATTATTCGTTATAATTTCGTTCTCTTCAAAGTTTTCCCACCTTTTAGGGAAATTTTTCACGCTTTTTTCGGACTTCCATTAGTCATTCGAAAGCTTGATTCTTGACGGTCTCTGTACTATACTTGCTTTCTGGAAGGGCATATTACTGCTCTTAGAGGCAGGAACGAAAACAAGTAATCAAAGCAAAGTTAGGAAAAATAGTAAAGTAGGAGTGAGAGGCAAAGTAGAAACGAAACTAGCCTGGGAACTGTCAGAATTCAAGATGTTGAACGGTTATGAAAACTCTAGCGAAAGTTTTGTTAAGCGAGAAATGCTCGGGTGTGAAAGATGCTTTTATTTCCACTGTTAGAGCAGTAAAAAAGTCATTATGATGGCGAGGTACGCCATCAAGATTGTCGACATTTTGGCTATCAAATGGATATTGGAGCTTTTCGAAAATTTAGAAAGCATGTTTTTCCAAGATGTCAAAACAGGATGCGGACCCGGAAGTGACCCAATTTTGCAAAAACCTAGTATTTTTTTGACAGTTACACTACTCTAAGGATAAAAACCAAATACATAGTTAAAAAAGTAGGATCTGCTCTATCTAATAATTATTAACTGCTCATGAAAAATGTTTTATTAGGTGAGAATACTTGAATGTGGGACAAATTTTATTTTATCTGTTGCAGTGCAAAAAATAGGCTATGTCAGAAATAGAACAGGTAATTCAAATTCACTTATTTTAGCTATGAAATAATTTTCAAAAATCTTTGAAAGATAAAAAATACGATTTTGCCAAAGATCTCGAACAGGGCAGCATAACGGAAAAGAACCGTATCCCTTCATCTCTTCTTTGCATGCCACCGCTATGAATGAAGAATTCGAAGGAAATTACGCATTGGTCTGCAAAACGGGTATCTAAAGCTCACTAATAAGATGGAATTATCGCCAAAAAGAGATTGAATGCAATAAGCAGCACTATTTTTGACTCACTTTCACTCTTTTCCAATTTTCATCCAGTATGATGAATTATGCACTTTATGCAATAAAGTGTATGAAAACTGAAAGAAATAAAAGGTATATATGATTGAATCATGGGCAAGTACAAACACAACATCATAGAAATGCTTGACGAAGGTTCTAGACATAGCCTTTTTATGAATGTCTGATTTTTGTCTTTGAAAGTGTGGACTATAGGTGATGCAATTAGGTTTTTTTTAATGGAAAAATGACCTTGCTGAGGCGTGTTCTATCATATCTAACCAATTGCTGGCATAAAAACCCCATTTATTGACAAAGAAAGTCTAAATTTCAATAGAAGACTGCCACACTAACATTGAAGCGCACGCCGACAGCCTCTCTTCGCAGCCTTGCGAACCGCATGTAGCCAAAAATGGCGCCGTCCGCACAGGGATGCGCTTCGAGCGCTGCGTCTTGACACTTAGCTTTTTTGCTGATATCTCGCTCTATACGCTAACCTAATGCATCTTTGATATGGTGCAACACCACACATATGCAAATCGTAATACTCCATAAGCTTTCCATATGCGTTTCACTTTTATGCATCCTTTCAAGTATTGTCTTACTTCATTTACTGATCCTGTTACTATATTGTGATTTGCATTTCTTCGATGTCTGTTTATTGTTTCTGCCTTAATGCTGCGCTATGAATTGTCTGTTGACCTAAATTCGAATAATACAAGCTGCTGCACTTGCACAAGGGCTTGCATGATAGGTTGAAAAGGCAGTGCAGGTAATCAAATGTGTTGGTTAGTTTGTGACGACATGCGATGGAAAGCCGAAGAGAGGTACAACTTTGAAATTCATAATGGTAGCGCTAATTTTTAAAGCTGCGGACACACTCTACATGTGCTCACAAGATTCATTACTTCACATCTTTAGAAAAATTGTCACGCCAGTGTAAGGCTTCGCTCAGAGTCATCCTTCAAAAAATGACAGAAGGATTCCGGTAGTCACCGTTCAGTGGTGTTTGCTGAGTAAACTCTACATTCTTTTCACAAAGATTATAGCCAATGGAGCAACCGGGTTTCCGGCAGGGTATTTGCTACATGGATCTGGTCTAAACTGTGGCACGGGTTTTTGCAAGTCTAAGGAATTACGTACGTTATGTCCACTGTTCCAACCTATATAATGGGAAAGTGCTTGACAGTTTCAATACGAAGGCAGTCCTATCATCCTATCAGCACTCCACGACCAAATATAGACTTGCCTATATACGAATATTGATTGACTGTTTTCGTAACTTCTTTGTGAAAACAGCTTTTCCATCAATTTCGTATAATAGCCAAAGAACAATAAGTGCGTAATGCGAAATCATATCGCCAAAGCTCTTTACTACCGCACTGTAGTGGATATTGAAGTTACCCTATTTAGACGAGATGGGCATTTTTATTGGTCAAAAATCCTTTCCAAATGTGGCTATGATGAGAGTTCTATGGAAGAGCTGCATTTTTGTGCTACAGTCTTGATAGCGCTGAGCTAAATTTCGTATAGAGGACAGGTATGTAACTTGATTAACGTGTTGCTGATAGGACTGCAGACATATCGGCGCTGTGAAGCGCATCCTCATATCCAACAAAGATCAACACACAGAACAGATGGTGTTCGCCTGTATTTCAACGAATAGTGACACGGTTTTGGATGGGGCTGTTGAAGCAATATCTGCTAGATTTTGCTTGCAGAAGCACATGCGCCTCATCCAAGTTCTCGATATGCGCTGGATAATGTGAACAAGTTGTCGAGTGCAATGAACATGCATATGGTGTGTGAAAATCAATGGCCATTCTATCCTTGATGTATAATCACGTATGATCACTAATAAGATAAGTGAAGAAAGAAGTACTTGTAAACAAGTCTTTATAGTCATATTTCATGCATAGCAATAATTCTATCAGGTGACTGCTATTTGACTTTAATGGCATATGCTGCACTATCAGTCTATTAGGTGAAGGGAAAACTTCTCTAACATTCGTCCAAAGTCCAAAGTTTTACATAAATTCAAATAAAGACAACACTGATTATTCTTCGAAATAGAGACCATCATTACCCACGATCTTCTGCCAACGATCTGCAAGCCTCCGAATTCGCTCGACATTGCCATTCCATGGGCATCGAATAAAAAAAAACTCCTAACATTCCTTTTCAACTTGATGAAATGTTACTAGAGATGTCCACTAGAAAACTGTTCCGTTGAGCGGAAACGTGGACCATAATCGATTGGCGCAGCATCTGGATTATAAGCTGGGTGCTACAAGACCCTGACTACTTCCAATTTATCAAACTTTTCCTTAGTCTTCAGGTGTGAGGTTAGAATTGTCTTGCTCAAACAGCTCGCGTTCCCTTCTAATCAATGTCGAGTACTTTTCCTCCAAAACATCGTAGCCTCGGTCCAGCTGCTCTCAAAGAGTTCGGCACTGATAACGCGAGCATTCAGAAGCTGTTCAAAATACCAGACACTTCCAAAATTCCACCAAACGCAGATTACGGCGTTTTGCGCAACGGATGTTGGCGTGCAGCTGTTAGCGAAGCTTGACCTTTTGAACCCAATGCTTGCGCCAGTCGCGATTGATTGGGAGGGGGTTTATTATGGAAATATTCTTGGGATATTCCCATAAATTTGCCATAGTCGATGCTGTGTGAAACAGGCTTAAAATTTGATTTTTTCGCGGGTGTTAAGGAACCTTTTTCTCATTCTAATATATCACATACAATGCAGACGCTAGGCATAGCCCTTAGTGGACCAGCGTTCCAAATGCGCTCCTAGCCGCATTGGCCCGACATTCGTCACAATCGAGGGAGACCCACGCTACTCCTCATTGGAAATCACAATGTCCTCTGAGCACATTATCTCATCCTGACTTTGCTATCTGGCATTTTTCACTTGGATACTTTGCAGAACCATCTCTTACATTGCAGCAGCTTTTATCAAAAACCTGTCAATTTCAGAAGGCTTTTGGAGAAACAATTACCTTGGAGAGGTGAGGCTCTGAAAGTGCGGATGTATAATAAACGCTTATTTGGAGATTCTTTCAAACCTCTAAGTTTTCCCAATCACGCAAAAGCGAGGATGCAAAAAATGTGTCAGAGGAACAAAAAAATAAACAGTTTCTACCTCATCTTAAGTTTTGAATGTGCATATACTAAGCACTACCTTTGGCCTTCATCTTAATCTTGTCTTGTTATTTCACCAAAGTAAATTGAGCGTAAGCCTTATTCTTTAAAGCAAGCTTAGCCACAGCTGTAAATCATGTCTTCTTCGATTTAATATCGATGTCTTACTCTCTATACCTTGCTACAATCGTTATTCACATTGCTTATATAGCTTATTATATATGCTTTGTGTGCTGCCACTTACTCGCCACCCTTTTTTGTCAAGTTTTCTTTTATATGTTAACTTTATGCACTATTAATTGTGTATTCCACCACACGTATACAAATTACACAGCTCCATAAGATTATAGCAAAGCCACTGCTTCAATGTTGAGTATCCTTCTGTATATCGCTTTTCTTCACTTACTGATCCCGTTACCGTATTACCCCTTATATTGTTGCAATGCTGGACTATCGCTGTTGACGTACTCTTGTTGTCATCAGCGGTTTGTTGACCCGAGTTTGCCATTTCAAATTATTGCACCTACGAAAATTCTTCTCTCTTGGGAAGAAAAACAAAGGCGATGCTTTTTCCGCTATCGACCGCTCCTTCAGGCCCGCTCAGAACAAAATAATCTGATATGACTTTGACTTTATGACTTTGTTTGAGCCGATAGGTCTAGTGCCATATAAGCGCCTATTTAGTCATGTTAGGACTCATCAATAGCACCCTCCCTCAGTTCCATCGATCCTTTGAGGCTAAATAATCCTCTAAAGGAATCAAAGCCGAGTAAAAAATGATCACACTAACTCGGAGGGTGGTATTACCTGACGTTGTGGTGACCGGCAGTCGAGCTTGCGGCTTTTATAAAGAATCATGCCTCTGCTATCAACCGCTCCTATACTGACCCGCTCTAAACGAAATAATCTGATAAAGATATGACTTGTTTTGAACCGAAAGGTCTGGTGCTATATAGGGGCCTCTTTTGTCCTATTGGGACTTATCAGTAGCACCCTGTAAAGAAGTGGCCGATAGCAGAGATATGATTCATTATAAAAGCCGCAAGCTCGACTGCCAATCACTACAACGTCAGGGAACACCATTATCCGACTTGGGATGATTATTTTTCCTTGCGGATGTGATAAAGGAGCTGTCGACAGCAGAGATGTGATTTATTATAATAGCCGCAAGCTCGACTGCCCTGTCACCACAACGTCAGGAAATACTATTCTCCGACTTGCGGTGATTATTTTATTTACTTAGCGTCGATCTCTTTATGGGACTATTTTTCCTCATGGGATCGACGGAGCTGAGAGAGTATGCTACTAATGAGTCCCAGTAGAACGAAATAGGCGCCTATATAAAAAGGATAAAAGGATAAAGCTCTCGGCGTTGATCAATCCCTGAGGGATGCGCCATGCATTCGACTTCAATTTCTAACTTCGTTTGAGGTGATTGAATGCATATCTGGCCTTTACAATGACTCGCGGAGGCCTCCCGCTGAACCGAGTCAGTGCTGCTTATCCTCCCAGACAAGTCTGAGACCTGTCTGGTACCAATTTACCGACCCCGGAGGGATGGATGGCTTGGTGAGCCATGAGCGCGAGATCGCCTATATAGCAGTGCATTTTGTTAGATACATCGATTTTGAATGAAGCTCATGGAGAACTATAGACTGTTTTCTTCACGGTGGAGAATAGTCTCTATAAAGTCATCGATTAAACTTTACTCAAGTTTGTTTGGAACTTTTTTTGTCAAACCAATATTGAATGTGGACTAAAATCACAAAGTATAGGACCATAGAAGGTTGTTTGCAAACAGTGAGTCGTCAATCAAAAAACTACTCGGTGAGGACCCACTTAATTTTGTAAAAATCGTTAAGAATCGAGGAATATTTATTCTTAGTATTAGAATACAGTTTTTTACAGCTTAACCCGACAACGTAGCACCGAGGAGAGCTTACCGGCGCCCGAGAACTAACGCAGCACGCTGCACGACGACCAGCGAAGCCTAACAAGGTGATGCATATGCATGTCATTTTTTCTCAGGAAAAATTGTTGAATTCAATGTTTAGGTATATATAGTACAGATATCGTTACGGAAGTATCAATGGCGGGTATTGATATTTATACGCCAATTCGAATCAATGACAGAGCTGAAGAGGCGGCACGTTTAGAGAGGGAACGTATCCGACAGGGACAAGCGCATGAGTATGAAATTGTTTATTACAATTGTTCTATACTTACTCCATATTTGTCTATTCTCTTGCCGTTGTTTGAGTATTAACAACTGCTGGTAATTTTTCGTCGAACTATGTCTTTTAAATCAGTGGTTGATGTATATGTTCTCCTATCTTGCTCAAGTATCTGACCCAGGTAGAACGCCAAACAAACGCTTTGCAGATACGAGATGCCGTTGGCGGCAGACCAAGCACGAATGCAGGGCAAAGAACGTGAAATCAAGGAACAAAGAAGAAAAAGAAAGTTGAGGAAAGCTGAAGAGCTAAAAATAAGGCACGTTTTGAGAAGGGCACAAATGCAGAAATAGAAGCAGAATAAGGGAGAAGTAAGGCTCTCCTGCTCGACCTGACCCTGCATTGTGCGTAGTTAAACAACGCACTGCGAATCCAGACGTCATAATTTTTCTGGTTGGGATTACGTACCATGTATACCTTGCACAAATCAAACGTAGTATTGGAGTCAGAATTTTTCAAGCCATCGATTGACTACAAAGTTTTGATAGAACTCCTCATTATTATTTGAGCCAATATGTCATGTGGTCTGGTAATGGGCTCTTGTTCAGCCCGATACACATGTTTCGACCTTACAGTGTCGTCAGTCGGGCGGAACCCGTCGTCTTTCAATCTTTTTAGCCAATCCTTTCTGGAGTTCCTACTATTTTAGCCAATCCTTTCAAGAGTCTCTCCTCGTCGGGGTCTGCCTGACTGACGAGACTGTGAGGTCGAAAAACGTGTATCGGGTTGTACAAGAGCCCATTACTATACCACGTAACATGTTGGCTCAAATAATAATGGAATGAAGAAGTTTAATGAAATTAAACGCGGTCTTAATAAAGCACTCGAAATAAAGAGAAAGAAAAAAATGTATGGAACAAAGTTTTGAACAATCTGAGAAAAATATTCAGTATCATCTAAGAATATGTTTTTTATTGTAAGGTGATTCATTATTTTGCTTTTAGATGAAATGTAAAAAAAATCCTAGAGCGCCATGGTGATATGTTTGATGTCACATGTGAATTACGCTGTGCGATAAATTAAGCGTGCTATAGGTATTAAAAGCCACTCGCACATCCTACGACAAGAAACGGCGAATGTAAGACATAGTCTTATGTCCACAGTTGCGGAGCACTGAAAAGGCCACTGTAAAAAAAAGAAGGCCAGAAAATGTGTTTTTACCAAGGGATTGGATCAGAGAACGGATAACCGAAGTCATCCGCACATATTAATACACCTTTCCATGAATATTACCGTAGAGGAAAGCGTAATTTTTAGACAATGCTGTGTGACATTTGAAAACACGGAGAAGTGCAAATTTGGGCGATACTGTTGGCACACGCACGTACCCCTGCAACATCGTTCCATGGCGGATAAAGTGGGTTGCTGGGTTTTTTTTCTGTACATGGTGTCAGAACACTGGTGTTCAATTTATTAGTCACTGAAAGTTTTGTGCAATGCTTTTTTTTTCAAGATTAAGTTTTTTTTTGCAAAGAAGAGAGAGAGTGAGGGAAAGAGAGTGAGAATGAGAGTGAGAGAGAGAGAGAGGAATGGAGAGGAAGGGAGAGGGAGAGAAAATGAAAGAAAGTGGGAAGAGAGAAGAGGAAGAAAAAAATCATGTAGTGTTGATTAATACGCCTCAGTTTCATACTCTCGGTCAGGATAATGTGGATGTCATTGAGTATGGTAAATGTAACAGATTACGCGTTTGTTGTTTATGAAGGCCGTTATTTAATCATTATTCTTTCATACATTGCTTTCAGTTTATCAAAGATGCAACATTGCGCATCCGAAGCTTCCATGGATGGGAATTATGCCCCCCCCCCTTCCACATGACAAGTTCTCAAGAAACTTGAAGAGATCACGGGGTACTCAGTCAAGATTAAATAATTCCTTTTTGTCTTTCCAATTTCTACATTGTAATATTGAAGTTGATAACAGGCAGCACATTACGTATGTTCATTTAAAGTCTACGTTAACTTAAATATAGACGAAGTGAGTTGCTAAGTTCTATCTATAAGTAAGATTCGTATTCGGAGTGTTGCGAAAAACAGAGACCATTTAAAAGTGAAGTGAGGAGGAGGGAGAGAGATTAATAATGAGTGATATCCATAAGCAAGGTGCTGACTCGCCTTCAAGTCAACACTCTTCCGCAATAACCTGGAAGCACCTTACTCTGGCCACCCCAAAATTGCAGGGAGCTAGGCCGATCAGTATTTTAAGTCATTCGTGAAGACGAAATTTTTAAAAGCAGTTGAAACGACATGCGAAATATGCAAGGATTTTTGAGGACAAAGAATGCGAGGAAAACGAATCGATTGCAAGAAGTATGGAGATTTGCAGAGTAGAAATTGGCAGAAAAAATTTCATAAATGAGTAACAAGTTGGACTTTCTATTCTTTCATTATCGAACAATTTTTGATACCATAGTACTCACGATTTTTCCAAGAACGGATCAATAAAATCATCAATTGACCTACGGTAGGACCACTTGGAGCAAGCGAATATTCGTTCGCAGCTGTTATTGTGCAATTGTCGCGTACAACGAGGACGAAATAAGTACGCTGCCAATCAAAAAAATGATAATCTTGAACTTGGAGGCGTACGCTTTCTTTTTATTAGGCTGAAAGAATGGCATTTGAAGAACTTATTGACCATGTATATCTTGGTTTATTATCAAGCTCGCAAGAGATATTCTTCGTGGCCCATATTTTGGCAGTGTGGCCTTCTTAAGGGTTATGCTCATTCTAATCCAAATCCTATTGTTTTGACTCTATGGCTCTCTAGAGGATTTTTTGTTTTTTCAAAAGCAAGTATTCAATTATAGAGAGTTGTCGTCGATGGAATACTTGTTCAACGCTTATTTTCCACATTCTACCTTTTGACGTCACGCCAGAGACAAGGAAGTCCATGGGAAAAAAAAACGATAACTGCGTTCAGGTACAAGTCTCATTATCCTTTCACTATGTTTTTATTTTTACTATTATTTTACCTATGCTGCTGTGGTTTAAAGTGTTTGGCATTCCACACATGGTCAATGATTCGATCCCGCGCTCAAGGCTCACCGAGCCTTCCATCCTTCCACGGATGGTTGATATGTACAAGACTTGTTTGAGAGGACGGCAGCTCTGACACAAAGCATCGGTAGGCTATCGCGGGTCGTTGTTAGAACCAGATAAGTAATTGTGAAATCGGCAAGGGGTATTTTACTATAACGCCTTCGCGTCGCGACATCATTCTCTTTGTATAATCCTCACTCCACGATTGTGGATATATAGTTTATATACAGGGTGCGCAAAAAGTTGTGATAGTTGTATATATACCAGATAATATAGAGTGATGTGCAAAACTTTCGAGACAGGCGTGACACTAACCCGCATTTCACCTTGTCCGTGGGCTCGTGCTCTAAACCGTTGCACTAGGGAGCCCGTTGTGTCACCACTCTGGTATGGTACAGATGGTATAGGTGCGTTGCGTAGAAAAAGTGATGGTAAGATGAGCGCCAGCAGTGCAGCGGGTTAGAGAAAGCGCTGCCCGATAGGGTTAAATGCGGGTTAGAGTTCCACCTGAGGCAAAAGTTTTGCACATCACTCAACATCATTGAGTGCATATGACATCACGGCACCACTAAAAGCGGCTCAAAAAAAGAATTGTGTTTGATTATCTGATAATGGTATATTGTCAATTTCAGTGCTGATGTGATAATTTTTTTTATCAATGATGATAATCTTGCTGAAGTCTGTGTTTAATTTTGGTCTGAAATCTGTTTTGATTATTTACGTATTTTATGGTGTCGTTTTGGGTCATTAAAATGATCGTATCGCAGAAGTTGATTTGCACATGACAGGAACGAAAACGTACATTGTTGAAATCGACTTGTGTCTGCAAAGTCTTGAGCAGTTCCAAAGAGAATGAAGTTATTGAAATCCGCCCTCGAAAAGATCTTTCGACCACCTCGTATATTCAGGAGAATATTTAAAAAATCCGTTGCCAAATTCAACGAATCCGGTGCGTTCAATGAGCAAAATCGCTCGGTAAACTCGAGATCAACGAGTGGAACGTGCGAAACGTTGTCGAAAATAAGCTAAGTTGCGCAGTTACAAGATCGCTTATGTTCACTTTCTGGATAAAAAGGAAGGAAAACTGCTCTTCAATGCTCGCCGATTGCTTCGCTTGATAGCAGTTGCTCGTTTGTCGAAGGTGTTGCTTGCGCCTGAGAAGCTACTCGCCGTCAAAGCACTCTGCAATCGCCAGAATCGACATAACTTCTCAAGAGGGGTCCTTTTTGGGTCTCTGTGATGATCTGTGACGGCACTGCGTTACTGGAAAGCCGCTGTTAGTCTTCATCAACAAAAACATGAAAGCCATTGCCTTCACTTATTAACAGCAAGTTGCGAGGCGTACTGGAGCCTTACAATACTCAACATTTTGGCGCCGACGGATCTACGTTTTGGGAGCGCTTTGTGGACTATTTTGAAGGAGCAAGTCTCGGCTACTCGCTGCACTATCGTAGACGCGCTAAAACGATTTTCAAACGCGCCTAGAACGAAGTTACGGTGAGAACGTGTGCGAGCATCGTTGGAAATTTTTGCAACAAATTTCGTAAATGTATATAAGATAATGAAGGCATGAGAATTTTTCATAAATTTTTTGTCTATTGTTATAATTGTTGATCTAAGTAATGTAATTACTCCTTCAATTGGGAAATTAATTCATTTCTGCAGTATTTTTTGCGGCTGAAATGTCTGAAAAAATTATCAGAACTTTTGTACATCTTATAAATAAATAAAAGTAAATAAATAAATAAATAAATGAATAATTAACTCATATGTGCTCTTAATCTGAACCATTCAACGAATAGTTTATTGACCTGAATAGTGTGCTCGCTTTTTATTTCTACGTGACAAATTTTTCTCACTGTTTCCAAATTGTTTGAAGGTCTGGTGGATTATCAATTGCAGCAAGAACTTCTAGCGAATATGAAAGTGATCAAGTGAGAGATGTGATAGTTTCTAAACGATAAATTTTTAAGAAATCAAACAAAGATTGATTTGTGTTACTGATCATCTGAAATGAAATGCGAAATGATTGCTACCTCAATAAAACTCCATGAGTGTTTGAAGAATTTCGATATTTTAATATAATTTGATACAATATAGAGAGGAATGTAGACAACATTACTCTATATATTATGAAATCTCTTACAAAAATTTCCACCGTTGTTCCCCCACGTTTCCACTGTAACTTCTTCCCAAACGCTCTAGTGTAATAAGTAGGCGAAACTTCTTTCGCCAGTATGGACCAAGAGTAATCCTTTTGGATAAATCCGACATGTTTGACGACCATATGTTCTTGTCACAAAAGCTTAGAAACAGTTCTTGAGAGATGGCAATCGTTGATTGGGCCGAATGCACAGGAGCCCAATCCTAGTGAATCGTAAATTCGTCACTGCCAAAGTTCAGAGTTTTTGAAAGCTCCAGTACGTTCGTAGCACTTGCTGATGCTATCTGGCGGTTCTATCCATTGCCATATCGATCCGATAGCCAAGGAAATGTTGATTTCCAACTAGACTTGGTTTTTTTGAAAACCTTTAAAAAACCTGAAAAGATCGCATTTTGTATTCAGAGTAATTAGCCCGCTGTTTAAACTTCACAGAGCGCTTTTTGGTTCAAAATATTAATTTAAGTCTAATCTTTCTCACAATTTATCAACTAGCACTTTTATAACAGTTCAAAAAAGTCATTTTGAACGTGCTTTTTTTATCTAGATTCATCAGTGCATTGTAGGTGCGCAAGCGTGGACTATCGGTCATGAACAGTGCATAGAACTCAACGGACTCTTTCCATATAAGCCTTATGTTGTCTTAAGCACCTGCAATCACTGATCAAAGGTAAGGATTCTACCCTACCGCTTTTTCTTACTTCTTGCCAATTATCTCTCACTTTTCGAAACACATTATTCCTCATCTCTCAAGTCACTACTCAAAAGCTAGCATCGATGGAGTGTACACTTCTATCAACGATGTTAACGGCTGCAACACCAATCTCCTTATTATCACTGCTCTCTGAAAAGCGATCAAACAGAATCTCCTAATCCTTACCTTTATGCATAACGATACCTTTTGTTTGAAATAAATGTTTGGACGTAATCTTTTCAAGGCCCCTATTATTAATAGAATTGCAGCAGTTTGTAACACCGCAGTAATTACAAAGACTAGGTCTCTGGCCTACAGGTGCGTGGTCGCATCACCTCCACATCATCACATTAAAAAAATTAGTAGAGGCAGAACATGGACGAGCGTAGTAAGTTGCCTTGAGGGCATTTATATGGGACAAAATACATCGACGGTGTTAAAGTGGTACACATGTCCACTGTCGAAATCACCACAATAAAATGTGCTCATTAGCCCTCAAGTACATATTAGGCTGACGAAGCTCTAAAAGGTTTAGTTACACCGATAGGACGACGGATCGAAGTCACTCCTGCAGCTCTAAAGAGTTTTGAACCTTTGAAGGTTACTAATTATAGATAAATTCTTGGAAGTTCTCCGTGAGGCAACATTGCGCTTCATCTGCAGTGCATTTTTGACAAACAGTTTTCGCATATTTTAGCACTATGATAGCATTAAGGTCTCCTTTGATATGAGCCGGTATTAAAACCAAAAGGTCAGTGTTCTAGTATTCTATTTCGAAGTACAAACTGATAATGGAACTGATCATTTGATCATTATCCAGTTGTGCTTCTGAATACTCACGAAATGTTATCGACATAAAAACATCAAAAGAAAATATAGTTGTAGTATCAAAAGAAAATATAGTTGTAGTATGAATAAATATGAATGTAGTATAGAAACGTTCAATACATGTTATAAATATGCCAAATAATCATTTTTGAGTCACGCATGTCATGTGGTCTGTCAAAAAGGGATGACTTATAGAGCCCGATGCACGTGTTTCGACCTTGTAGTCTCGTCAGTCGGGCAGTTACCCTTTCTTGTTTTTTGACAATTCTGTGTGGGTGCTCCAGTCCCCGCACTGGGGAAGGAACGAAGAGCCTGCCCAACTGACGAGGCTGCTAAGGGCCGAAACCCGTGTACTGGGCTGTATAGATGATCATAACAGACCACATTCAATTAAAAAAAATAATCATCAAGCATATTGAAATCTGATCGTGGTCTTAAGAAAATACTCGAAACAAAAAACAAGAAAAGTAAAACATTTTCAAGAATTATTGGTGATGCACGTAGTCGAAGGAGGACTACTTCTTGTTGCCTGTGAAACTTTTTCGCCCTAACAGCGTACTCTAAGCCTTTATGAGGTCTGTTATGGCACTTATAAGGTGCTACACACATGTTTCGTTTTTTCAGTCTTATCGGTAGCAACTCATAAGCAACCATTCGATGGCATGAGCATTCCAACATTGTGTTTTTTCTTGAAAGACCGTTTAACTTCAGTGTAACAGGTAAAATAATACCCTGTGTTTCGAGTGACTTCTTTTAACAACTCTCAAACTTCAACATATCTCATAAATATGTTTGAGCCAGCTTGTCATGTGGTCTCTTGAATGGTATTCCATATGAATGAATTTAGCAGACCACATGACAAGGTGGCTCCAGTAATAGTTACGCAATATTTGAAGTTTGAGCGTGGTCCAAAGAAAACACTCGAAACTCGGGGTATGATATACTAATGATACTAGCCAAGAGCAATTTAGTGTACAGCACTCTGTGTTCGCTGATAATTTTACTGAACATAGAGTGTAAAACGTTCTCGTCGCTAACTCTTAGTGTGGGGACTGATTGGAGCACCCACACATGATTGGCAAAAGACGTGAAAGGTAGCTGATCGAGAGACGAGACTGCAAGGTCGAAACAGGTACGCAGTGCTCTATAAGACAGCCCTTTTTAACGGACCACATGACATGCGTAGCTCAAAAATGATTTTTGGGCATATTGAAATTTGAGCTGTGGTCTTAAGAAAACACTCGAACTGTTCAATAACTGTTTGAATTATGACTTTTAGAAAGTATCATGTTTTCACTTCTCGAAATCGGAGTTTTCTGAGGAAAGATCGCCATTGTTTCTACTGACTGTAATGTTATTGACGAATCTTCTAATATACCACTTGTCAACAATTAAATTCTTTTTGGTGACAAGTGGAATGCAATTTTTATTAGCGAACAAACGCTTTGTCCTTCTTGCACGCCACGTGAGAAATAAAAGTGCTTCAACTCTCTCACGTGAACAATCAGGTCCTTCATAAAACATGCAGGTGTACGTATTTTATAAGGTCCTTACCCTAGCCCGTTGCAGTTTGGAGAATCTAGTATAGCGCTTAGATTTTAGCCACAAGGATAACCAGGCTGCGACGTTACGTAAGGCGTTGGTTTTTGGTTGCCGGAACGTGTTGGGGATGGAAGTCCGTCCTGCGCCACATCGCGTCTTGCATCACAATCACCCGGCCACGGTTGTCGTTGACAGTTTATCGCTGAGTCTATTCGAGAATGAAACAATGCATTTAGATAGCAGTGAGTAAAGGCAAGGTGCCTTTAAGAAGTTTGCGGTTCAGCACAGGCCGAGACATGTGGTCGTATTGCGGAACAACGGAGTGGTTCTGCAACAATCAACTGTATCAAGTAAGAAACTATTGATTGGGATTAATACTGAATATGAGAGAATACACTAAATTGTTGGACAAATTCAAGAGCGACAGCATTGGGGACAACGAGAGGCGAACGTAAGGCGAACTCGGAACGATAGAAGCACAACTAGATGAGACTGTGTGTCTTTTGTACGTGGTCTGTCTCAAGGCATATCTCTTATCGATTTTTTCTGTCTCAGTCAACCGCACTCTCCGTCCACGTGGCTGACACCCTCTCTGCGCGGTCGTTCGTGGAAGCATCGAGGCCACCCGTGAACGACGTGTGAAACGGTAAGTGTCTTTGAAGAGAAGCTGTTGTTTACTATGCAAACCTGAATTTTCCATCGATTTTTTCACTTCTTGCTGAAGAGATAAGAGGGCTTGTTTGAGTTAATCACATATTGAATTTACCTTTTTAGAGTTTATCAACACAAGCAGCCAAAACGGCGTCAGCCAAGATTGTGGTGGCTACACACAACCTCGTATCGACTCACCAAGAAGCTCTCACCTCTTAATGCTCACAATCAGGTGTTGAGACTTTTTGAAAATAATTTTAACTGGTAGTTTGGCAAAGTTGAATCTCTAAGTGCAGTCTTCAAAGTTTTGAGAAAAATTGAATTTTTATAAGTTTCTTTGAGCATTCTTAAACTGGTCTTGAGTGGTGGATGTGTTTCTTTTTTAAACCACATTAGTGTGACACGTTTCAGTCCGACCGGAGCAGTTTGAGCTGCGAATCAACTTTGCTCTCATTTAATTTCGGTGCATCAGGGTACGGTGAATACACATCTAACTGCTGAGGTGAAAACAGCATGACTATGCTTTTAGTAACCATAATAATTTGAGATGTCCTTCTCGCCTGCAACACCCTGGCTTCATCCGTGTGCTGAAACAAGGAGTAGCCAGATTGATCCGAACACAGCTGTTCCACCATCCTGCTCAGCATCGCCAGGATCATCGGCCGTTCAGAATATGCTGTCACAATCCAGTAATGCTGGATTTTGATGGAACTAGATCCTGTGAGGTATGCTCATGTTTTTAGATATTTCACACCTTTTGTGTTTTTAATGCACTCATGATTCCTCGTCTATCTGAGCGCGATACGAGTCGTATATGGGCCATATAATTAGGAATGCTCCATTCTTTGCAAGACCACTATTATCGTTCTATTCTCCTCATAGTCATTGCGTTCCTTGTTACTCCTTGTCACTCCTTACTTCCTTGTTATACAGTTAAGAGTGCACTTGAAAGCAACATGCGCACGACATTTTGTTTAGATACTCTGTTGATCCCTCTTCACAGTGTTTCACATTTTTCACAAAACGGGTCCCATTGCTGCTAGCATAAAAGTTGTTTTTTTTCGAATTATTCCTAAAACATTACTCCTTTGTCTCTCTTTCAAAACAAACAATTGTGCATTGTTTCTTTGTTGTTCTAATGTGCGTAATTTGTGTCATAAAGAGCATACAAATATACGCATATTACAACGATTAAATCTTAACATGATGTTTTAGAAGAGAAAATCTATGAGCACGGACATTGTAAATTATCACCTTATCACATATACCGCTTTTGGTACATAGCGTGCGCCGCGCTTGCGGCGTGCTGGCGGCGAGTTCTTATCGTCATTCTTCTTTGGAAATAGAAATCTGTTCCTTGATTTGAGGTCCTTAGGGCACATTATCATCAATAAATGATGGAGCTTCACAGATGGCACCTCCATAAAGAGCTTTTTGGTAAAGAAAACGTCTACCTGCTAGAGATCATTCTATGTTTGAGCAAAAGAACTTCTTTATAAAGGAAACTTACTTCCAGTGGTTACATGACATTCGCTTCTTCCTTTTTGATTTATGCTTTTGTGCCCATTTGATAGGTTGAAAGATTTTGATCTTACACCAACCTTGATTTCCTGAAGGACCTTCATAATACATTATCCTATTGATAAAAGAATAAGATTTTGCTCCCCAACTGCGTTGATCCTGATGCACAGCGGGTTTTTTTGGTACTACAAACTAGAATTTTGATGTGAAGTTGATTTTGGCGCTATGAAAAATTTGGACTGTCATTGGATTGGCTTCTCTAAAGTATTTTTGTGGAAGAAACACTCTGTAGTTTAAAATTTTTCCCTTTTCATCACAAATTGCTTGAATGCGGCCGCATTTAAGTGAAAAGTGCTCGTGTTTCCAAACCTACTTTTGGAACATAATTATCTGGGTTATTGGTGAATATCTGGTAACTTGAGAGCTGTGAATTCTAGCAATAAACTTGGTTCCTGAAAGCACAAAGTGATAACTAAATGAGAAGTACGCTTTGCTTTTGAAGTAAGCTGTATCAAATTTCCAGCTAATTTTTGGTATTATGTAGCAAATTTTGATCCTGAGAAACTTGATTTTAGTGCAATGTCACAGAAAACCTCCATAAAGATTTATATTGTGAAGAAAACTCCCATGTATTAAAGAGATCTTCTATGTTTCAACGAGGTAACCGCGTGGTCGTGACTATTTTCCATCTGCTAGATCACATTCTTTCTTCCCCTCTCTTTTACGTTTTGTAGTCATTCGGTAGCTTAAGAAATATCAATTTTTACACCGAATTTACTTCGCGAAAAGCCTTTGATAGTACGTTATACTGACTATATAAAGGTAACGTTTTCAATAGGAATCCAATCTTTCAACTTCACAGGGGATTTTTTTGGTTTTTTATGCCAAAGTATTGATTTCAGCGAAATTTTCGCGCCACATAGTATTGAATATTATCACGAAAATATTTGTGCACTTGCGTTTAGTAGAAAGATCGCCTAGTTGTTTGAGAATTCTCCACTTTTTATCAGGATTTGAGCGGACTGCAATGACACTGTGTGAAATCTGCTCGCGTTTTCGTGACTTTTTGATTAGAAGATATTTTCACCTGACAATCATTGATCACTGATCAGCCTGTGAATTGAGAATTTTCGACAGTTGAATTGTAGAAAAACCTTTTCATTACTCTATAATAAATGAAAAGAGGACTCAGCTGAGAGTGTAGTACAAAAGGAACACAAGTTTGACCGGAGTGCAGAAAGAGAGGGATTGGACCACCAAAAGATCTCATTTCGGGAAAAGTTGATCAGCAAAGGCTGGAAAAGCCATGCAGAATGAGAGTGGTGAACTTAGATGGACGGATAAAAAAAGTTGTAGCAGTTCCCACAATGCACAGCTGTCCTAATCTTCCTAGTCACACATATATGCTTGGTGAGGGCATGAGAGGATCTACAGAGACAGCGTGAAGATAGTTAAGTTTGCCTAGTCTGAGAACTCTCAGAAATTTACGACAACACAGTTACGCGACCACAACTACTGACGCTTTTGAAGGTTCCACATTCAGTCCACCAATATTTCGACGTTGGGTAGAATGCTAGAAAATTAACGGAGATTTTCACAATTGCATATGCCTAAAAGTCCTGTTAGAACAGCGTATACTAACTGCAGCCAATGTAGTGAGCGTTTTTGTTTAAAATGTTGCAATGCAGCTCGTGGGAAATGCGAGCCCTGTAAGCGCTTTAAATGTTCGAGTTACTGGCCCAATTGAAAGGAGATATGAAGAAGGAAAAGTTTCAGGAAGAAATAAATAAGCAAAATGCGAAATTTGAAGTGTAACAAATGAAGGGAGCTCTCGGCTTCGGTCAGCCGACGAATGATTGGGATCGTAAGAATCTTCGCTAATTACGCCGATGCGGCAAGATAACTTAATGCTGGTACAGTAACGTGCAAAATTCAACGTTGCAGGTAGTGGGTCTTTTTCGAGGTTTTCACGCTCTTTCAGTGATCAGGTCCTATACCCAGCAGAACGTCATAACGTCGACAACAATGCTAATGAATACTAGGAGGTGTCTTTATATGTTGGGCGGCGACAAATTTTCAAGCCGATCTTGTTCGCTAGAGAGAAACTTTTCATAGGATTGTTCGTAATTGATATAAAGATAAATTTCTGGCTACAACTCCGCGTGTACGGTTTTTTGAAACACCTCTCTATAACACTCTAGCATCCAGGTTAATATTTTGTTTACACTAATCTTTCGTCTTTTTTTTCATCACACGTATAGAGTAACGAAAGCGCTAAAAGCATATCAACTTGCAGAGAATTTTCTGCACTATAAGAGACTTTGTTTTTACCTGAAGCTTCTATCAATGTGGTCAAGATATCTCCAATTGATTAACAATAATTCAAAAAAGACCAATAGCCTCCCCTCCTCAGACACATGAGCTGTCTAGTAAACAGAATCACCGGAAAGGTTTGTAACTGAGTAAAATCTGAAGAGAAACCACAGCGTCGATTTGTTAGTAGGGTAATCGTCCGATCTGCCGCGTAGCTCGGTAGTGACCTAACACATTATGAGTTGAAACGGCGACAATTTGTCATTTTAGTAGAAACTTTTTCAACCCCATCGACAGAAACTCTAGACATTAACGCATGATTCTGATGTTACGGAAAATTCCCTACGTACTGATATGCCTTTCGTGCTTCCAGCGGTTTAAACTCACGGTAAGAATGAAGACCAAAGGCTATCAAGAAACAAAATATTATTCTGGATGCTACAGCGTTATGAAAGGTTGCTCTGAAAAACCGGCAACGTAGAGCTGTAGCTAGAGATTTAAGCTATCCAATGGTTACTAAGATCTTTGGAAAGCTCCTGACCAGCGAATGAGATCGGCTTAGAAATTTATCGCCGCCCAATGTATAAGTACCGATTACGCTTGTCGTCCTACTTATTAGCCAAAATTACGTTTATTAGGATTACGTTTATTGAATCAAAAGTTATTATAATAAGCAAGAAAGCTATGACAAATTCTCAAAATTGCTTCCTTTGGCCTCTATACATAATGATGTCGCTTGCGAAAACTTTAACGATGCTCTCACACAATTCCACCGTGGTTTCTTCTCAAGCGTGCGCTAGCTCAACGAGAAAACGAGACCTTTTCTCTGCCAGTGTGGATCCCGATTAATCTGTTGAGTTAAGATCCGGTGAGTTTGACGCCAACATCCTTGCCTCAAGAGCCTCGAAACAGCTCTTGACAAATGGCAATCTATGAGCGAGCCGAAAGCACAGGAAGCCAGTCCTACTGAAGCGTTAGTTCGTTGGCACGAAAGTGTTGAGTACTTCAATGCTCCAATACGCTCCGTAGAACTTGATGGTGATTGCTGGCAGAGTTGATTTTAACGTTTCCGTTAATGAAGGACAACGGCGTCACTCCAGTGGTGCAAATGCGGGCAGAGACTATCACAAAGACCGGAAAATTGCTGCAGCCCATAGTTTTTGCTACTTCGGGCTTCTGCTTATTCTACTTGAAAAGTCGCCGTTTATTCTGGCGATTGCGGAGTGGTTGAACCACGAAAATTTTTTCTTCAATGAAAACATCTTTGACAAACGTGCAACATCTATGAAACGAATTATTCGGCAAGCCTTTGAAAATCTTTTTTTTCTCTAGTTGTTCAGAAAGTGAACACCAACGATAGCGTAAGTGCGCAATTTTATCTTATTTCTGACAGTGTTTCTGACGCCGCACTTGCTAATTGCGAGCTTCACAAGCTATTTTGCGCATCAAACGCTCCGGATTTTGTTTATTTTCTTGGAACGTTTACAAGAGTAGACGTGGCAGTTGGACAATCTTTTCAAGGACGGTTCAAAATCCTTCCATTCCTATCGGAATTACGTTGCAGGGCTGTATAGACATTTCTTGTGTTGGAACCACTCTTAACAATTTTGGCCTTTTTATTCCCGTCTTGCGCAGCTCAATTACTGTGACCCGCTCATATTTACTATCATAACTTGAGTGCAACTAAAGGTCAACAAATAATGGAAACAAATTCTGGACCAGAATCGAGCAAAGAAGTCAACAAAGTTATCAAAATCGATGAAAAATTTTAAATCAATGCTAAAATTGCAAAATACAAAATCATCACAAGTTTTTGGCACTCTGCATATATGTTTACAGGCACATTTACCGTTTTGTTAACTTCAATGTTCTGCTTGCTTTCTCGAATTACTATATCACTGTAGTGTATCAGGGAATACAAGATTAAGTTTGCCCTAATCAAGCTCTTCTTTACCGACTAACCGACGGTAGGAACGTTTGGCGGCCATATATTCGATGCAATGTCCACTATCGATCGGTCGAACGCGTTAGAGAGGTCCACATGTGAAGTACAATTTTGTTATTCTATCAAGAAGTCTCTCGCTTTGAAAGAATTTCTAGATAAAACGAATGAACGTGATACTAGAAAATTTTCTTCATACGATTATGAATTTTCGTATATTAGTAAAGTAGTAGTAAAAGTGTACGGCAAATGTAAATCATGATTTTATTTTAAATTCCACAAGGTTAAAAAAGGGTCTTTCTGTAAAAAGGAGCATTTAGTGTACTAGCTGGTAATTCAAGCTTTCGAATGATTACTACCACTCTTATCGTGCATTTGTCATATATCGTGCATTCGTCGTTTGAAGTGACTGAATGCGTATCTGGCCTTTACAGTGAGTCGCGGGGCGATCCGATGTAACGAGTCAGTACCGCTTACCCTCTCAGACAAATCAGGTGCCAATTTACTTAACCCGGAGTAATGAGATGTTTGGTAAACCATGAGCGCGCAATAGGACTATCGGTTTTGAGTGCGACGCAGATCACCTCTAACCACTGCGTCAAATACGATCTTTTATGCTCATACAGATTTGAAGATGTGAAAGTTCAGAGATGACCTTAGCGGCTCCATACAATTATTGTGTTTTTCTGTAGAATCGAGTATGGCGGTCATGAAAAGCTATGATCGAATTTTCTACATTACCTTTCGCATCCTTATCTAGGCTACCCTGTGCACCATGCGTCCAAGCAATACAGCAGTAGTGCAGTACAATGAGACTTTTAATGCAGTACAAGATGACCAATAGTACACATACCAAAGTGAAGCGCTGAGTGGGTAATTATCTTCGTGTTATAATATGTTTATTTTCTCGCTAATTCAAAAATTGCAGGCCCTCAGCAGCAATTCCTTCCTCGTAGGGCACTACAAGTGCCCCTTATTGCAACCCCACCATTATGGACACCATACATGCTTCGAAAACTGCAATACTGCTTTGCAACCGAATTCTGTGGGCACTATTGTAGCGCAGCACTTCCTGCACGTGATTCGGCTTGGAATTTCTTCAAAATATTCAATTTTTAGAAACCACTGACTCTTCACCCAAGCGAAGCAAGAGTAACGGCGCCATTCATCTCTTCATAGCAGCTTGGATTCGAATTAAATCGCCCATAAAAGCAATCATGTATCTTGGCAACTTGAGATACTTTGGTTATTTTAGTTAGATTACTTGAGATTTTAGTTTAAATCGTGACTGCACCTGGATAATTGCTTTCCGGAACTGTACCGTGATTCCCAATTTTCTTTTACATTAGTTGGAATTGAGAAAAGACTTCAATCTGTTGATCGCTGCTCGTTATTAGTATATGGAAATTGGCTAATTGTTCATAGATAGATGTAAGCAACACTAGAAATAATACAATGAATGATGTCTACCATTTTCGGATCTAACTCACTCATATTTTTCTAATGTCATACTTGAATAATACATTACGGTTTTATGAGCTATGTGTACTTGTATCTCAGAAGTCAGTTGACCTTCCGTTCCACTTTCAGATTAGTCACATAATTGGGATTATATTGTCAACTACTCTTAACATGTAAATGTATCATAAATGTATTGCTTGATATTGACTTTCCGTATGGTAGCCTCTATGCTCGCCCCACAATTAGACTTTCACTTTATCAGAATCTTGTTTACTGTTCCCTTTGTGTATACTATTGTAACTGATCCTTGTACTCGTGTATCGCTACTACTGTACTGTTTCGATAACGATAAACGTTAACTTAAATCCGAGAAGTTTGACATAGAGATACTTATGATTAGTCTGATAATGAAGTTTTTGCGATGAAATCACATGGGCTACGGATTTCTTCTGCCTTCTTTGCTTAAAAGCAGTATTTCAATCTGCGCTTAGGAATTTTTTGAGACACCTGTTTCTTTGCACTGCTGTATGTGCGCTGTTATTTTTATATCTTTATTGTTCAGTTTTTTCCCTTTCTGGCCGTTTCAAGCGATGTATCACGATCAAATGATTTTTCCAGTCATCTAGTGATTTTGAACATTTTTCTTTTTTATCAGTTTGTTGATGGAAGAGTCTCAGTAATATTACTAGTACTGTTCGATATGACTCAGGGTCGATTTAACATTGCGAGTTCAACGGGCTGTTTTGAAGAATTTGACACAAACGTTGTGGACGCTTCTTTCGCTCTGCTGCAATCAGTTTCCTTAGTCCTTCCCTGCAGACATCGGCACTGACTGTCTCCTTGCTGTCGAGCGATTCCCAAAGCATGCCCTGACAATCCTACAAAATTCGAGAGCATATCCTTCCGAGTGAGAGTCTTCCACTCTGGCTAAGTTAGTTAAGGTCTCCCAGGCGATGCGGCCACTAGGGGTTCCGCTTGATATTTTCACAGTAGACTTAGAACTTATTTCTAGTGATGAACGACATGATGAAAACTCGTTATGCGGTCATAAGAGAACTTACGCATATGGTCACGCATGAAGCGCTGTCATGTTTGGTAGATGCGTGAGGTGACCGTCGATACCAAACTAGGCGATGGCACAGTTCTTTTAGATGGCGAGCAATGATGCCATGGCCGCATTTATGCCTGTTCCGAATCTCTGGCTCTAGCTTTCGCATGCTCTTCCACCTTGTAGCGCTAACAATTACTGTACGGCATAATCTTTTCGAAATGGTTGAAGCCAATGATTTTTAGTGTGCCATAATGATCGGGTACGGGAAAAGGAACAAACCCCATATTCTCCACGGCCTATGAATTTTGAACATCTTATGATCACAGCTGTTGCTCATATAATACTTTCACCCGTGTTCAAGATAAGGTATGACCTGCATAATCTGGTGGTATAAACAACTACGATAAAAAGATAACAAAAGACGTTAAAAAAGGCAACTGCTCGCGGGTCAATCCGCCCCATAAGGGAGTCGAACTCAACGTACGTCCGAGTTGAAGTGCCCTGCCAGGATAGCAAATGTGTCCGACCACGGCTTAGTAGTATAAACGTCTACAATCCGAGGATAACAAAAAAAAAAACATGAAAAGAAACAACTCCACGTGGGTTAATCCGCCCAGTACGGGTATGGTATAGTGGTATAAACGACTACAATTAAAGGATAACAGTGAAAGAGGCAGCTGCACGTGGGCAAATCCGCCCCTTACGGGAATCCAACTCAACTCACCTCGGACATGCCGTGGCCGGACACTTTTGTTCTCCTGGTTGGGCGCTTCAACTCCGACATAGTGCTATAAAAGACTAAAACGCAGGGAAAACAAAAACATCGAAAGGACCATCCCCACAACAGTCAATCCGCTCCGTACGGGAATCGAATTTGACTTATGTCGGGCATGAAGTGTCCGACCAGGATAACAAAAGTGTCCGACTACGGCGTAGTGGTGTAAATGACTCATCTGCAAGGGAAACAAAAAAAAAGTCGAAGGAGGCAGTTCCACGTGGGTCATTCCGACCTCTTACTAGAATCCAATTCATTTCACTTCGGAACCCGCAGTGTCTCACCATGCTATAGTGCTATAAACGATTAAAATTCAAGCATAACAAAAGACATTGAAAGAGGGAGTAGCACGATAAAATTGTCCGACCACGGTAGATCGGTTTAAACGACTGAGATACAAGAGAGACAAAAACAGTCAAAGGAGGCAGCTCCACGTGGGTTGACCCGACCTCTTACTGGAATCCAGCTGATCCTACTTCGTAGTCCAAGGGTCCCATGTAGTCATGGCGTAGCGCTATAAACGAGTAAAACTCAAGAAAAACAAAAAAACTTAAAAAAAAGCATCCCACGAGGGTCAATCCGCCCCGTACGGTAATCCAACTCGACTCGCTCCGCACATAAAGTGTTCGACCATGGCAGAGTGGCATAAACGACTACAATAAAAGGATAGCAAAAGGCATCAAAATAGGCAACTGCTCGCGATCCAGTCTGCCCCATAAGCAAATCAAACTCAACTTATGTCGGAGTTGATGTGCCCGACGAGGATAACAAAAGTGTCCGACCACGGCTTAGTGGTATAAACGAACACGATCCAAGGATAACAAAAAACATCGAAAGAAGCATCGCACGTGGGTCAATCCGCCCAGTACAGAAATCCAACTTAACTTACCTCGAACGTGAAATATCCGACCACGGCAGAATGGTATAAACGACTAAAATGCCCAATAAATATTGATTCCAAAAGCGGTCATCTGTCCCATCATACTACCATTGACGAAAACAGTAAGCTTTGTTATAGCTGCGGTAATCGAACATATTATCTGCAAATTAGTGCCTGTATGAAGCATTACAAAATGTACAAAATTTGATCAACCCTTTCGGGACTATGGACGCAACCCTCTACGTCTCTAACCTTCAGCTTGTTACGTCTAATAATGGAGCGTGTTGCGTTCAGTGATAGCGTCGAAGCTCTAGCATGCCATTACTAGACGTAACACGCTAGGGGTGGAACGCAGAGGGTTGGGTCCATGGTCCCAAAAAGGTTATCATTACCTATTCTGGAGAAATAACAAGCACAACAAATAGCGTGAGGACTTTCTGAGAAATTAGGCGCTGGGACCACGTTGTGAAAGATGAAGGACAGAGCTTTTAAAGTTGATCATTCCCTGGGGGATGTGCGATGCATTAGACTCCATTCATAGTATCGTCTGAGGGGAATGAATGCATATCGGTCCCTTATGACCAGCAGTGGCTTAGCCATATATCAAGTCGAAGCTGCTATTCTTATAGTAAGTTTGGAACCAAATTATCGACCTCGGAGAGCAGAAGCCTGATGAGCTGCCAGCGCAAGATCGAACTATCGACCATCGATTAGTCGACCATGTTCGTGCCGCAGAGTACCTCTAATCATGGCGCCACATGCGCTCAGATGACTTGTTGGCTGTGAATATATTTTGTTGAATCTAGGACGATATATATTGTTGGACGTCCCCCTCTTAATAAATCTGTCTGAACCACCTTATTTAAAACTCGAAGTGAATGTGTACAAAGGCTAAAATTCGCTTTGAGTTGTAAGAAAATAACACGTAAGACATGACATGAATCAAAACAAAAGCCCCCACATTTAATGTACAAAACAGTACTACCAAGTCACAAATTGCCCACCTAATCTTAAAAACATCCTCATCATTCGAAAATTTGCTCTCCTATCACGTCAAAATTGTTCAACTTCCTGAGGTAACATGCCGATTGCGAATCAGTTCAAATAAAAATAATCAAATCTACCCTCCAACTATTTTGTACATCTGATTATCAAAACGCGTGTGGCGGTAATGATTAGCGGTACCCTCTATTACACATGATTTATCAGTCGATGGTCGCCGATTCGATCCCGCAATCAGGGCTAACACGCCTTTCGCCCCTCCGGACTTGGTGAACTTGTAACAGACTTTTGAGATAATAAGAGCGCCGTGACTTAATACATCAAGGCCACCGCCACTCATTGTAAAGGCTAGATATATACATTCAAACACCTCAATCGATATTTTTGATAACGTCGAACATATGGCACATTGCTCAGGAATTCATCAACAACGAAAGTTTTATCCTTCGTCCTTCACTCCGACACAATAAGTAACCTGCCTGTTGTCTATGGTAATACTTCGATGAGCCAAAGCGGATGCGATAGCACCACGGAGGCCCAAAAACAAGCATGTACTGATACGATACTGGATTAGATGGGCGTCGACGAATATTCCATAGGTTATTCAGCGGATAGACGAATAGGCACGAGAGACATTGGTAGATATTTATGAAAGGATTTACGGTAACTTCATGAATAGGACTACAGCCAAACTCTTGAAAGTCCTTATTCGTTTTTTAGGCTGCTGTTAATCAATTTCGCAAGGAAAACGTGATTTCTGCCAATTACTGGAAATTCTTCTCTTGCTTGAGGTAAACTACTTAGATTTTTTGTATCACTTTGGTACTCCATAACTTTCACACGCTCGCTTATATACCTTTTGTGCATATCTAATTCTTATGCTTAAAAAAAAGTCTGGGTGTGAAACATCATTTCGTTCCCGCTCAAAAAATGTTTTCAGAAGCCAAGCATAGTACTGAGAATGCCGAAATGTAAGTTCCTGTGAATAGCAAAATTTCAACAAAAAAGCTTCGCCAACTGAAAAAGATCTCTAAAAACTTGTGCACCGAAACGAGTCTCAGCGATCTCAAAGTGTTAAGGTACTGCTAGAACACTACATATGCTCACTGTAGTAGTAAATAAACAGACGCTACTGGAACACACATGGCTGTGGGTTCTATAAAACAACTCGCCTTTACAGCTCATTTGTACTAACACAATTTCCATTTGTTCTGTTTGGTTTAAGAACAGATTCAACTACCCATATATTAAGTCGCCAAAAAATTTTGATTACTTCATCGTTTTTGCTGATTATTATTCAAGCGTCAAAATTCTTGCTTAACTTTCGCTTAAAGCAGTTCTTGCGGTTTTTATCACCTACAACACGTATGCACTTGTTTTATGATGGAATTCTGCTAAGAGAAAAAAGACTTTTGATGTACCAGTGTCGTTTTCTTCAAGTCGTGTTGACATTTTCCGTCAGCTACGAGGTCTCGAGTGACGAAACAGTCAAGAGAACTGCAGTTTTTTATCGTTTCAATAAATTTAAGGCGAGAAATGGTGATTTTATGCAGAAGAAAAGAGCTGGCGCCCACAAAAAATTGACAGGCGAGCTTTTTTGAATGCTACTTAAACGTTTACGTCGTTGGCGACTCTCATGATCTGGTCCTCTATACTGTTCCCTTCAGCTTTGAACATTGTGAACCACTTTCCATCCTCCTTTCTGCAACCGTATCATCGTTTCAGGCCCTACTCTGCGCGCCGGTTTCTCAAGAGACATTCGTGCCTGAGTAGTAAGCTAATATCTAAAATCATGCAGTTTTGATTATCTTTGATCAAAAATTTGGTGTTCATTCCTCTAAAGCCAGAATTCATGAAACGACCTTGACAGAAAAAAGCTCGCTTTAATAAGCAATGGATGTCGACTATAAAGCGACAAGAATGAAGTCCATCTAGAATCTCTCTAGCTGGCAAATTGATTGGGCCCTCTTTAACCTGTAAATTCCTTTCCCTCATTATTTCTTCTCTAGGAGTTTAATTATGAAAAGACTATCTCAAAGTAGAACCCCTGTGATTCGTTCCTTTTCAAATCCACCGAAAATATGCACTAAAATGAGTACCTCCAGGTACAGCGCTCCAGTCCAGCCTCCCCTTTAGATTGTACGTTATCGGGTTAATCTCTAAAATCGAAGTGTCCAACTCTTTTGCTCTTGAAAACCAAAATATCTTATACTAACTTCGGGTCATAGTCAGACCATCAAAGACGGTAGGTATGAACAGAACAACTGATTGTATGATTCAAATAGACATCTCATAGACGATAATGCATAAGTTAAAAACATGAAAGCTCTAAGCAATAATCGACCCTGAGCGATGTGCAATGCTTTTGGCTCTAATAAAAGCATCGTTTGAGGTGACTGAATGCGTGTCTAATTTACAGTGACTCGCACTGGCCTACCAATGTATCAAATCAGTTTTACTATTTTCACAGTCAAGTCTGGTATCAATCCACCGACATTGCAGTAATGGAGGTTTGGTAAACTTGGAAGGAATCGAATTAACGATCATCAATTGATCAAAGAGGAGGTTGAGCAAGTCACCTTGAACCATTGGGCCACACGCGCTAATGCACGCACTAGTAAAAGAATTGAGGGTAAAGCTTTCGGCTTCAATCAACCCCAGAGGGATGCGCCGTGCATTCGTCTTCAATTTCTATCCTCGTCTAAGGTGACTGAATGCATATCTGCCTTTAAGTCCCGAAGTGGTCTCCTATTTTATCGGGTCAATGCTGCCTCTTTTCCAGACAAGTCTGAGCCCAATGATACCAATTTGCCGACCACGGAGGAATAGATGGCATGGTGAGCCATGAGCGCACGACTGAACCACTGACCTTGTATGTGACGTGGAGCACCTCCAATCACTGCAGCAAATGCGCTGTTACGCGTACTACTGTATAACTTGTATAGTGGAAAACACGCTACCTGTTACTCCTTAGACTACTCCAAGTAGAAATGAAATATAAGATACAAGCGCTAAGAGGCGACTCTCCTGTAAGGGGTACTATCCAACTGCAGTCATCTTCGTCATAAGTGCATTACTACATCCATGGAGTGAACTCAACCAATAACCACAATTTATAAAATTTGATTTCTTCGCATAGAGCAAAGTAAATCAAATATGAAACTACCGAAAAACACATAAGCGAGTTCCCCAGTACAAAAATCAATTGTTTGATCCAGCATCGCTTCCAGACGAAAAGTTATCCATGGCGCTGGAAGAGAAAACACATCAAAATTGCTACATAGAAAAACTTGGATAAATCTGTGCATATATAGGATAAAGAGTCATAGCTCTCAGCAGTGATCAGGCCCTGAGGGATGCGCTCTCCTTTGTCATCTACAATCGTATCAGATGACTGAATGCAAATTTGGCCTTTGCAGTGACTCGCGGTGTCCTAAGGATGTAACAAGTCAGTGCTGCTACCCTCCCAACAAGTCCAGTATCAGTTAATCAATACCAGAAATATGAAAGGATTGGTGAGCATTGAGCAAGGTCAGATCCTCGACCATCGACTGATTGACCACGTGTATGTCGTAGAGCACCTTAATCACTGCGTCACACGCTCTTTCATATGAACACTGCATGAAGTACAGATAAATACTCGGGCATTACACTATTAAAGTGCCTAGAGTACGATTGACAATATTTTCAAAAATCATCGGATAAGTGAAGCATGTAACTGGTTCCTTGAGCCACTACACTGATAAGAGGAAGAATTTTTTAGGTCTCACAGAAGTCCACTGCAAGGTAATCTCACATAATGCTTAACAGCCGTAAGTCATGCCGTCAACAGTCACTCAGTCTGAAAGCAAGCCACGCTTATTCTTCCATCGTACGTTTGGTGTAAAAAGTTCGGCAGCGATTCCTCTACGTAAGGGATATGTCCCCAACGAGTTAATTGAACCGAAAGGCACCATGTTACTGATGAGGCTGAAAGGCCGATACATGTACTTAACACTTCATAAGTGCCATAGTAGACCTTAAGAAAGCTTCAATTATTTCGTCGGAATGTGCTGATTTTCAGCAAGCTTGCAAAATAGTCGATCGAGAGGTGTTCAAACAGTTATCGAATTTCCTTTAGGATGATTGATATGTTATTGTTAAGAGCCCAAAGAAAATTTCGGAAGTAAACGAATGACTATTTTAGAGCAAATGAAAGCAAACTTTGAAAACACAAGGCTTCGATGTTCATAAACGCACTGTTTCTCAATCAACTTATAAGAAACACATCTAAACCAATATTTATCCCGTTAGTTGAAACAGTTGAGACTACACTTAAATTCAGTAGACCTCTTCATTATTATTTGAGCCAACATGTTATGTGGTATAGTAATGGACTCTTGTAGAGTAGAAACGCCCGGGAGAACTGACTATAAAAATATCGAAAGACGACGGGTTGTGCACGACTGACGAGTCTGCAAGGACGAAACACGTGCTTCGGGCTGTACAAGAGCCCTTACCAGACCACATGACAAGTTGGCTCAAATAACAATGAGAGGATCTATTAAATTCTGAGCGTTGTCTCAATAAAGCACTCAAAATAAAGGTGTAATATCACTGTGAAGTGTTTATCACTGTGAGAAACATAAGGCCACAATAGTACGATGACAACAGTTTTGAAGGATAAAGCTTTTGGCCTTGAGAGATAAGCCATGTATTTGACTCCATTCGTATCCCCATTGGAGGTGATTGGATGCACATATATGGCGTATACAAGGATTCGCCGTGGGCTGCCGATGTTTCAAGGCAATGCAGCTATCCCTCAGACAAGTCTGCATCAGTTTATCATCCCAGGAGGAATGAAGGTCTTGCTCAGTTCTGAGCGCTGGGTAGGATCATCGACGAGGTCGACTACTTACACGCCTAACTTCTGCGCCACATGCGCTCTTGATGTCATTATGAAAGGGGATTTTATTACATCAGCTGACCATGTTGTTCTTGGCGGAACTTCCGACAACTGAACTTGTTTCTAATGCATTAGAGTTCAACATCATCTAATCATGTTGTCTTACAGTATGGAGGTCTGTCGAGCGTATGGACCACGTCTTTCATTTTATTATGATTCGTTGGAAGGTTTCTGTGCTGATAAAAAAAACTCAGCTAACAGAAAATCAAGCAGAAAGTAAGTAATTTACTTGTGTTGATTTTTCGTGACATGTTCTTTCAGCCGAAAGTAGACTCATGACTACATATTTAATAGTGCAGACGAAGCGACTACTTCTTTTTAGATATCGCAGTGAAGAAGAATAGCTTATATTGCCTCAAATTTTCTTAGGCAGCTGTACATTTTGTGCTATAAACAGAATTGGAAAGCCTTGTCTTTTATATTATGCAACCAATTTCACTGTGGATCTGAGTAGTTCTAAAATCGACTCGTTCACCTCGAACTCATCTTTTCAACGTCTTCAAACATGTCGCGCTGTTTCGACTGTTGATGAAGATTTCATCCTAATTGTGAATGTTTTAGAATGCCACTTCGGCAGATAATCATGTATCTGAGAAATCGCCATGCTAGGGCGTTTTCAGGTGGCGGCAAAGCTTTTAGAAAGGTGGTCGAGCCAGCTTGCTTCCCCATGGCGAGGATCACTTGTCCTCCCTCTCCTCTTCCTCACCCATTTCCTCGACCTCTTACTCCTCCCTCCCGCTCTCCCTCCTGTCCAACCCCTTTCGCCCGAAATGAAAAATAAACAACCAGATAGTGTTGAATTTGCCTATCGTAAGCATTGTTTAGACTGCAGATGCAGTGATATTTGAGACATAGTATCTGCCAATCATTTGCTGTCAATAGTGCTGAATTTTTACAGAGGGAAAGTTTTCTTCTATAAAAAACGCTTTTATTTTCTAAATGTGTCACTTTTCTCTGGGTCAAGTTCAAATTTACTGAGATTGGAAGCTGTTTCGCTCAATAGTTTTCGGTTCAAATGTTGCCTACCATTCACAACTGATAATGTCTTAGTGCAAATGTGTTTATCAGATGCAGTTTAGGACATGTGGTCAATCTTTCGAGGACAGCACGCGTGTTGCCTTGCATTTTTTGCCGCATAGAGCTTTTCCGTAGACTTTTGTTAGTTAGTTAATAATTTGAAAAACGACGATTCAATTAGTGTGCATGGTTTTTAGGAGCGCCTTCTTTTTGAGCTGCATCAGCGAAAGTAAAAATATGTTACAACCTTGGGGCTTGCGTCTTTTATCTTAATAGGTTTGTAGACTGCTCTTTGCTGGATATAATAGTTGTTTGAAGCAGAAATTTCGATTATTTCGAAGCTAAACCTTTTAAAGAGTCATGCACGAGCCCTAGCTGAAGATTGCTGCTCTCCAATAGGTGAATGTAATCCTATTTTGCTGTAAAAACGCACAGGTAAAGCGTTTGTGAAAGCCATGTACTCTACTAAAATATCCGATATTCAGGTTTCCGGTTGAAATTCAAGAGTCTTAAGGAAAAGCCATAAAAAGTCACCGTCCCCAAAGATATAACACAAGAGTGGACTTTGCGTGCTCAACCGTTAGCTCATGAGCAAACACATGTTCTTTTGCTTTTTGAAAATTCGATAAATTTCCAGCTTAGAGTTTTTTTTTTGGAGCTTTCTGTAAATGAAAAACAACGAAAAAGGGAATACTTTGTATTAGGTGCTTCCATAATATGTTTAAGTACAAACAAAGCCTATGTTTCAGTCGGGCATAGCAGAAACAAAAACCCCATTTTCTGAATCTACCTCTGTGTCAGGAGAGTTAACCAGATGATTCTGTGTACGCCTAATTGCTGTGCATCACTGGACTAAGCTGAACGCATTCTGTATTTATAACATACCTACTGAAGACTAGTTAACCCTTTCGGGACCACAGGCCCAACCTTCTGTGTCTCCAGCCCACAACGTGTTGCGTCTAGCAATAGAGTTTAACACTGACACACTGAGATTAGACGCAACATGTTGGGGGTTGGAGACGCAGAGAGTTGGGTCACCCCGGAGGAGCCAGTGAGAGGTGCATCTCATAATCAGAGTAAAGCATTTGGCGTTGATGAATCCCTGGAGAATGCGTCATTCATCCGACTTTATTAATAAACTCTTGTTGTCATTGAGTTCACATCTCCGACTTTTATAATGACTTAAGGAAGTGACTTATGCCGATATTCGGCTTAGTGCTGCTATGTTCCTAGGTTAGGCCGCTACCAGTTTACGAGCTCCAGGGGATGGAAGGCTTGATGAACTATGACTGCGCTACCGTACCACTGACAACGTGTTCGGTCCACAGCATTTATATTCGCAACACGGCATGCGTCGCCAAGGGTTGTAGTATGAATTATAAGATTCTCAGGCAAGTTAGCTCGCGAGATCGCACTGAGTATTTGTGCGGTAGAGATAGGATTCAACACTGCTAGAATAAGCAAACATGTTTGCTTCACACGCTGGATTTTGCTTCAATTAACGAGATTCAATATTGGTTTAGATGTGTTTCTTATAAGTTGATTGAGAAACAGTGCGTTTATGAACATCAAAGTCTTGTCTTTTCAAAGTTTGCTTTCATTTTTTTTCATAATATCCATTCGTTTTCTTTCAAAATTTTCTTTGGGCTCTTAACCATAATATACCAATGATCCTGAAGGAAATTTAATAACTGTTTGAACACCTTTCCATCGACTATTTTGAAACCTCGCTCAAAATTAGCACAATCAGACGAAATAATTTAAGCCTCGTTCAATTAATTCGTTGGAGACATATCCCTTACGTAGAGGAATCGTTGCTGAACTTTTTACAGCAAACGTACGATGGAAGAATAAGCGTGGCTTACTTTCAGACTGAGTGACTGTTGACGGCATGACTTACGGCTGTCAAGCATTATGTGAGATTACCTTGCACTGGACTTCTGTGAGACCTAAAAAATTTTTTCCCTTATCAGTGTAGTGGCTTAAGTAATCATTTATATGCTTCACTTCTCCGATAATTTTTGAAAATATTGTCAATCGTTCTTCAGGCACTCTAATAGTCTTATGCCCTACCGTGTCTAGTATTGTTTTTCCGGATCCAGGATGATCACTTATTATGGAGATTTTGGGTGTTTACGTTCTTGTACCGCTAGAATTGGCCTCAGTTTTGCTAAAGCATGGTCCGTAGGTGGCAAACCATGTGCTGACCGCAAGTCATCGATAGCCTCTGTCGGCCTTTTGGGAACACCTGCGAAGGGATTCTTGAGGAATGGAGAAAATCGTAACAAGTTAACAATATGTCGTCGAAGTCTAAAATATGATGTGACCAACTTTATTCTTTGCACTGAGTATTTATCGATACTTCATACAGTGTTCATATGAAAGCGCGTGTGATTCAGTGGTTAAAGGTACTCTATGACATACATGTGGTCAATCAGCCGGTGGTCGAGGATTTGACCTTGCTCAATGCTCACCAGTTCTTTCATATTTCCGGTATTGATTAACTGATACTAGACTTGTTTGGGAGGGTAGCAGCACTGACTTTCTACATCGTTAAGACACCGCGAGTCATTGCAAAGGCCAGATTTGCATTCTATATATGTACAGATTTCACTGAGATGAAATGAACAACGACAAGCCAATGGTTTGAGAAGGTTCCAATAACTTCTAGGTGCAAACAAATAAAGGGTAAATGGCATCACTTATCCCTTGTTTTCCTGGCTGCCAATTTTCTGTTCTGTCTGCTCCTGCTTCTCAGTACTGCCGTTTATCAATGTTGCAATCATTATCATCATCACTATCATGATCATTACCATTATCATTACCGTTACCATAATCACTATCACTATCCTTATCACTTTCATTCAAAGATGTAGTTTTCTCGTTGAAACATAAGAAACAGAGATGGAATATAGAAGATAGAAATGTTCGCATAGTGAGAATATCTCTGTAGAAACATTTCAATGAAATTTCATCATTTCATGATGAAAATGCTCTCTCAAGATCACCTGAGTTCGTCTCCTAGCATCTATCATGGTGCCTGCGTCTGTATTCCCACAAGATGTGGCGTCTTTCTCACGAGGCGCGGAGCCGCCATAACGATAGCTGAGTGAGACTTGAGGTCGCGCGGCGTGGGAAGAAACAGGCCACATGGCTCTCAGAAAAATATTTCAGTTTGTTAAAGCAACTCATAAAAGGCAGCTTGTTTAGTAACTACAAAATTATACATACTAGTGTTTTTTGCTTGATCTTGGTGCTTCTGGGTAGTGCTTCTCGCTTGAATATGGCAAACGTTTCAAATCGAAAAAATTCTCAAAGTAATTCTTGCACTTTCCAAAGAAATCGAGCAGTAGATATTTGCTCAATTTCATGTATTATCAGCTTGTGCCTGATAATTGTTTTTGAAACACGCCAAGTGAACTGTTATGAGCATCTATACAATCACGTGTTTCGGCCTTGCGGCCTCGTCAGGTGCGAAACGAATGGCTCGATATTTCACAACTACCAGTCAAGAGCAATCGAGCGTACAACGATACGTGTTCGTTGATTTTATCACTTATCGGCGCGTGCAAATTGTTCGTCGTCGTATCCTCCATCTAAGGGGGTTCTCCCTCGAAGGGATTGGCTCAAACGGAGGGCATCGTGCAACCGACGAAAAATAGTTATCAGGCATGTTGAGATATGAGCGTGGTTTTGAAAAGATACTCGAAACGAATTCTCAGCCTAAGTGAGTGGTGCAATCGTTTCAATGGAATGTTCTTCATTATGCGAACAGATTTGAAAGCAGTCGATTGAAAGACACTCTTTGCATGCTAGTAACATCCGAAAGCCATTGACTGAAAAAAAAGGGCACAACCTCATTTTCACGTCGTTGGGACCGAACACGTTTCCCAGTTGCTATTGTCAGTAAGGGGCGACTAGTGGGGAGTGTGGCTGTGATGAGACAGGCGATACTGCCGAAACGTACGAACGTCACTAACATATCAACCTCGAAAAGACTTAAAAAACTTCTTTTAGGCCATTTTGGATGTTTATATTTTTAGTTTTGAAAGTTTCTTTTCAAGGTTTATTAAACAGCTGACTGAGAAGCGGTGAGCGAACAATTTGCTGATCACAATCAAAAACTCATTTCTAGACAGTTTAATCATATGCATTTGAAAATAATGCTTCTCTTAAAAATACCGCACTATCACGTATCAAATTCATTAATGAATTCATTAGACATCTTCTTCCGTGGAGGTAATGACGTGCACAAAAAGCGCTTTTCTTTCAAGCGCCCTATAGTAAGCTTAGATTATTCTCCATAATTTTATGATCAGCAAAAATGAGAATATCACAGAAAAATATAAAGAATCGCATAAAAGCATTTCTATATCATTTTTGAATAGCAGGAAGAACTGACTTGATCCTATCCTAGCACCTAGCAAATTAATCAGGCGACCTACATTTAGCAATACGGTCACCGATAGTCTTTTCAGAGCATGTCCCATATTCGAATACCATCTTTCAACCATCATAAGAAATGATCAGTGCTCTTATTGTTTTAGCATTTATATTGCTTACACAAAAGGATATTTAAAAATGCTATGTTCAGGTTTATTTCGAATGCAGAACTGCTAGTCCCAGCTGGCTGCTCAACACCTACTCAAAGTAACTCAATTATAGGCATTACTTCTAGAATTTTCGTCCAATCAAATCAGTTATGTGGATTGCTTTGCTGCTAGCAATGATGATTTTTCTTGTCGTTGCTGATGAAACAACTTCTGGACCACAATGTGGAATGGCCCTTGCTCAACGCTTTTTGGATACCCTGTCACGTCATCCCACTGTATTTCACAGCCAAATGGAAGGCAAACCTGAAAAACTGAGGTCTGTCATCTTTTCACAGGAAAGACGACGTTCATTTTCGACCATCTTAATTGCAGTCACTCAGAGAGATGATATCACATATGCTTGGTGACTGTCTACTCAGACAACTTGCTGTCGACCCTCTCAATATGCGTTTTTCTTGTCGCCTGTTGATGAGTTCATCGACATTCAAAGAACACTGCCGAAGGCATGGATGTTCCACTTAGCAGTTTGGGCATCAACAAGACCGCTATGGAACAAAAGTTTGATTTCCGTCCAAATGCGACTATAAGTGATCAACTATTCAGTTACCAAAAACTTTCGCTATTATCATTGTAAGTATAGTATGATTTAAAAAAACTAATTCGAATGCATTAGCGCATAGCTGCTTCAATGTTTAGTGTCGCTACGTCTACAACGACGGAGAAGATTATGTACCCACATGGTGTTCCAATAAGGGATTTTGATGAATTAATCAGGTGTTTCTCAGTTATAATGACATTTTCATATGAAATTTCAGCCCAAATGAGAGTATCCATAATTAATCATAATTACATAACTTTAGCTAACACTATTATATTAACAGAAATTTGGAAGGACGTTTCTCTACGAAAAGTCCCATTATCACCACCACTCCGCTTCCATCTGCAAATGATGTGAGATTTTTAGTTTTATATATACATATATATATATATATATGTATATACTTTCATGTGTAGACTTCTTATATGAATAATGACTTTTTATTTTTTCTTTCAGATAGCAGCGACTGCCCTTGTTAAATTGAAGACGTCAATGCCATAATCTCAGGAATTTTTCAAATGATTATGAAAAAATTTTTTTTCTTGAAAGTAAGGTCGACGTTTTCAGCAATCGCAGTAGACAGTGGAGAAGAAACCGTTCACAAGCGACAGTACTGATAACCTGAATGTAAATACCCTAGATTTAAAAAGGATTTGAGAACTGGGCACATTATTCAGAAGGGTACCACAGAACTCTGGTGAGTTAGGACATGACCTTTTTCGTTAATATTGCAAGATAATTTTCATAGCGAAAATTGTGATTATAATGGTGAAATTAAGGAGTCGCGCAATGAAAATCCCATTCTTCTCAGCACAATCGCTGTTTATAGGGAAGTTCGGTAGGCATCATTCGGAGCGTAAAACACGGCAGTGGAAAATGTGCATAAGTCAAATTTTCCAAGATATGCTGGAAACAGCCGTTGGCAGCGTTCCTGGTTCTTTTGCTTAGTCATTGGATCCAGAAGTAGATGTGGTAATGACGAGCCTCACACCGGCAATGTAATGAATGCTGAAGTGAGTTATAAAGTGTGAAAAAAAGGTTCTTTTGTTGGGCTTTTACTTTAAAGGGCGTAAGACCGTTGCGAAACATCCTACAAACCTATGAACAAAGTTTTGAACAAAGGGATTGATCGCAAAACGAGCTAGTTGAACAAAGAACGAAGATAGAGGAGCAAGAGAAAATAAGAGAAGAACTGAGAAAAAAGGTGCGGCCGTGTGAAGTCGAAGGAGGTGGAATACTGATGTAGCATAAGGAATAGCTGAATATCTTTTTAGGAGCAACACTTAGATAAACAAAGAAAAAAATATGGGAATCCAACTTCAACAGCAGCTGCATATGTGGCACAACTCCTTCGACGTCCCAAAGGTCACTCTGATGTAATCGGTTGTCGGTATTTTGAAAGTAATAAAATGGTCTTGAAACACGTGAAAGAGCCCATTAATCACCACTCAGCCACACTGGATCTCTCGAAATTCAATGAGCATTCAATGCAAGACTCGGTCAGTTTGTATTTTTTGATCTTAAAAGGACTAAAGTTTCATGAACCTCTATTCGTTTTTTCGCTTTGATTTCTTTAACCGATGGGCTACAAAGTTTCGCTTTCAAAAACTACAGTTTTTTTGGTGGCTTTGTGTACATAACATTGGCTATCTGAGGTGTTTGCAAACAGTCGGTAGGCTGTCCTATGCAGATGCTTTCACTAAGTTTATTTTGTTTTTCTTTGCAGAGACGTAACGAGTAAGAATAATCAAGTGACAATAATCTGTGATACTGACAATTTTTAGATAAAAGTGATAAATTTTCGAGAGAATGACCTGCACAGTCTCAGTAGGGATTTTACACTTACATTTGACAAGCTATTGATCATTCACGAAAAGTGCGAAGAAAACTTCTGTTCACAAATAAAAATCATTGCGGAATGGTGAAGACTTTTACAAAAACCTGAGTTTTATGAAATTCTATATTGCAACGACACATGCTCTTTTCCATGTCATAGAACACCTCTCTTCACAATACATATACATGTATACAAAGTGTGTAAAAAGTTCTATCAATTTTTCTAGACTTTTCAGTAGCAAAAAATACTGTATTAACAAATGAATGCATTCAGTTAAAGAAAAAATTACGTTTATTAGATCAGCAATTACAACAATCAACAAAAAAGTTCATAAAAAAATCTCAAAATTGCTTACTTTCGCCTCTGTACATTTGTGAATCTATACGGGCTTCACTTCTATACAGTGATTTACCTTTCTGCACAAAAGTTTTTATAAGCGAAATATTTGTAATTAGATAAAAATATATCAAATTGAGCTTCAAATGCTTTAAGCGAGCTGCCCTCTCAAAAATCTATCACTTGATTATTTGTAGTAAACTTCATTAGTAAATGATTTCATACCACACATGGGACCTTTGTAAGCAATCAAATAAGAAAATACTACACGACATTTTCATAAGAGCACCAACGCCATAAAACAATCAAGTCTTCAGCAATCGAATAATCAAAAGAACTCCAAGAAAATATTTTGTTCCTCAAAATGAATTATCAAAGCAAATGCGGCTCCTGTAGGAACCGCTCCACCGTCTATGTGCTATTAATAACTAACTTTCAAAAAATGCTTGAGGCAAAGAAGACATGATCTTCAATTAGGTGATAGTTTGGATTGAAGGTAGTGGTGCTATCACGCTTTCACATATTCTTCAGTAATGATCATAGAGTACATTCAAGCATAGGTGACTCATTCACAAGCAGAGGAAGATTCGCTGATGTTACTTGGGTAGCAATCGCACGAACTGAATAGAGTAGAAATGCCCCCTAAGAGCCAAACATCATTTTTAATAGATTTGGAAGCCACACATGTTTGTTGTTGATACTGAACATTACTGAACTTCTATAAAATGAGCTTATTGAGGAAAACAAGAAAGCAAGCAAACATCCACTTGGCCTCTGGCAGTAGACATGAACTCGGCTGACAACAGTGTGATATACTTGGATAAGAAACTCTCTAAATTTGAGCAAGAGTAAGTCGTTATTTAATTTAAATCAAGAGCCATGGCTTTAGAAATGTCACGATAGAATGATTGATAGAAGTTTTAGAGAGGAATACAAAGACGACACATCTACATCATCATGTGCATGTCAAAAATTTTCTTTGCAAAAAATAAAAGGAAAATGGTTGATGCCCTTAGCATCGAGAGCTTTGATAAACAAGATGGAAGTACAATTAAAGCATTTGTTTGAAGTTATCTCAAGCAACTTAGTGAGCTGCAATAGGTTAACAAGTTAGTTTAATAAGGTTCCTAGTATACCATTTGGCGTACATCATGTTGCTTCGTTTTCGTAACTGTTGTTTTGTGCTCTTGTGCCTCTTGTTTCTCTTTCTTACAAACAGAATGATTTTGCCACAGATTATATAGAGCATTAATCTGTGAAAAATATTAAGTGTCAAGGCCAAAGGCAACATTCGCTGTTCAAGATGCATCGATTTTATGGGAATTTCGGACGACGACATCGTCCAAGCTCTATCAGGTACAATTTCCAAACCTCTCTGTCAAACTCGGCATTAATCAAATAATCAGTAGACTTTTCTCTGTAAGCCAAGTACGAGGTTATTCTCAGGCAATTTATTCGAACAGTTGACCTTTCGGCGTCCGTCTTCTTCAGCACCACTGATTGTTTGGTCGTCTGCAACCCAGCCAGCAAAACATCGGCTTTATTCCACGGAAAAATCACCAGACTTAGGTTTCAGCCGCATTAATAGCAAAACGACATCTCATACACTCAACGTTTTCTATGACTTCCACTGAGTTGTTCAATCAAAGACCAGCCGTGCAGAGATCAAATGATCTGGTAGTGCATCTCCCACATCACGAAACAGTCTTGTATAATGTGAGTTACCACGTCTGATAACGCGACATGCTTTTCTGCAGTTTATATAGGGATTCGTCATAATTCCTCAAAATGCATTGAGATCTCAAGTGCTGGGGCCTTTTATCCGTATGCGAAGATGGCAACATCTACCTCAGAATCCTCCCCGTGATATGTCCGTGTCTCATGCAAGCGCAGTGGTGTATTAACTTTATCTTTGAGCTTGTCGAATAGGTGGTCTTTTGTACAAACTTGGAGTGTCCTACCCGTTTCGCCGTTGTATTCATCCTCACACGCTCCACAGCAGATTAGGTAAACTGATCCGTATTTATGTAATTAGCGTCTTTACTGTTACGGCATGTTATGCGCTCTTGCGTCGTTCATATACGGTCAAATAAGCGGTTGCGAACTGACCGACGCCTCAGAGAATTCGGTTTGATTTATTCAAACTGCAGAAAACTTAAAAAAAGATCAAACAACTCTCGTCTCCCTCCCCTCGCAGGAAGTAAACTATCAAAGCCTTTCCCCTTCGCTTCCCCACTTTTAGTTCAGCTCGGTGAAATTTGATGGTATTGTTCTACACCTCAGTGTCGAGATGAACAAAATCGGCCTGACACGACTTCGACGAAACGGAGGTAGGGCAGGACACTCCAATTTGTAAAAAAAAAAGAACGCCCTATTCGATTCAAGCTCAAAAAG
>JAHQIW010004879.1:0-12084 GCA_019055375.1 Parelaphostrongylus tenuis | reverse complement strand
AAAAATTCATAAATTGTTCACAAAACTCCAGACACTACGGTATTATTGATCACATTTATTTCACAAGAAAAGGGAATAAAATAGTAACAATAATAAATATTTCACGTAATTTTGTCTCCGATGGTAAATCTTCTCTGCTTAGAATTTTTATGAAAAGTATTTTAATGATATGGGAATTTAGCAAGGAATGCCGAACTTTCAGCCCTGGTTGCCACAAAACAAAAAACTGGAGTTCTTCATAGTCAGATGAAGGTAATTCATAACAATGAGGAAGAAGAATAAGGAGAACGACAGTCCAGAAAAATCTCTTCTATAAATTAGTATTGTGGATTCACGATGTTCAAGGTGGACCTTTCGAACAGCAACGTCCCACACGACTACTTAATCTCAATGATGTACCCCTGAAACGGCTCGGCACAAATCATGCCGAAAGCTATTGATTTAGAAACATTACCTAAGGTTGAAGACAATCTTTCTCTTTCAAGAAGCAGCAATGATCTGTTAGACGTACAATAAGAACCCTTTTCAACTCAATATTTTCCTTGTTCAAATGATCCGACACCGCGTATTACTTGGGTGCTAGCAAATCGGCCACTGATTGAGAAATTTTTAATCTTCATCTGAATGCCACGGAATTCTGGTCAAGTCGATCCTCCTTATAGTGCTGTGATAGTCGTACTAACGTTTTCATTGGTCTTTGGACACAAGACACTTTCGCAGACAAGTTTGGAATGCATGCGTTGATTCGGAAAGAATACGAGATTTCGTCGACTTGGAGTGATGTCTCAACAGTGTCCTTATGAAGAGATGTGACCGCCACTATGTTATCCGACCACTGCCAAAATGCAGAGAACGATTGCAAGATTGATCGGTAGAAAAAAGGAACAATTCTACAACTGGAGCTGGATTCTAGCTGATTTTCGTAATCGATCAAAAATGAGGCACAAAGCAGAGCGGTTTTTAATTGACATTTATGACGATGAAAATCTGTTGTAAGCGTGATCGAAATGCAATACTCGACATAAGCAACATAGCATTTCCTTGACACCACCATTGATATGCTGTCAGTTAATATCGATCGGTGAAAATAATTACATAACAAACGAACTTGATAGAGAGAGAATAACCCATGACAATGATTCATTAGGGTGAAAAAATCTGCTGTGGTTTGAAATTTCTGCACGTAAGTAGGAAGTATTACTGTGGTACAAAGTATTCACCATCGCTTATCAAGTTCAACAAAAATAATGAATATGCGTGACCACAGGTTATGAAACACCAACCAAAGATCTCTCGACTTTGATAAGGTGTGGAAAAGAGAAAACCATAAGTTGAAAACAAGCCTGCGTTAACATGAAATCAAGGGAAAACTAGTTGCTGACACAAGGGACATCTGACATAAAACTTTTTCACTACAAATATCCCATTGAACAATGACCAAAACGCATCATTTACAATATCATCATCAACAGATAAGAAAAAATACTATTGATCGTTCGATGACAAAATTCACCTATAAAGACATTTTCTAAAATCTTGTGTTCTTGTGTCCCTAAAACAAGGACTTTAAAATTATTTATCAGGACACTACAAATAAGGACTCTGAGTGATTGTATTTACACTTCGAACGTTGGGAACTTTAGCTCGACTATTATCCAGAGTTAATACCTACTCTCTGCTAATGATTTCAAAATTATTAGAAGGATAAAACTCTTGGCTGTATTATAAAAATTAAGCATTGAAAATGCCACATCACATATCTTCCAAAAAAAGGAAAAAATCCCACTTTGTAGAAAAAAAAATTTGGTAAGGTAGCATATGAGTCACTAAATTTCAGATAATTTCAATATGACATGGATTTATGCACCTCAGTGGCATCATCTAAATGTTCACTTCTGACGGGCCCATTTCGCACAATTTTTGCAGTTCGTAAGTAAACCAAACAGTGAGTAAAGGTGTCGCATTTCACCCCATATTCGACGGAGTTACACAGTAGCACTCTCTGTATATTCTAGAGCTTGTTTAACTCTCTATAAAGAAATCTTGGCACCACGTCGACATTCAGGAGACACAAGTGTGAAGTTGAGGAAGCCGTGAAGAACAGATGGCAAGAGATCTACGGATGCCACACGACCTCCTGCGGCCTGGAGCCGCGACGCAAACGCAACTGTATCGTCCAGAAGAGGGTCAAGATGACAAGCGTGGAAAAAACTGGAAATGCGTGGAAAATCCACAAATAATCGAAAGCCAGTCGATTTTTCAAATATCTAGTTAATCATGACTAAGTTCTACGTTGTAATGTGGAATTTTGAAAAAGTTACTTTTCGAACTAATAAATGCTGAATTATACTGTTTTCTTCACAAGCAGGCACGAAATTCGTAAAAATTCCTGACTCATTTGAGACTCTGCGCGACCGATCTCCACCAAATGACTGGAAAATTCGAAAATAACAAAAAGGCTCAAAAGAAAGTGAAACCATCAAGACGTCAGCCAGTATTATATTGATATAATCTTGCTGTTGACAACGAGTCTACCCATGAACAACACAGTGCATTATGGAGTAATGTCGAGGTTAATAGAAAGTCGGCACTGAGAATCGCTAGATTTCTCACTGTTCACTGAAATTCTGCAGGAATTACGATATCGTCTTCTCTCCATCTCAATCTGACTCCTTTCAAAGTTTACCGCATGGAGTCACGCAACGGGAGTAAACAAAAAACTAAGAACCATACGATGAAGTATACAGGAGGCAGTTGTCGAATAACTTCATCAATAGCATATAACTTAGAGATCAATGGATCGCGTAGTACTCTGCTGGTGTTGAGAGGATCCATCATGAACGATCTACGTGTACTCGATTTCTGAAAACAAAGAACTCTGTTGTTCCACCGTTTCCTCTTATTTTTATACAATGCTTAATATTGTTTTCTCGTGAATTATCTATTATAATGATCCACGTGACCGTTCTCTATGTTAATCATCTAATGAGCCAAAAAATTAAATTTGAACTCCCTAGTTATCCTGTCATATGACATAGATTCCTAGTACGTTTCATTTGCTCGAAGGAATCGATAGTATGGTATTTCTTCTATAATCGTAGCAGAGAATTCTGACTTCCTGCCCCAATGTATACTCTAACGTCACGCCTAGCAGATGAAACGTAGTCGTTGACGAAAGTTGAAACTAATAATATTCTGATATTGCTCTCGTCTTTCAGCATTCGCTCTCATTTTATTAAAATCTATCTTTCGCGTGACATTATGAATAGCAGAGGTAAATAGAAATTAGCGATGTGGCATTTCATTGTCGCATGCCTGCCATGATATCGATGATAATGTTATCACATAAGGAAAAGCCTTAATTATGAAGCTGTTACATAACGCACAAAAATAGTGCAAACCAGTGATTCCATATAAGCACTCTCATGGCCGCATCTGTATTAGTAAGCTAGTGGAAGTAAAGCGACGAGACTCTAGTAGGGAGGCAGATCAGCCAAAACGACATGTTTAAGTTGAAAAGGATGTGAATATTCAAAAGATTTGTGCAGAATTTTGCGACGAACAGTGATTGTCTCATGTAAAACGATGAAACGAAAAATACGACCCTATACGTCTTATAATAACGAACACTCGACGGGTGTTGTTTTTGTTCACTCCTCCATAATCTCAATCACTAACGATGTTCTTTCCTCTAAAAAAACTTTTCTACAGAGCTTCACAAGTTCGGACATAGATGTTTATTATCTACGACTCACAGGATTCTACGTTGGTGCATCAACAGGAGATTTTCTGTAAAATGTCATACATTCTTCAGAACTTTATAATACTATAGTACTATCGTTAATGTACCGGTCAACCCGTAAAAAAAAATCGAACATGTGAAATCACGTGCCCTTGAAGTCATGTACGAAGTGTAGTTTAACCCCATCCACTCACTGGAATGCATCGCCAGATTCAACGGTTGGGATTCTAATAATAAATAAATCTTTTCGACACTTTAATAATTCAACATCAACACGATGAAGAATGGACTACCTCTGAACCAACATGGTTACTATGTGATACAATTCTGTCCAATTTCTGCTTCTCTTTACTAGGTTTCTCAAGCCAGTCTTGTAGATTGTCGAAAGCGTGTCCGGCCGCCAAAACCGCTGTATCCGCAAGACTTTGTGAAAGGAATCGCTTATGGATCTACAAACTCAGATACTGCAAGACTTGAATAGTACGTAAAATTACTATTTCTTGTAAAAAATAAAGAAAAATTGTCCCTTTTGCATTTTGCAATTTCAACGCCATATTATTCAATGAGCATTTAGCTCTTGTGTCCATCACAAATTATATTAAAGTGCAAAAAATTGCTTTATTGAAATCTTTGATTCAACTGCCAGTGGTAGAATTGTTTCTCAATACGCGCAACGGTTTGATTCTTCACAAGCCAATGCCATTTCTTCGATTTTTCTTAGATGTTTTTTCAATTTCAGTATTTGAACCGCTGGTAAAAGTGAAATCTGCTGAAAAAACCTGTTACAAGTGCAAAGGCGAAGAAGACGATAGAATCGCAAGAAAATGGGCAGTTCATCAGAAAACGCAATAAAGGGCACGGTCGAGATGCATGGCTAATTTTGAGAAAATTGTGTGAAAGAATTTTGGAAATAAGGATGGCATGGAACGAACAGTTGCAATGACATGGTAACATCACTTGAAAACAGGTTGATGTAGAAAGGATAGGCAAGAGTCTGTGGAAGATCTTGGCATGTGGAAAACAGCAGTCGCGCAAAACCTTGTATGACAACAATGTTTTTTCTTCACTTAAATGAGAATTACAACTAAAAGGGCACTCCACACGACACCCTTTGAGATTCCTGACGAAGCTTAATAAAGATGGAGCATCTCATAGAGTGGATTTACACTAATAGAAGATCGTGATAACCTTTATTACCTTCACAACGCATGAAGTTAAGTATTATTTCTTGAATTCTGAGGAAGCCACTATAATTCGATTTTCTGTCAAGATGTCGGGAAAGTAAACCAGTAGAACTACAACGTCTGTAACTCGTATGCATTAGCTGAATGTTAAGAGTACAGTTGCATGCAACTGTGCAAAAAGCAACAAAAAATTGAGAATTACTTCCTCGGTTTTCGTCGTGTTTTTTCGTGAACTGTGTGTTCTTCAGTTCGCTCGCTATGGTTAATGAAAGCGGTGATGTTATCAGTGATGAAAGAATGCTGACCATCAATCAAAGCGTGCCGAAAGAGAAGGATAAAAAACGTCTAGGACTTTTGAACAATGCTAGTGGAACGATTTCTAACACGGTACCAAGCACGCTATGTGAAGACGGTCGTGCAATTCTCACCAGCATCTCATCGAGCAATTTCCAAAACCAGCCATCTCAGGTATATTCTTATCAGTTACTTGTGCTTTTAAATCTATAGTCATGATCACGGAAACAGTCTGTCATAACTTAAAAGATCAGGTTCCCATAGACGTTGGAATTAATAATTAATTAATCTGAATCTTATGAACTATCCTTCTTGAGTTGATGCCGGTTTCCTTCACATTTTCTTGGAACTCTGTAGTTGCGTTTCGGCGCTTTGGTCGCCCCCGCTTCCGTATCATGGTGAGAGAACACCGTGTACTGTTGTCGTGGAGTCTGATGTATTCCGTTGTTACCGTCTGTGAAAATAGGTGGACGTTGTTTTGCCGTTTTTTTTTTCGTTTTCCCGTTTTCCTCTCCATATTTTGAGGTACATCGTGGCTCTAAATGTCACGTGCTGACTTAAACCTGTTATCATGTCCCAATCTTTGGTGCAGAATATGTCATAATATTATCATTATACTTCTACTGTGTCACCCTGTGAATATTATTCTGCCACAAATGTCTCATCGGCTTTCAACGCCCGTCTTGAAATGCTTAGAGCACAGAAACGATAAGAGTTTCCACACGCTTGCTAACCTAACAAGAGGGTCCACACCTTTCTGCAGTGTAGTATCGAACTTTTCAGGCCAACAGGTTTTCTGGTTACATGTTCAGAATCAACTTTTTGCTACGTTTTTCACTGCAGTTCAACTTGCAACAACAAAGTTGCAACTGTTGGCAATCCTCAAACTTTCATTATAATGTGCTTTTTGCACAGTTACATGCAGCTGTACTCTTAACATTCAGCTGATGCATACGAGTTACAGACGTTGCAGTTCCATTGGTTTACTTTCCCGACATTCTGACGAAAGTTCGAATCATAGTGGCATCCTCAGAAGGCATGAAATAATACTTATCTTCATATGTTGTGAAGGTAATAAAGGTTATCATGATCTTCTTTTAGTGCAAAACCACTCTATGAGATGCTCCATCTTTATTAAGCTTCGTCAGGAATCTCAAAGGGTGTCGTATGGAATTCCCTTTTGATCCATATGATCGACTGTTTTTGAAACCTCGTGATAAACATTTAAAATAATTCCAAAAAAAAGAATGTTCTTAACCTAAACGAGGTTGTTACTCGACTTGTTTAGGCTAAAAACATTCTTTTTTTTTTGGAATCCCCTTTTAGTTGTAGTTCTCAGTTAAGTGAAGAAAAACCACTGATGTCATAGAAGGTTTTGCGCAACTGTTGTTTTTCCGCATGACAAGATCTTCCGCAGACTCTTGTCGATCCTTTCTGCGTCAATCTATTGTCAAGTGATATTACCATGTCATTACAGCTGTTCATTCCATGCCATCCTTATTTCCAAAATTCTTTCACTACAATTTTTCGAAATTCGTCATGCATCTCGATCGTGCCCTTTATTGCGTTTTCTGATTAACTGCACATTTTCTTGCGATTTTGTCGTCTTTTTGTTCATATTTGCACTTGATACAGGTTTTTCACCAGATTTCACTATTGTCCGCGGTTTAAATAGTGGAAATTGAAAAAAACGTCTACGAAAAATCTAACAAATGGCATTGGTTTGTGAAGAATCGAACCGTTGCGCGTATTGAGAAACATTTCTACCACTGGCAGCTGAGGTAAGAGTTTCAATAAAGTGACTTTCTGCGCTTTAATATTATGTGTGATGGACACAAATGCTCAACGCCATATTGATTAATATGGCGTTGAAATTCCTAAATGCAAAAAGGACTATTTTTCTTTATTTTTTTTTACAACAAATAGTAATTTTACGTTCTATCCAAGTCTTGTTGCATCTGAGTTTGTAGATCCATGAACGATCCCTTTCACAAAGTCTTGCGGATACAGCGGTTTTGGCGGCCGGACACGCTTTCGACAATCTACAAGACTGGCTTGAGAAACCTAGTAAAGAGAAGCAAAAATTGAAGAGAACTGTATCATATAGTGACCATGTTGGTTCAGAGGTAGTCCATTCTTTATTGTGTTCATGTTAAATTATTAAAGTGTCGAAATGATTCATTTATAATTAGCATTCCAGCCGTTAAATCTGGCGATGCATTCCAATGCGTGGATGTGGTAAAACTGCACTTTGTAAATGACTTCAAGGGCACGTGATTTCACATGTTCGATTTCGTTTTATGGGTTGACCGGTACATTCCGTATGTACACTGTGCTTTACATTCTCAGCGTCGATTTGGTCAAAAGGCTAAGAGAAATCAATACTAAGTGCAGTACGTGTCTCTAAGTTGTTTCTAATGAATTAACTCCACGTCTAGTCAGGCAGACATTGCAGCATAGTAGGCTTTTTGGACATCTATTGGCAGAAATAACTTAAGCTGGAAACCTTTTTCTTTCGGCCTCTATGGGAATCACTGAAGTGTCGCGGCTTACAAATTGCTGACGATATGCATACACTCAAATTTGCTTAGCACACTCATTTTTGAGGAACTGATGACTGGAATTGGGAGAAAAAGAAAACTGTTAAATCAATATTGATCTTCAGAAAATTTATTGCAACATCTAATGTGACGAAAACGAAATTGGAAAAATTTCCTATACACAGCATTATACCAAGTAATTGAATCTACGAGGTCGTTGCTTCCGTCAAATACCAATATTAAGTCCAAGAGGATTTGTGAGAACTTCCTGTCGAGACTATTATAATGGAGTGAGCATGGTGAATGAAAGTTAACCATTGCCTCTTTGCACAATATCACCTTTTTGACGAGAATGCCACGAAATCAATGGAACAAAGTCAAACTATCGAAAATTGTGGTTTGTTCAGAGTTCTGCCCAATTTTTCAGACAAGACACTTCTCAGCATATTCGACGAGGAGTGCAATTAGCTTATTCAGCACATCAACGATAGTGCTAAATAATTCCAAAGTTCAAAAGGATGCATGACATTTTACAGAAAATCTCCTGTTGATGCACCAACGTAGAATCCTGTGAGTCGTAGATAATAAACATCTATGTCCGAACTTGTGAAGCTCTGTAGAAAAGTTTTTTTAGAGGAAAGAACATCGTTAGTGATTGAGATTATGGAGGAGTGAACAAAAACAACACCCGTCGAGTGTTCGTTATTATAAGACGTATAGGGTCGTATTTTTCGTTTCATCGTTTTACATGAGACAATCACTGTTCGTCGCAAAATTCTGCACAAATCTTTTGAATATTCACATCCTTTTCAACTTAAACATGTCGTTTTGGCTGATCTGCCTCCCTACTAGAGTCTCGTCGCTTTACTTCCACTAGCTTACTAATACAGATGCGGCCATGAGAGTGCTTATATGGAATCACTGGTTTGCACTATTTTTGTGCGTTATGTAACAGCTTCATAATTAAGGCTTTTCCTTATGTGATAACATTATCATCGATATCATGGCAGGCATGCGACAATGAAATGCCACATCGCTAATTTCTATTTACCTCTGCTATTCATAATGTCACGCGAAAGATAGATTTTAATAAAATGAGAGCGAATGCTGAAAGACGAGAGCAATATCAGAATATTATTAGTTTCAACTTTCGTCAACGACTACGTTTCATCTGCTAGGCGTGACGTTAGAGTATACATTGGGGCAGGAAGTCAGAATTCTCTGCTACGATTATAGAAGAAATACCATACTATCGATTCCTTCGAGCAAATGAAACGTACTAGGAATCTATGTCATATGACAGGATAACTAGGGAGTTCAAATTTAATTTTTTGGCTCATTAGATGATTAACATAGAGAACGGTCACGTGGATCATTATAATAGATAATTCACGAGAAAACAATATTAAGCATTGTATAAAAATAAGAGGAAACGGTGGAACAACAGAGTTCTTTGTTTTCAGAAATCGAGTACACGTAGATCGTTCATGATGGATCCTCTCAACACCAGCAGAGTACTACGCGATCCATTGATCTCTAAGTTATATGCTATTGATGAAGTTATTCGACAACTGCCTCCTGTATACTTCATCGTATGGTTCTTAGTTTTTTGTTTACTCCCGTTGCGTGACTCCATGCGGTAAACTTTGAAAGGAGTCAGATTGAGATGGAGAGAAGACGATATCGTAATTCCTGCAGAATTTCAGTGAACAGTGAGAAATCTAGCGATTCTCAGTGCCGACTTTCTATTAACCTCGACATTACTCCATAATGCACTGTGTTGTTCATGGGTAGACTCGTTGTCAACAGCAAGATTATATCAATATAATACTGGCTGACGTCTTGATGGTTTCACTTTCTTTTGAGCCTTTTTGTTATTTTCGAATTTTCCAGTCATTTGGTGGAGATCGGTCGCGCAGAGTCTCAAATGAGTCAGGAATTTTTACGAATTTCGTGCCTGCTTGTGAAGAAAACAGTATAATTCAGCATTTATTAGTTCGAAAAGTAACTTTTTCAAAATTCCACATTACAACGTAGAACTTAGTCATGATTAACTAGATATTTGAAAAATCGACTGGCTTTCGATTATTTGTGGATTTTCCACGCATTTCCAGTTTTTTCCACGCTTGTCATCTTGACCCTCTTCTGGACGATACAGTTGCGTTTGCGTCGCGGCTCCAGGCCGCAGGAGGTCGTGTGGCATCCGTAGATCTCTTGCCATCTGTTCTTCACGGCTTCCTCAACTTCACACTTGTGTCTCCTGAATGTCGACGTGGTGCCAAGATTTCTTTATAGAGAGTTAAACAAGCTCTAGAATATACAGAGAGTGCTACTGTGTAACTCCGTCGAATATGGGGTGAAATGCGACACCTTTACTCACTGTTTGGTTTACTTACGAACTGCAAAAATTGTGCGAAATGGGCCCGTCAGAAGTGAACATTTAGATGATGCCACTGAGGTGCATAAATCCATGTCATATTGAAATTATCTGAAATTTAGTGACTCATATGCTACCTTACCAAATTTTTTTTTCTACAAAGTGGGATTTTTTCCTTTTTTGGAAGATATGTGATGTGGCATTTTCAATGCTTAATTTTTATAATACAGCCAAGAGTTTTATCCTTCTAATAATTTTGAAATCATTAGCAGAGAGTAGGTATTAACTCTGGATAATAGTCGAGCTAAAGTTCCCAACGTTCGAAGTGTAAATACAATCACTCAGAGTCCTTATTTGTAGTGTCCTGATAAATAATTTTAAAGTCCTTGTTTTAGGGACACAAGAACACAAGATTTTAGAAAATGTCTTTATAGGTGAATTTTGTCATCGAACGATCAATAGTATTTTTCTTATCTGTTGATGATGATATTGTAAATGATGCGTTTTGGTCATTGTTCAATGGGATATTTGTAGTGAAAAAGTTTTATGTCAGATGTCCCTTGTGTCAGCAACTAGTTTTCCCTTGATTTCATGTTAACGCAGGCTTGTTTTCAACTTATGGTTTTCTCTTTTCCACACCTTATCAAAGTCGAGAGATCTTTGGTTGGTGTTTCATAACCTGTGGTCACGCATATTCATTATTTTTGTTGAACTTGATAAGCGATGGTGAATACTTTGTACCACAGTAATACTTCCTACTTACGTGCAGAAATTTCAAACCACAGCAGATTTTTTCACCCTAATGAATCATTGTCATGGGTTATTCTCTCTCTATCAAGTTCGTTTGTTATGTAATTATTTTCACCGATCGATATTAACTGACAGCATATCAATGGTGGTGTCAAGGAAATGCTATGTTGCTTATGTCGAGTATTGCATTTCGATCACGCTTACAACAGATTTTCATCGTCATAAATGTCAATTAAAAACCGCTCTGCTTTGTGCCTCATTTTTGATCGATTACGAAAATCAGCTAGAATCCAGCTCCAGTTGTAGAATTGTTCCTTTTTTCTACCGATCAATCTTGCAATCGTTCTCTGCATTTTGGCAGTGGTCGGATAACATAGTGGCGGTCACATCTCTTCATAAGGACACTGTTGAGACATCACTCCAAGTCGACGAAATCTCGTATTCTTTCCGAATCAACGCATGCATTCCAAACTTGTCTGCGAAAGTGTCTTGTGTCCAAAGACCAATGAAAACGTTAGTACGACTATCACAGCACTATAAGGAGGATCGACTTGACCAGAATTCCGTGGCATTCAGATGAAGATTAAAAATTTCTCAATCAGTGGCCGATTTGCTAGCACCCAAGTAATACGCGGTGTCGGATCATTTGAACAAGGAAAATATTGAGTTGAAAAGGGTTCTTATTGTACGTCTAACAGATCATTGCTGCTTCTTGAAAGAGAAAGATTGTCTTCAACCTTAGGTAATGTTTCTAAATCAATAGCTTTCGGCATGATTTGTGCCGAGCCGTTTCAGGGGTACATCATTGAGATTAAGTAGTCGTGTGGGACGTTGCTGTTCGAAAGGTCCACCTTGAACATCGTGAATCCACAATACTAATTTATAGAAGAGATTTTTCTGGACTGTCGTTCTCCTTATTCTTCTTCCTCATTGTTATGAATTACCTTCATCTGACTATGAAGAACTCCAGTTTTTTGTTTTGTGGCAACCAGGGCTGAAAGTTCGGCATTCCTTGCTAAATTCCCATATCATTAAAATACTTTTCATAAAAATTCTAAGCAGAGAAGATTTACCATCGGAGACAAAATTACGTGAAATATTTATTATTGTTACTATTTTATTCCCTTTTCTTGTGAAATAAATGTGATCAATAATACCGTAGTGTCTGGAGTTTTGTGAACAATTTATGAATTTTTC